>BSBK01000139.1:1177500-1777500 GCA_027943335.1 Chamaecyparis obtusa | reverse complement strand
CATAGAAAGTATGGCATATCATTTTCCATTCCATGAAGGTTTTGTTTATACTCCTTCATGCCAGTCTCATCAAGATAATCATGGCATTTTTTTTCCTCAAAACAACATTGTTTCAGCACATTCTTGTGATATTCAGAAAACCCTATATGAATGCCAACCACCAACCCTTGTTGAAGAATTCTAGCCACATGAATATGCATTTTTTCAGCCTATAGAGGAGATGGGTTTCATAGAAGAGCAACATAAGTTTGTTATGTAGCAAGAGGAGTTTTCATATCAAGCCCATATTCATGAGCAAGAGGCATTACTATATCAGGAGAAATGTCACAAGAGTACTTGGTAGAACAATATAGGTGGCATGAAGCAAGCCTTTCAAAAGAGCTGGAAGCACAGAAGTAAGCTTTTGAGAAAGTGTTAGCAGTGCATAAGCAACTTTTTGAAGAGTTCCATGCAAAAGAGCTAGAAACACAAAAGTTAAAACTTGAAGAGGATAATCATAAATTATTGATAGTGCATGAAGAGTTTCATGATAAAGAGCTACAGGAACACCAAGAAAAGATAGAGCTTCTAACTGTTGAAGTCATGCAATATAAAGAAGTAGAACAAATACATACTGAAAAGGATGGGTGCAAAGAATTGGAGAAAAAAGAAGCTACAATGGAGTTCTCTTATTTACTTTATTATTTTGTTGAGAAAAGCAATGAGTGGGAAGGTGATTTATTTGAGGAGCTACCCTTTTTTGTTGAAGAGGACAACATTCCTGACTCATCTCTATCTGCAGTTCCTGAACAACATAATGAAGAAATAGTTCATGAAGTTTTTTATATTGCTCATAATATAGTCATGGTGGAAAAAGATGAAGAGGATTTAGAGGAGGATCGATTTTGGTGTGATCTTGAAATTTTTTGCTCAGAGCTCGATACAAAATAATTGTCCTCAAGCATATGCATTTGTGAGCAGCCTGATGAAATAACAAAGCTATCTGAAATAATTGTTTTGGATCAGCCAAATAATATTATGGTAGCAGACCAATATCCTGAAGCAATCAATCAAAAGGAACTAATCAACAAAAAGAGGTCAAAGTTTGTGCTTTCAAGAGGTTGTTGATGCAGAGCCTCCACTATCACCTTAAATAGGCTAACTCAACTTGAGGATTCAACAATGTAACTTGGAATCAACTCAAGGAATCAGTCCTACTCAAAGATCAAATGGAGTTCTCTGACTTGGTAGATCACTCCCACATCCATACTTATGAGTTCATTATCTCAATTTGATACAGACAACATCGATAGTATTACACATCTGCATACACTTCTTTAACTTTTCTATAAGCATTTATCTGAGGCTCTAAATCCTTTAATATTTTGAATCCAATAGTATTTAGCATAATGTAATAACATCTATTAAACATCAATCTTCACAATCATTTAGTAATTCTTCTCACCAAGTTTTAATTCAAACCTATCATGCATCGACCATGCCATACTTAGCAACATAATACTCTGTTATCAGCCACCACAGATAGTTTTGTTTAATAGTGATATGTAATTGAAACTACAACAATTAAACATATACTCGGTTTTCATATCAAAGACATTCAAAAACATATACATCAATTAAACCAGGCTCTAAATATTGGCTTCCAATCATGAATAGAATTGGTTTGAAAAACTAGTAACCTTCCTTTATTGTCAATGCTGAATCAACACATAAGATCACGGTTATCATTTGAATCACTCCCCTGTCACTTACAAGCATTTCCTCATTCAATTTTGTAATATCACATACAGTCACATAAACAAATTTGGTTATAGATTACAATCTGATTCCTATAACCATTAACTCCTTCTAAATTTTGTTTCCATTTATCAACTCAAATAAAGCAAACAGCCATCTTCGAAATCAAACTATGAATAATAAAAACTTCAAATGGAAATGGTTTGAAATCAATTCTCAATCAAAGACACCTGATATATGCATCGAACTAGGATAATTAATTTCCTCTTCCAACAATGAACAAAACTAATTCTATGAAACATTAACTTCTTCTACATCCGATTCATCCAAAACAGTCAACTTCTTTCAAAAACCATAATCAGGAACTTCATCCATGCTTAGTATAAATAGAAATGTTAGAAAGTTCAAAGAACAATCCTCATCGGCGGTGCCAAAAATGACTGTCAAAATAAAATAGTCACATAATACTATTTATCCATCCTCTATTTTACATTCTGCAAATAGGTTAAACTTCAAATACATTATTCACGATGTTAAGAATAGGGACATTGAAAATAAGTGAACGAAACATGAAAATAAAACCAAACAGAAATAGAGATAATCATATGTAAATCTAAGGTATTAATTCATTCATCTTATTTTGTATACATTGATCACCTCTTTTCCTTTGATTCTTGTTATACACTAAGTTTGCACCCTTAGTTCAAGCTCTCTTGGTCTTGATAACTCAGTATAACTTGGGAATCATCTCAAGGTTGTGGGACCTTTTGCTAACCGAGATGAAACCTCCAGGTTCTAGGCTGGTTCCTCTTGGATTATCACCTTAATTTTCTCTTGACAGGAAAGTAAATCGTTGAGGGGAAAGGTTTAGAAGGAATGCATGAAATGGAAATGACTGAAAGCAAACTACCCTACTGGGTGATGCACCGAAAATAGGGTTTGGATCTTAGTATAGAGGGATGAAATCAGTGAAAGACCTAGGTCTAGTAGATCACAACTTACTGAATAGGCTTGCATAAGTATTTCAAAAGAGGGCCTAAACATTAGACACAACCTATGACCTGCAAGCAAACATTCTCTTCAGCAAAAGGGCACAGGAATGAGACAGAATGACAGGGGGCTAAAGAATACCCACAAACTCACTCAAATCAGATCAAACATAGTAGTACACATATAAGCTGAAAGTAAGAGGGATCAAGAACCCTAAATATCACTAAAATCATTCATAAACCTTAATCTAATAAGAGATAATGCAAACATGTAAGCACAGGGACATGAAGGATTGTCACAAACTGCCTCTGCAATATTTATATTATTAATGGGAATTTATAGAATGTGAGAAACTAGAGGGCAGGAAGAAATGCCACAGATAGCTTCCCAAGAAAGAGTCTTTTCTTCTTTATAAAATGTGAATTCTGAGCCTTAAGGCTCTCAAAAAACAATATATACATCCCTCACTACACGCAGGTAGGAGTCCAAAATTAACTAGGGTTACAGATTTACAATTTAATAATAAACCCTAGGGTACTGAGAACTAACACCAAGTCTGATCATAAATAAATTCTACAACAACATGGCCGATCAGATATTTGTGTTATAGTGCCTATCTCTGTACTACATCACCTGCAGATCAACAACCTGGACTCAACCACTTTTCTGTGCAAAACTTCACCATGAATGTGCAAACTAGTACCTTGCTGGGACAAAGATCAATATGCGATGGCTGCCTGGATCCTCTTCATCAACTTCGCAACCTGCAACCATCCTAGTGACATAAACTCTTAGCTACCTGCCGCTCGCAAACATCTCTGTAGAATAAAAGCCCGTGAATGGAGTCACACTGTTTCGAAACAACCCCAGTCACATGATCGCATGAGCTAAAAAAGATTCATGTGATCATGCGACAAGCCCTTAGAATCTACCATTCACTTCGCAGCCTGCAAACTAGATTCAACACTGGTTGAATTTGAACGTTGGTCACATGATCGCATGAGCTCAAAAAGCCTTCATGCAATCATGTGACAAGCCTCTAGAACCTATCATCTTGCCATGCAAGATGCCTCAGGCCCACCAAAATTTCAAACTACTGGCAAAAGCCTATGCTCAAGATCCGACTGCAATGTTAACCCCAGCTTCACCCTGGGTTTATTTTCCTTCTTAGTCGCCAAGTCGCTAACTTTTTCTTAACCTCAGTTACATCTAGTGACCACGCGAAATCTCTTAACTGTGCACTTGCTTTACCAACCCCAGGCCCACCTACAAGTTGAGATTCTAATCTAACGGCAGGTGCAAGATCTCATGGGGTCGAAAGATCCCATGAGATCTTACAACCACCATAGATCTCTTTCCACCACCACCAAACTGCAACCCAGACCCATAGACCACTGCATTGGATGGTTGTCTCATGATCGCATGGGGTCAGAAGATCCCATGTGAACATGCAACCATCGTAGATCTCTGCCACACATGGAAACGGTTATGAGGAACTAAGACCCACCTGGTCGGAGTTGCGCACTTGAAGGTCGAAAACACAGAGGGTTTTCAAATCGGAGGTTGAAAACACACTGGGATTTTGACACTGAACACTTTTGGAACCCTACAACACTAGTATTTCCTGCAAGCTTACAAATTGAAAATCTCTGAGGGTTTTGTGAATTAGGTCACGCGATCTAAACTTGGGTTTGACAATACATCAAAGAACATGGGGCCAAGAGCACAAAGCATGAAACCTCGAGGATCTATTTTGCAAGCTAAAACTAGCTACAGCAAGGACCTAGACAATTGCAGAGGCCAGGGGGCATATCAGACGGCTATGAAAATTTTAGGAGTGTTTGGCAAGACAGAAACAGAGACCTGGGAATTAGTCTGGCCAAATTGTATAGAATAGGCAATTTTGGGCAACAATTTTGCCAATTTCTGCTAGATGTCAACCTGCTAGACATTAGATCAGTGGCCTTGACATATCCATTAGGCATGGGAGCACTACTAAGCACAAAAAACTTGGTGGAGAGACAAAACTAAACCAAAAGACGGACCTGCGCACGTGCACTTCTTGGAAAATAGGAACTAACCTAGAAAGAAGGGAAAGAAAGCAAGAAACATATTTACAAGAATTTATAAGAAGGACTTATAGAGAGGGATTAACCTCAAAGCAAGGCTTCAAGTGGAAACCATTCACTGAGATTGGCAGGGCATCTCCTTCAAGAGTTGAAAGTTGAAAAGCATTAGATCCTCTGCACTTTGTTATAACAAATGGTCCACCCCAAAATGAATCAAATTTTGTATGTATGCCAGGCCTTGACTTGAATTCATCCCATTTGAGGACAACATCACCAACCTTGAAATTTTTTATCCTGGCTCTTTTGTCAAAACTCTTCTTTGTTTGATTTTGATGGAATTCCATATCCTACATTGATTTGTTTCTAATCTCCTCTAGCTCCATCAACTAGGCATACCTGATTTGTAGAGGATCATTTTCTTTGAACAGGGCATACTGAGTGGCTAAGTCCAGGGCTGGTAATTCAGTTGAAATAGATAACTTAGCCTCTTTTCCATACACCAACATGTATGGGGAATTACCAATGATCTTCTTCAGGGTAATTCTGTCTAACCACAAGGCAGATCTCAATTTAGTATGCCAGTCCCTTTGATTGTCTCGCAGGGTCTTTTTGATTATTCTAATCAGATTCTTATTTGTTGACTCTGCCAAACCATTCCCTTGAGGATAGTAATTGGAACTTGTATTCAGATAGATGCCATTCTTGACTGCCCACTCTAAGACTTTGAGGCCTGTGAATGCCAATGCATTATCTGAAATGATGGAATCAGGAGTGCCAAACCTATGAATTAAATCATCATAAAAACTCAATACGACACCCTCATTTGCTTCTTTTAAAGCCATCACTTCTATCCATCTAGTGAAATAATCTATTGTAGTAATTATCCACTTGTGTCCTGCACTAGACGGAGGGTTAATCATTCCTATGAAATCTATACCCCACTTCATGAAAGGTTGATCCACTTTGATTGGTTGAAGGGGCAGAGTAGTAAGCCTCTCTTTGCCTAAAAACATAGCACACTTGATGCATTTTCTAACATAATCATGACTATCCTTGAAGATAGATGGCCAATAGTATCCAGCCCTCATGATTTTAAAAGCGGTAGTCCTAGGAGAGAAATGACCACCAGAGGGCCCATCATGAAACTCAAATAGAACATCACTTATCTTTTCTAAATCAATGCATATGAGGAGGACACCATTGGGATCCTTCCTAAAAAGAACATCATCAATCAGCACAAAAGGAACAGATTGTAATCTATAATACCTTCTTTTTGCTAAATCTAGGCTTGCAGGACATTGTCCTGTCTTCAAATAATTGATCATATTAGGCAACCAGCTAGTTGCCTTGGTTTGATCTTCTTCAGAATGCACAACCAAAGATGCATCCATGTATTCTAGTTTCTTTGAACTTTCATCCTCTGCTAGATGCTCACAAAGACCTCTTCCTCTAACCAGCCTGGTAGTCTGAATATCAATGTCATATTCCATTACCTTGGTGATCCAACCAGCTCTTTTCTCATTAAGGTCCTTGGAAAGCATAAACTCTTTGACACTTGGATGAGTAACCTTCAATTGTACCTTGCTATGGGTCAATAGATGTCTGAACTTTTTAAGGCTCTTTACCACAGCAAGAACATGCTTTTCCACAAAAGAGTACCTCTGTTCATACTCCTCTAAACCTTTTCTAAAGAAAGCAATAGGTTGCTCCAATCCATTAGCATTTTCTTGAGTCAACATTGCAGACATGGCATCATGACCTCCATAATCATAAAGGGTAAAATCCTTACTGAAATTTGGGTTTAACAGGGCCAGAGCTTCTATCAAGGCTTCTTTAATAGCTTGGAAGTTAACTTTTCCCTCTTTAGTCCAACTGAAAGCCGAACCTTTCTTCAACATGGTTGTCAAAGGCTTGAGCAACTCTGCAATGTTAGGCAAGAATCTCCTAACAAAGTTAATATTTCCTATGAAAGATTGGAGACCTTTCTTGCGATGTGGTAGGGGTAGCTCTAGGATAGCTGCAACTCTCTCAGGATCCACTATAATTCCTTCTTTGGATACTACATATCCCAACAGTTTCCTTTCATGAACTGCAAATACACATTTCTTGGGATTAAGAGATATCCCAAATTCTCTACACCTTTCAAAAGTCTGCCTCAAATGTTTGATATGGTCTACTACATGCTTTGAATAAATAGTTATGTCATCAAGGTAGACCAGCACAAACTTGTACATGAGGCTTTTAAAGGCCATATCCATTGCTTTTTGAAATGTAGCACCTACATTTGATAAACCAAAGGGCATCTTTTGATATGCCATGGTTCCCCACTTGGTTGTGAATGCAGTCTTATATTGATCCTCTTCTTTTACCAAGATCTGATTATATCTTGAATAGCCATCCAATAATGAAAATCTCTTAGATCTAGAGACACATTGTAGAATTTTCTCCATAGAGGGTAGTGGATGGTGGTCTTTTAATGAGGCTCTGTTCAAATCCCTAAAGTCAACACATAACCTCAGCTCCCCATTCTTCTTCCTGACTGGAACAAGGTTGGAAACCCAACTAGTATGCTTGATGGGGTGCATGATGCCACTTTCTATTAGTTTGAGCACTTCTTTATGCATAAGTGGTTCAAGCTTAGGATTAACAGGCCTTTGTTTTTGCCTTACTAGTTTGGCATTAGGCTCTAATTCAATGGTATGTTGAGCAAGGGTAGGATTAAAACCTTTGAGATCTTCGTACTTCCATGCAAAAACATCACTGAATTCCTTAAATAATTGTGTGTAAGCTTGCTTTTCCAATTCAGTATTTACCTTTCCAAATTGTAAGCTCTTGCCTGGTTCCAACTCTAATTCAACACAATGTTCTTGTTGAACTACCAGTCTAGCTTTGTTCTTCTTGACTTCATCATCCTTGTTGAAGATAGCTTCTAAGGTTATAAGACCTCTAGGCATCTTATTAGATCTAAGTTGTATCACTTGATCACCATAGCTTTGTGATAGCCTATCTTGATTGTACTCTGAAAAAACATCTTCTTCAAACAAGAACTGTAGAATTTTCTCATCACTGTCAAACACTTGCCAATTGACATCATTATCGGGAATAGAAGGTTTGACAATAATCTTGATGTGTTGCTGACCTTTTTCTTTTGAAATGCTATTGGAGACGTCAAACTAAGATCCAACAACAGCTAACCTATCTGCATTTTGATTTAACCTTCTAGGGATAGTAACAATATTGAAAGCATGGAAATCTTCAATTGCATCCCAAACTCTATGTTTGTATGCTTTCAAAGTATCATTTTTTGTTGCACTTATCCCTCTTACTTGGCTGACAACTAATTCACTGTCACCATAAACCTTTAAAGCCTTAAGCCCTCTTTTCCTAGCCCATTCTAGCCCATTGACTAGACTCTCATATTTTGCGGTGTTGCTGGTGCAGGAAAAACTGAATCTAAAGGTAGTATAATACCTTTCTCCCTTTGGGGACACCAGCATAGCACCACCACTAGAACCATGTCTACTTCTTGCCCCATCAAAGAATAGCTCCCAAACTTGATTGTTCTGATCCTCTGAATCATTTTCCTCTTTGAGAAGGCTTGGTTCTTTCAATCCAACTTCTTGTATCAAATAGTTTCCCAAACCAGCATTCCAAACAACATGCTCTGATTCTCTTTCATCTAGGAAAATATCAGGGATATCTCCTTTCTTTGTGCTTGCTTCACTAATGGTTTGGAAATCACTGCTATCAAATATGGGGCAATTGGCATTGATTACATTGGACACATAGGGTTCTACATGGTGTGCTACCAATTTTTCTAACTTGATGGTAACCTTGGTACCATATCTTATGTGGAAGAGCATGTGAGACCAATCAGAAGATAGATAACCACCTATCTTGGTTGTGAATTCTCTTGATAAACATATAGCAAATAATGCAAAGAGATTTATGATATATATGTCAAGGAGGATAGAAAAATTAGGACTAGCATGGAGAACTAGACTAGTATCTTTGGCCACACCTATAGTACTAACTGAGGATCCATCAAGTTGTGTGACATTCTTTTGGAAGGGTTCATATTTCAGTCCTAATTGGTCAACCACTTTCTTGGGCATTACAGTACTAGTAGCTCCACTATCTACCATGCAATTATGTACTAAAGAATCTCCAATAATCAAGGATACATAAAAGGGAGGTGGCTTTGAATTCCTACCTTGCATGGTATTGTTTTTGGGGTTGCTACTTGGAGTCTCCTTTTCTTGATCAGTGTTAACCAACACTAGCTTTGTAGTTTCTTTTGTAGGTTGAGGAGTTGCTGCTTCTGACATAGCCTTCTTCAAAATCTCAGGTTGTCCTGGAATAGACAAAGAGTCCCACATGGACATGGTGACACTCCCTTCTTCATGTTGTCTACAATGTTATAAGGCACCATAGTGTGTATCTTTTTTTGTGCCTTTACTATGATGGGCTCTGCCTCCTTTGGAACTTGGCCTTCTTTGCTTGTGATGATAGGAACCTCTTTAGATGGGGCAGGGGTAGCTTGTTGCAGTGGCTCTACAGATGTAGTAGCTTGGGTACCACAATATGCTCTCTCCATGTCTTGGGCTCTCCTCTTTTCTCTTGTGTAGGAAATAAAAGCAGCTTCATCATTGACTCCATTGAAGTCTGGTTGCTCCCAATTGAAGAGAGCAGTCTCATTCTCTTGTGTTTCTTGTTGAGGAATTGCCCCACTGGATGGAGGCTCTGATTGAGTATATGAGGCACTTTGGGCCATCAGAGCTTAATTAATTAATCTATTTGAACATGTAGCCTAATTGTGAGGCTGATTGCAAGGGGAACACCATTCATAATCCATAGCCATATTATTTTGTCTAGGAACCATATCCCTCACTGGATTTGCAGAATTGAGAGGTGCGGGATTATATGGTTGAAATGGTCTCTGATTGAAATTTTGCCTTTGCCCTTGATAGCCTCCTTGGTATGGTGGCCTATTTTTTTGATAAGGCTATCCTTGATTTTGGTATTGTTGATTAGGACCTCAGCCTTGTTGTTGGAAGGGTGGCCCGATGCCTTGATTTTGTTTCTTCAAATTTGTGACCTCTTTGGTTAGAGTCTGCAGCAAGTTTGTCATTTCCTTAATACTAGTTTGCATACTAGTTTGCTGACTACTCTTCATCTCTTGCAGCTCTTGGGAGAAATTTGTTGTTAGCTCTTGACCACTAGTGCTAGCTTGAGGTGCTGATATTGTGGGAATAGGGGTAAATGGGGGTACTTGTGTAGGTGCAATGGGCTGGAGACTAGGGAAGATAGGCATGGGAGGTCTTCTTTGTATCATGTCTACTTGGATCAAACAATTTTCAGCCCTGACAGCAGTGTCAAAGGCTTGGGGTAAAGTGGTACCACCCATAGACTGGATCATGATAGAAATTTGTTTATTCAAACTTTGCAAGTAGTACAGGAAGGCATGGTCAGCTAATGGCCTTACTGAGGCTGGGATTCTATTCCATGTTTTAAGGAATCTACTATTGTAATATGTCATTTGTTCTTGGGGATCTCTCTTTATAGTTGTTAACTACTCAACCAGAGACAAGTTATCTGATTTATCCTCAAAATGTTTACTTAAAGCATCCCCTAAAGCATCCCATGAATCAATAGAGCCAACAGCTAGAGTTCTAAACCATTCAAGAGCCCTACCTTTGAGAGAGGTTGCTAATAACTTTGTGGCCACATCCTCATGAGTGATATTGTGAATGCTACAGATGGTGGTCACATCTCTTATGTGCTCAAAAGTTGTTGTCTGCCCTTCGCCTGTGAAATTAGGAAAGCTTTTTAATGCCACCAAGGGCACATCATTATGCACTACAAAGTTCAAAGGAATACCTTGGTTGAATGGTGCAAAAGCAAACTGCCTAGCCACTGTAGGAGCTGTGATTTGAAGATTGACAACTATATGAGCTGTATTTGCTGTTGAGTTTAAATCTTCTTCTAGATCTCTAGTTAGAGATCTGCCTCTTCTCCTGGAATGAAAGGCAAAAGGCCTCCTTTCTGAAGTATCAGGAGGAGGAGACTAAACTCTCCTCATAGGAGACTCTCTTTGAGTTGACCTACCTTTGTAGCTTCTTCTTGAGGGAAACTCTGAAGAAATGGTGGGTTTTGAGCTTCTAGTCTCAATCTTTCTCATAAACCTTAAACAAGGTTGGCCTGAATCTTTGAAACCAATGGATTCGCCATATATACTTGATAAAACAACCTCTAAAGGTCTGTATTATGCAATATGCATATCAGAGATGACATAATTTCAACAAATGAACTTCTTTTACAGTCCCACTAGGCGTGCCAGAAATGTTATACACTGAGTTTTCACCCTTAGTTCAAGCTCTCTTGGTCTTGATAACTCAGTATAACTTGGGAATCATCTCAAGGTTGTGGGACCTTTTGCTAACCAAGATGAAACATCCAAGTTCTAGGCTGGTTCCTCTTGGATTATCACCTTAGTTTGCTCTTAACAGGAAAGTAAATCTTTGAGGGGAAAGGGTTAGAAGGAATGCATGAAATGGAAATGACTGAAAGAAAACTACCCTACTGGGTGATGCACCGAAAATAGGGTTTGGATCTTAGTATAGAGGGATAAAATCAGTGAAAGACCTAGGTCTAGTAGATCACAACTTATTGAATAGGCTTGCATAAGTATTTCGTAAGAGGGCCTGAACATTAGACACAACCTATGACCTGCAAGCAAACATTCTCTTCAGCAAAAGGGCACAGGAATGAGACAGAATGACAGGGGACTGAAGAATACCCACAAACTCACTCAAATCAGACCAAACATAGTAGTACACATATAAGCTGAAAGTAAGAGGGATCAGGAACCCTAAATATCACTGAAAGCATTCATAAACCTTAATCTAATAAGAGATAATGTAAACATGGAAGCACAGGGACATGAAGGATTGTCACAAACTGCCTCTGCAATATTTGTATTATCAATGGGAATTTACAGAATGTGAGAAACCAAAGGGTAGGAAGAAATGCCATAGATAGCTTCCTAAGAAAGAGTCTTTTCTTCTTTACAAAATGTGAATTCTTAGCCCTAAGGCTCTCAAAAAATAATATATACATCCCTCACTACACGTAGGCAGGAGTCCATAATTAACCAGGGTTACAAATTTACAATTTAATAATAAACCCTAGGGTACTGAGAACTAACGCCAAGTCTGATTATAAATAAATTCTGCAACAACATGGCCGATCAAATATCTGTGTTCTAGTGCCTATCTCTGTACTACATCACCTGCAGATCAACAACCTGGACTCAACCACTTTTCTACGCAAAACTTCACCATGAATGTGCAAACTAGTACCTTGCTGAGACAAAGATCAATATGCGATGGCTGCCTGGATCCTCTTCATCAACTTCGCAACCTGCAACCATCCTAGTGACATAAACTCTCAGCTACCTGCTGCTTGCAAACATCTCTGTAGAAGAAAAGCCCATGAAAGGAGTCACACTATTTCGAAACAACGCTGGTCACATGATCGCATGAGCTAAAAAAGCTTCATGCGATCATGCGACAAGCCCTTAGAATCTGCCATTCTCTTCACAACCCGCAAACTGGATTCAACACTGGTCAAATTTTAACGTTGGTCACATGATCACATGAGATCAAAAATCCTTCATGCGATCATATGACAAGCCTCTAGAACCTGTCATCTTGCCATGCAAGACACCTCAGGCCTGCCAAAATTTCAAACTGCAAGCAAAAACTTGCGCTCGAGATCTGACTGCAATGTTAACCCCAACTTCACCTTGGGTTTATTTTCCTTCTTAGTCACCAAGTCGCTAACTTTTTCTTAACCTCGGTTACATCTAGCGACCACGTGAAATCTCTTAACCGTGCACTTGCTTTACCAACCCCAGGCCCACCTACAAGCTGAGATTCTAATCTAATGGCGGGCACAAGATCTCATGGGGTCAGAAGATCCCATGAGATCTTACGACCACCATAGATCTCTTTCCACCACCACCAAACTGCAACCCGGACCCACATACCACTACATCAGACGGTTCTTGCATGATCGCATGGGGTCAAAAGATCCCATGTGAACATGTGACCACTGTAGATCTCTGCTACACATGGCAATGATTATGAGGAACTAGGACCCACCTGGTCGAAGTTGCGCACTTGAAGGTCGAAAACACAGAGGGTTTTCAAACTGGAGGTCAAAAACACACTGGGATTTTGACACTGAACACTTTTGGAACCCTACAACACCAGTATTTCCTACAAGCTTACAAATTGAAAATCTCTGAGGGTTTTGTGAATTAGGTCATGCGATCTAAACTGGGGTTTGATAATACATGAAAGAACATGGGGCCAAGAGCGCAAAGCATGAAACCTTGAGGATCTATTTTGCAAGCTAAAACTAGCTGCAGCAGGGACCTAGACAATTGCAGAGGCCAAGGGGTGTATCAAAAGGCTATGAAAATTTTAGGAGTGTCTGACAAGACAGAAATAGAGACCTGGGAATGAGTCTAGCCAAATTGTATAGAATAGGCAATTTTGGGCAACAATTCTCAACATCCTCCGCTCTCTCCATTACAATGTTCAATACAACTTAAATAACCTCTACACAAGCAACTAACTCTCAACTTCTACAAAGACCGACCAACTAACAACTGTAATTGATTGTTACCGGTTTATTACAATTTTGCAAACACAAAAGTTGTTTAAAAATGTTGTCAACTTGACAACCGACAACTTGCAGACTCCACATGACATATAAATGACTCATTAACTTATTAAACTATAAAACTCTAGATAACTTATTAACTTATATAAATGACTCATTAACCTTGAATGACCTATGACTCCTCCATACTATGACTTCATGTGTCCACTTGGTGCCTCTGCACTAGTTGTCCTATTAGGTGTTTAGCAAGCATGGAGTTCCATCAAGAATAATCAGCTATGCAGGTACCTAATGTTGACCTATTACCAGATGTAGTAGTTGCAGGAATGTTGCATCTTGCTGATCCATCCCAAATTGAGAGTGTTTCCAACCAGCTTGACCAAGTAAGTGAAGTTTTTGTCAATCATGAGATATTTCAGAGAATGGTCAAGTGTATGTAATTTTCCATCTCCTTTTGATTTTCCATAAGCTTGTTGGTTATTCTAAGCTCAGGAGAATGGGAAGCTCTTTTTCAGAATCTGTAAATGGTTTTGTTTGATCAACTTTTGTGTTGGTTAGGGTAGGTTAGAATAGAGTAGTTTTGGTTTCCCTAAGTGTTGTCATGCACAATTAGTTTAGCTTCAGTTGTAGTTTTCCTAGTTTTTAATAAGGGTTCCAAGTGCAAAGGCATTAGTGAGTTACAAGATAGATTTTTAACTACTGTCAATATACACCTATAGCCAAGTTTCCAATTCTAGTCATGATTGCATATTTGACTCCATGCCCAATGGACTATTTTAGGCTACTAGTCATATGTCTAGCAGGCAGACACCCATTAGAGGTCACCAAAATGTTACCAAATTTTCACCCTACAAGCTCAATCAGGATGATTTTATACATGAGACATGTTATTCTACAGGAAGGTGCATTCAATAAGAAATAAAAGTATGATGCTATAGGAGAGTATGAGAAGAGTGAAAATACATGTTGCAGGAGAAGTACAAGCTACTACAATAAAGTGTAGAAACAAGAATTGATAATGGGGAAATAATAAAATACATGTTTTAGGGAATATGTAACTTCAAATTACCATTTTCATCAAGATATTTGAAGTTATATATTGTTGCAAGAAATGTACAGTTTTACTAGTTTTCTAATTTTTTGACTATTACAACCACTTTGCAGACATGGTACAAAAAATTTATGGACACATGAATGTGTAATATCATCCTCAAATGAAATATATATGATTACTCTTTCATTTAAATCAAGTTTGGGTTATTTTCATGAGGAAATGGAAAAGTTATGTCCATTTTAGTGACGATACCTTGCCCAAAAAATTTTTCTAGAATCTATAGCAAGAAGATAAATTTGGTACGGATACATATGGACTTGTATGACCATATAAATTTGTGAGGAGGAATATATTGATGTTAGGACCAAAATTTTTTGGATCCAGAAAAATTTATTTTGACATTTGTGGTGTCATAAAATTCATTTTTTGAAAACTATCCTACTGCAACTTGCCCAAAAGTTTTTCCAGAATTTGATATCTTCAAGTGTCTAGATTTTATTTGTTCTCACGCATCATTATTGTAATTTAATAATTATTAATTGTTTCATATTGTAAATCAATTAATAAATTATTAAAGTTTCTTAATAAAATAAAAAAGGAGAGCAATTACTGTCATTAACTCAAGTGGATAAGATGCATTAATGGGCTGAAAGACTTCTTCTCAAGAAGTTGAGTTAGTTTGCAGACATGAGGAGAGAATATAGGGGGGTTGGAGAAGAATTAGGTTCTAATTTTACTTTCCACTAAAGTTTAGAGGGCATTTATAATCAGTTGGAGCATTTTTAGGGGCAGTCTTAGATCTGATGGACCTATTTCTTGCTTTCATTTGGGAGGTGACATTGACAAATATGGTGTTTCTAAGCATTGACACCCCCATTGATTCCTTATTGATTAAGTTTGACATGGAGGCTGATGCAGAATTCTATCCCTTGGGAGATTTTGATGGCTCAGCTCTAGGGAAGCTCTCTCAACTGGTGCTTAAGGCCCATGAGGCTACCAAGTCAGCTACTGAATTGAAAGGAAAAATTGAAGATACTATAGACCATCTCGAGGAGGCCATAAGCTGCATGAACTACCTCAAAGAGGTAGATGAGGAGGGTATGACTAAAATACTGGAGTCCTTCCATAAATATAAAGAATAGTAAATTATTTAGGTTTCGGGGATTATTCTCTCATGACCATATATTCTTGCATTCATCATTCTTTGAGCATAAGCTCCTAGAGTCTAGAATTTCAGACTTCACATTTTTGTATTCTTTATGGTGGTCTAGGTTGATGATTTTTCTAAAGCCAACTGATAGTTGCCCAGATTGGTTGTCAAAAATATTGTCAGAAGTTGAGAAAGTGTAGTACATCCTGAAAGTGACAAAAGAGGTAAAGGTTGCAAATTCTACCCAATTCCCAAGGTGTTGATCCATCATTAAATACCTGGTGTACATGAGGAGTATTTAGAGATATAGATTCATTGCTACAATTATGGAGTGCATTGTTCAAGACACACAAGATGCACAGGTCATATTCACATGTATTATTGCATCTCTTAATGATTTCTATTCCTAGATTTCCCATTCTTTTTTTCCCCCTTTCTTTTTTAGTCCCTTTTTGAGTATTTTACATGATAGGATATTTCTGATAGTGCAGGTAGTACTGGTTGTATTGTATTTAGTGTAAACAAGTAGGTTGTATAGGTTGGTAATCCTAATGTAGATAGTAGGTTGTCTATAAATAAGAGGTCTGATGCCATTTCAAGGGTCAGAAAATTTGATTATTTTTTTGTCCATAACAATGTTATTCTCTTACTTTCTATTTTAGTTACTCTTTCTTTCAGTAGATTAATGCTCCCTTGGAGCCATGAATGTATCAACTAGTGATGTTGGTCTTTTTAAGATGATGTAAAGACTTCTCTTTGTGCCATACTTTGTGTCTTTCTTCATTCTAGATTTAGTGAAGCTCTTTCATGTTGTATGCTTCTCTATGTCCTCTACTTAAAGTTCTTAGATAATCAATTAAAATGCTTTTGCTTTCATTACTAATGAATATTTCAGTTGATGATTGTGCTTGTGTTCAGTATAGTTACTAGTTCTTGTTTGAGAAATGTTGATGTTTTGGAGTTTACAATATGACTATACGTAGCTTTATTCACTAAATCTTATCTATCTTTTGTGCTTTCTTTGATTAAGATAACCATTTCTTGCAAGAAACCCCCACCTATTCTAAATCTTTGATATCCGATGAGCCCAAAACCAGTGAACCCTTGATTATAAAATAGTCATTTGTCCAATTGAACCATTTCTACACCATCATGACCCAACTACCAGGTGCTTGGAGGCTAGGAGAGTTTACTCTCTGGTAAACCTCTTCAGAAAAAGTTGGTTGATACTCCAGTATTTGGTGACAACTCTCTCCATGTTAGCGATTCCTTCAAAAAATCCCATCAACATAACCCATGCAAGGAGACTCTTAAGGATGGAATCTCATCTTCTAAAGGTAACACTTCTTATGGTCCATAAACTAATGAAAAGGGTGTAGCTTAGATGGATGTTCTTATGCTTGTTCAATATGCCCATAATGCTAGATTCAATTATACATTCCAATATATTCCTAAGTTATCAACTGTTCTTTTTAAAATCTTAAGGATATTCTTGTTTGTAGCTTTGGCTTGTCAATTCCCTTAAGCGTAATAAATTGAAGAAGAATGGTGGATGATCTGAAACTTGTTACACAATTCCTTGATATCCTTATTTTTGAAATGTCTTGCATTATCTATTATTATGGCATGAGGAAGGCCATATTTACAAATTATTTGGTTCAAAATGAACATTGAAATCTATTTTCCTATTATAGTTGATAAAGACACAACTTATACCCATTTGGTGAAATATTTTGTTGTTGTAATAATGAATTTATGACCAGTGGATGAAGGTGGGTAAATCATCCCAATTAAATCTAACCCCCATTGATAGATAGGCCAAGATGTGGTCATTGGATGTAATTCATGTGTTGGTACATGAATCAAATTTCCATGATATTGGCATTTATGGAAAACTTTAACAAACTGACAAACATCTTTTTCCATTGTGGGAAAATAGTATCCCATTCTAATAAGTTTATTAGCTAAGGTTAAACCACTCAAATCTAACCCACATATTCCTTCATGGACATCTTGTAAATCTATTTTTTATTCCTCTTCCTCTAGACACCTAAGAAGCATTTTGTCAAGACTTTTATGATACAATGTGTCTGAAATAAGGAAATAACGGGAAACTTGGCATATGAAGTTTCTTCTTTGGTTTTAGGATTGATCCAAGTGTAAGATTTGATCTTTAAGATAAGTATAAATGGATCCATACCAAGGAGAGTCATGTGCAACTAATAAACAAATGAAGTGGGATTTGGGAAGTTCAAATGTAAGTTTCACCAACTCTTCCACCAAGAATTCATTCCTCACACTTTGATCTGGTATTTACAAGAGAGAAGCTAGGGTTTGCATGGCATTTACTTCTTTATTTTTCTCCCTTGAATTTGATCATAATTTATCATGATACAATATTTCTTCAGATCATCTATCATCCTTTTATAGGGAATCAACTTCTCATCTCTTGTTTGATAATCGTCATTGATTTGATTTATCACTAGTTGAGAATCAGCATACACTTGTAGTTCTATCACTTTTCATTCTAGAGCCATTTTGATGCCTATAACAAGTTATTCATACTTGGCTATGTTTATTGTACATAGAAAAAGAATTTTGTAGGATTTTGGAATATTGTAATCTTGAGGTGTAATCAATAGGATGACTTCTCTTGAACCATGTTGTGTATATGAACCATCAAAGTAGAGTTTTCATGTCTTGGATTCAACATTTATGATTTCTGCATTAGGAAATTCTACCTGTATTGGGCCATCATCTATCAAAGTATCCTGTACCAATTGATCAACTATGACTTGTCCTTTTATTGCTTTTCTATCTGCATATTCAATGTCAAATTCACTCAATATCATGACCCATTTTGTCAATCTCCCAATTAGGGTTTTTTTTCTTAATAGATATTTCAAAGGATCAATCTTGCTATGAGATGAATCTTATATGCCAACATATAATATGGTATCTTTTTTGAAGTAAAAAATACCACCAAACATGCTCTTTCAATGAAGCTATAGTTCAACTCATATTTGACCAAGGTCCTACTGATGTAATAAATTGCCTTTTCTTAGCCATTTTCATCTTCTTGACCTAGTAATGCACCTAAGGAATGATCTTTTTTTGAAATGCATAATATTAAAGGCTTGCCTCTTATTGTTGGAATCAATATCGATGGATTCACAAGATGCTTCTTGAGAAGGGAAAACGCTTCCTCACATTGATCATCCCACTTGAATACTACACCCTTGTGAAGGAGTTGACTAAATGAATGATATTTTTTGACTAATTGAGAAATGAATCTTCTTATGGATTGTAGTCATCCTTGAAGTGATCTCATTTGACTTATGTTTCTTGGTGCCCCCATTTCTATTATTGTTTTGACTTTTGTGGGGTCTATCTCAATACCTTTTGTTGATACTATGTATCTAAGTAACTTTTTATATTGTACACTAAATGCACACATTTTAGGATTCAACGTTACTTTGAATTGTTCTAGCCTTGTAAATATATTCTCTATAAATAGCAAGTGTTCTTTCCTTGAATGATATTTTTCCAATATATCATTTACATGGTCTCTAGGAACTTGTGCATCATATTGTGGAATATAATAGTCATGGATCTTTGATAGTTTGCTCCAATATTTTTGAGACCGAAGGGAATCATATTCCAACAAAATTTCCCCTAAGAACATGTCTAATAAGTCTTATCTTGATCCTCGGGAGCGGTCTTGATTTGATTATATATCCACTAAACTCATGCATGAGAGAAAACAAAGAATGACCAGTGGTCAAATATACTATTGCATCAATGCTTGGTAGTGAAAAATCATCTTTAGGACATGCTAGATTGAGATCCCTAAAGTTAATGCATACTCTAATTGATTTTTTAGGTTTTGAAATTGGCACAATGTTGTAAATCCACTTAGCATAATCAATGGCTCTGATGAAACTAACCTTTGATAACTTCTCCAATTCATCTTTGACTAGTAATGCAATGTGTGGATGCATTTTCCTTAATTTTTGTTTGATTGGTTTGACTCTTGGTTTGATGTTCAAATGATGTATAATGAGATTTGGATCCAATCCTGGCATGTCACCATAAGACCAAGAAAAATTCACTTGTATTTCTTTTAAAAATTCAATGAATTCTTCTCTTCTTCTTTTGATAATGAAGCTATAAGGTGTATAATCTTAGGCTCTGATTCTATACCAATATTTAATTTTTATGTGGGTTCAATCAAAATAGATCACCTTTCCTCATAGTGCTCTAGTAAAGTGTCTAATATCTCTTCCTTAGGTGCCACAGTTGGGTTTTCACCTTCTAAAACATCTTTTATTTTTACTTTTTCTTGGTCTAGCACTACCACATTGTGGTTTTCACCACTAGACCTTTTGATTTTTTCTTTATCCTTTTCTTTTAAATTTTTATTGAGAGATTGAACAATTTCCTCCCTTATTTCTCATTGATATATTTTGTTGGTGGAAGAGGGTTCAACTAAATTTAGGTACAAGGCCAAGGAATCATCATTTGGAAATATGGGCATGTTATTTAGCTTAATTAAATCCCAATCAATTAGCTTGGGATGCATAAGGGATATGGAATAATTAGATAGGCTTAAATTTCCATGGTTCAAGGACATGCCTTCATTTTAAGGTTCATACATTATATCACTTAAATCTATGACATGTTATTTCTCCAGGTGTTCCATATAACTTAGATAAAAAAATTCTTCACTCGACTCCTCTTGGGTTTCTTGAGGATAAGAATATTATGGGTTAAACCTAACATTAGATACTCCTAATCTTGGTGATACATATGATTATCTATTTTCTCTTGGTAACCATGAAGGTATATAGGGTTATCCTATCCATTGAGATCCACTTACTTCTTGTCTTGAATCCGGTTCTTGATTACAATTCAGCCTTTGATTTGAACTTGAAGCTTGGTTTGAACTTGACCATTGATTAGAACTTTCTCATTTGCTTGAATTAGATACAGGAGCATAGGTATGAATCATATTCACTTCTTTTTCTTGGCAAGATCCCTCAGACAAAGAATCACATTCCCATTCATTAGACTCTTCATCACTTTGGGAATTTAATTGTAAAATTTATTTATAAAATTATGGATGATTCTTTTTAGTATATCCTTTCTCTAGGTACCCTAGCCCTAATTTTTCTTTACTATCTCTCTAAGTGTCATGCCAACTCACACACATTAAACACTTGGGCATGCCAACTCACATGACATGTGTCAATTGACACCACAAATAAATCACATTACAACACAATACACATGGCATGCCAAGTAGACTAAAAAAATATAATAAAATAAACATAATCAAAAATTACATTCATGCATCACTTTACAAAAATTACACTTTACAACGAGGTTAATTTCTCTCCTTAGAGATAACCTTGGCTTAACATGAATTTACAAATATCCATCTTTAATTTCCCCCGATATATCCATGGTCTTATCTACACACTTGACAAAATATCAGTAGCTTATGAAATGTCCAATATATATATATATATATATATATATATATATATATATATATATATATATATATATATATATATATAT
This sequence comes from Chamaecyparis obtusa, assembly GCA_027943335.1. Lineage (NCBI taxonomy): Eukaryota > Viridiplantae > Streptophyta > Pinopsida > Cupressales > Cupressaceae > Chamaecyparis > Chamaecyparis obtusa. Next base: position 1,756,226 of record BSBK01000139.1, on the reverse strand, counting down.
ATATATATATTATGGAAATAGAATACATCTAAAATTCACATTCTTAACATCATAAATTTCTAACTACATTCCATAATAATTCTCATTATTTTCAACATAACATTTCTAAAGGATATAAAGTCAAGAATAGAATGATACATGCTAATTCACCTACATAATAATTATGATCATTTCTTATAAATTTTCCTAACATGAATGTAACATCAAAGTATCCTACTTAAATCAAAGATTCATCGATCACTATGCTCGTGACCTAATAAATAGGATGAAAAAATTCCTATATCATCATCACATAAACTCTTCTTGTATAAACATGAAATTATGGCATAATATTCTAAATTAAATAATTCATCAATACCATAAGTCAAGACCTAATAATCCAGCGTGAAAATAAGTCCTAAATTATTTACAAGCTACATTTCAAATGATTCGATTTTCTTGCATTATTATAACATCAAAGCGTTCTATGTGAAATCTCCCATTCAACATCAAGATCTAATAATCACTTTTCTATTAATACATGTCTCAACATAAAATAAATTCAAATAGTCCTTTATGTAAGCATTCATATCCAAATAGAAACATTTCAACATTCAATAGTGGTACACTCACACCTTCCCTTATGCATTTCTTCTAGAGATTACATACACATGGGAACAATATTTAACTACATTAGAATATATATATATATTTCACCCTTTTATTATTTAAACTACCTTATTCGAATTCAATTTCTATAAAATGTGCACTTGATAGTATTATCACAAGGATAAGTTGAATTCAATTAATCTTATTTTAAACACAGAGCATCCTAGGATTTTGAGTGTATAAGTAACATGAAAAGAGTACATCACAATGGTAATCAAAACTCTATCCACCAGGACACAAATCATAATGCAACAACATAAATTTCTAACTACTGAGTCTATTATGCAGAAAGATAATACCAAGATAGAATCTCTTAAAACACCCGACATGACTTCCAAATATAAACTCTTGATAAACATAAGGAAAATCTAGGCAAAGAGCATCTCATGATGCCATTGACCATAATGTAGGTAAAAATCATTGTATCCACCTGAATGACTAATCCCTACTCTAAGGGTCTCTATAATGTGATTCAAGACCATATCCTACGTCTCCTAGTTCACGCAAAACATCGATACATGCTCCAAAACAATCCTCCTGGCAGACTCTCCCTCACATGGGACCAACATGACCTTACCCTTCGAGAATGATAGTCGAAACCACACCATAAGGATATTCGTGCAAAGGGGGTAAACGAGGGAGGCACTACATCATCCCCCCCAAGGACTAGGCTTACTCTTGGAAGCCGACAAGATAAAATGAAGAGGATGCTATATGGGTGCAGACCAGCTATCCTAGAAATATCTCAAAATAAGTCATCCTCCAGAGGTTCCTCAATAAATAGCATAGAGCCCGCACAAGGGGAACAACTTATTGATAGGATAGCATGATAAATTCATAACCCAAAGAGTGTTTCCCACCAAATCTAGGGCCATCAAGTCCCACCACATGGATCGGATCTCCAAGTTGTCTAAGTCACACCTAAAAAAAACCATGAAACCACACAAAGAAGAGGAACTTCCCAAGCTTCCAAAACACATTCAAGGGGTCTAGGAACGTCCTCAAGCATACATGATATATCCATTGCAGAAAGAAAGATTTTTATGCCCTCACGAAAGCCATAAAAGAAATTAAACTCAAGTGGCATTACCTTACTAATTTGTATCATTACCAAATGAGGTCTTCTCAACCTCCAACTATCGGCTAGAGTCACAATCCCTAGATAGCCTCTCCTGGCATGACCTTACCAATATATGTTTCCAAACAAGAAGTGGCTCTTGCACGAGGATAACTTTCGATCTAAACTCTAGACATCATCAAATCCCAACATGCTCCTTCTAGGCTATGGACCTACACCACCACTATACTAAATACGAGGGTGCATCTCAGTATTTCCTTCTTGGTGTTTCCCCCTCCTCTGTACATATTACCAAGGATCCTCAATAAACTAGGTAGAGTCACAAACATAAGATTGGCCAGCAAGTAAAAAAAAACATTTCAAACAGTCACCAAGAACCAAAAGAAAGGTAAATCCTAATAAGATGTCTATTTATTTCAACAATAAATTCAAGAAAGATATGAGCTCATTATAACAATAAAGGAAGTGTTTCATAATCAAAGAAAGATAGTTTGGTGACTATTTCTAGATATAAGAAATAAGTAAAATATGCTGACCCACACAACATGAGGAAAATTCCTCTACAAAAGATAGATGAAATGAAAGGAATATAAATAAATCAAGGAGCCATCCACAAAACATTACTACAAAATTTAGTCATGTAAGAGGGAGGAATCACCACAGGACACTGAGGATACCACTTCAAAAAAAAACTTTGAGATCAAATCCACCACATACGGTCCCTAATAGAAGCATCACTACAATACTGATAGCCGAAACAATATCCTAATCCTAACAAACTTATCTCTCACCCTGTTGCAGCAACCTCTCTAATGAGGTAAAAGGAGTTAGATGATTGCTTTCAACCACCCCCACAAAAGTAGAGAGAACTACTCAAAATCAAAACATGAACCTCAAACTCTAGGAAGGGGTTCTCTAAGTACCCCAGGAAAAATTTAGAACTCCCACGAGGTTCTTCCCAAAGTGAGGGTATGCACAACTTACATCACCACAATGGAATAGGTTTCTACAATAAAGCATCATTCAAGGGTGTGGTCGAAATCTCCACACAATACAATGGTAGGAAAAATTCATCTACATAAATGACATTGTAGAATGAGTGGAGGGGTAAAGCATGCTCACCTAATTCATAATTTGTTCCACAAAGGGATAAACTCAATGAGGTTTTGCACCTCAACAACAACAATACACATCTACAAAAGAACGTGACATCAATGAAAAAGCCAATACCAAAACTGTCCTAACTCTCTCACGAGTCATGACCCTAAGGTCCTAACCACAACATACTCAATACAAATTTATGGTGTCATAATGATATAAACTAACAATGCACCGCATGCTGGAAGGAGAAAGCTAACATGCTCTTATACCAAGCATGGACACCACTCTTGTTCTGACCACACATGGTCATGCTAGAAAGCAAACTGCTAAAGGCTACCAAGAGCTTTGAAGAACTCTAACAACATACACCAACCACCATTCTATGCCTAGCGGAATCACTACCACCATCGCCAAGCCCGCCACACTACCAAACACAAAAAGGGTTGCAAGAAACTCGACTATACATAATTCTAAATATCATAGGAAGCGCTCCTTCCTAAACTACAAGGTACTTGAATTAGTTTTCTCGAAAGTCCAAGTTGCAACACAAGGGAGCCCAAGCTATAGGTCAACTACAAGTTCACAACATTTAAAACATGGGAGTTCACACCAAAGAAATTTTAGTGGAAATGCATGGCCTTAAGTCAAGTGCCTACCTCAGAGGCAATTATGATATTTCATTTCTAGTTCAGGAGCCATTCGGAAAGGGGGAAATCTCAATTTCCTTCCAGTATCCTCAAGCTCCCTACTCCACCTCCTCACGTGTCTAGGAGCATATCAAAAGACCCTTCCATGTCTATGCACATGTCGCGCTCAAAAGATGACCTTAAAATTTGCATACAAATGGGAAACGCAATGGCTTAAGGTTTCAAGCGTTGAAACTATGCCCTGATACCAAAATGTCATACCCAAAATTAGATTCACAATCTCACAAACTCTCAAGTCTCCAAAAATTGGAGAGTGGGCAATTACCCACCAATTTTCCCTCCATCTCCTTAAGAAGACAAACCCTAAACCTTACAAACAAAAGAGGGAAATTCAAATTCAAAATTCGAAAGAGGAGTGGGCTTGACATGCCTCTTCCAATTTCGTCACTTTTCAAAAGAGCATCTTTTGGAAGGGCAAAAATAGTCAAAATGCATCATAATGGTCAAAATTTGACCCCCAACAAATGGCACCACTATGGGGTAGCCTATTTTTAACCTCCACTATCATAAATGGTCATTAAAAGTCACTCAAAAAACCACCTAAAGATTGAATCCGAAAATGAAAGAGATTCCCACTCATAGCCCCTAAAAATAGAGACCATTCACACACATTAAACACTTGGGCATGCCAACTCACATGACATGTGTCAATTGACACCACAAATAAATCACATTACAACACAATACACATGGCATGCCAAGTAGACTAAAAAATATAATAAAATAAACATAATAAAAAATTACATTCATGCATCACTTTACAAAAATTACACTTTACAACAAGGTTAATTTCTCCCCATGGAAATAACCTTGGCTTAACATGATTTCACAAATATCCTTATTTAATTTCCCCCGATATATCCATGGTCTTATTTGCACACTTCACAAAATATCAGTAGCTCATGAAATGTAAAATATCATATATATATATATATATATATATATATATATATATATATATGCAAATAGAATACATCTAAAATTCACATTCTTAACATCATAAATTTCTAACTGCATTCAACAATAATTCTCATCATTTTCAACATAGCATTTCTAAAGCATATAAAGTCAAGAATAGAATGATACATGCTAATTCACCTACATAATAATCATGATCATTTCTCATAAATTTTCCTAACATGAATGTAACATCAAAGTATCATACTTAAATCAAAGATTCATCAATCACTATGCTCATGACCTAATAAATAGCATGAAAAAAGTCCTATATCATCATCACATAAACTCTTCTTGTATAAACATGAAATTATGGCATAATATTCTAAATTAAATAATTCATCAATACCATAAGTCAAGACCTAATAATCCAGTGTGAAAATAAGTCCTAAATTATTTACAAGCTACATTTCAAATGATTCACTTATCTTGCATTATTATAACATCAAAGCGTTCTATGTGAAATCTCCCATTCAACATTAGGATCTAATAATCACTTTTCTATTAATACATGTCTCAACATAAAATAAATTCAAATAGTCCTTTATGTAAGCATTCATATCCAAATAGAAACATTTCAACATTCAGCAGTGATACACTCACACCTTCCCTTATGCATTTCTTCTAGAGATTACATACACACGGGAACAATATTTAACTACATTAGAATATATATATATTTCACCCTTTTATTATTTAAACTACCTTATTCGAATACAATTTCTATAAAGCGTGCACTTGATAGTATTATCACAAGGATAAGTTGAATTCAATTAATCTTATTTTAAACACAGAGCATCCTAGGATTTTGAGTGTATAAGTAACATGAAAAGAGTACATCACAATGGTAATCAAACCTTTATCCACTAGGACACAAATCATAATGCAACAACATAAATTTCTAATTATTGAGTCTATTATGCAGAAAGATAATACCAAGATAGAATCTATTAAAACACCCGACATGACTTCCAAAGATAAACTCTTGATAAACATAAGGAAAATCTAGGCAAAGAGCATCTCATGATGCCATTGACCATAATGCAGGTAAAAATAATTGTATCCACCTGAATGACTAATCCCTACTCTAAGGGTCTCCAGAATGTGATTCAAGACCATATTCTACGTCTCCTAGTTCACGCAAAACATCGATACATGCTCCAAAATAATCCTCCTGGTGGACTCTCCCTCACATGGGACCAACATGACCTTACCCTTCGAGAATGACAGTTGAAACCACACCATAAGGATATTCACACAAAGGGGGTAAATGAGGGAGGCACTACACTAAGTCATTTCTATGGATTCCAAAAAACCTTCATTTTTCTTTCCCAAGGGTCATTTTCCTTTGTAACCCATCTTTTGCATGATTTGATATCCTTTTCCATATCGGTGTGTTAGGATGCTAATATTTCGAACCCTTTCTTCATTTAATGTTTGGTTTGAACTTGATGCTTCTTCATCTTTATAAATCCATTTTAGGGTTTCATTATCATCTTCTTCCATGGGTGAAGAAGTAATAGCTCTCACAAAAATTCATTGTACTTTTAAGGGGGATTAGAACTAGATGGTTTTCCATGAGGTCTAGGGGAAAGAGGTAAGTCCATCATTGATAAAGAATAATCCCACACACCTTTTTGCTTGATTTTACATTTTTTATCAAAAAATTTCATCATTGTATCCATCCTTTGATAATGCTTTTCTTTGGCTTCTTCTTTTTCAATTTGAGAGGATTTTGAATTGTCCTCTTCTTGGTATGAAACATTTGGATTAATATTATTTCCTTATTTTTCTTTTGAATCTAACAAACTAAATTTTTCTTTTCCCTTCGTCAATGTAGGTAAGTTAGTTTTGTCTTGATTTGAATTACCAAGAATATTTTCCTCTTCCATCTTTTCTTTTCCTCTTGTTAGGGAGCTATCATTTGATCTTTGATCTTGAATTGTTTCTTTTGATTTGCTTGATGTAGTACCTTCACTATTGTATGGGACCAATGAGTCATTCAAAGGTTTAATGTTATTGCAATATTGGAATGGGTTTAAATCCCTACTCACCATGATTTCTTGACCCAAATAAGGAAATTTTATACATTTATGATATGTCGAAGGCACCGCTTGAATTTAATGGATCCATGGCCTCCCTAGAAAAATATTGTATGTCAAATTTAGATCAAGCACTTGGAAAACTATTTCTTTTTGGATGGGACAAATCAAATGGGAAGAACCACTATTCCTTTTGAAGATTTTGACTCCACATCATAAGCTTTGATAGTAATTTTTATTTTAGGATCAATGGCTTCTTCAGAATATCCTAAATCTTTCACAAGACTTGAGGTACAAATATTTAGGCCAACTCCTCCATCAATAAGGACTCTTTTGAAATTGTGCTTATGTATCAAACTTTTAAATTGAATGAGATATTTTGGGAATGATTCAAGGACATATCATCTTGTTCGTAAAAAGATAGGCAATTAGGTGCAATGAGGTGTCCAACCATGTTTTGAAATTTATCAATATCCAAGTCATTAGGAATAGTAGTCTCAAAAAGATCTTTTTCCAAGATTTCCTTGTGGGTTGGTAAAAGTTTCAACAACTCCAAGATTGATATCTGTGGTGGTGTTCTTTGGAGTGGGTCCACAAGATTATATTGTTTTGAAGATGATGATGTTTGATTTGGAAAATTGATTTTAGGGGTAATCTCTCGCAAGGTAATTTTTGACGCATGCCCCCTAGTCACAACATTAGAGGTTTCTTTTTGTTGTTTCTCTTTCACCACTATGAGATTAATGGTATTTTCATACCCCGATAAAGATTTGATAGTATTTTCATAAGTATGGGCAAAATTGACTTTATCATTTCCTCTTTTGTTGCTTTGATTCGAATTGGATGATTCACCTTTCTCATGATTTAAGAAAGGGGTCTTAAAAGCCGTATGATATTCATTATTTTTGGGGCCATCCAATTTATTGTACCATCATCTATCAAGTCTTGAACCACATGTTTGAGTCTCATGTACTTATTTGTCTTATGCCCTTTGTTTATATGATATTCACAATGATGGGCATCATTCTACCATGATGGTTTGACTTGTGGTTCATGGGGTATTGACTCTAGTATAGTGATGATTTTTTTATCAATGAGGGTTCTTAGTGAATTTTCAAGGGGTTTCCCCAAGGGTGTGAACTTTCTTTTTTGGTTTGAGTCGAAGAAAGATATTGGCTTATTAGTTCCTTGATTATTGAAAGAGTTATTGTTATTGTTATTGTTATTAAAAGGAGTCTTGGATGTTTGATTGACATTTTTGGTTTGATTAGACCCACTTGATAAATTAAAAGGAGTATCCTTAAGGTCGTTAGCCTCCACAACCCCATCATTTACAAGGTTCTTGTTAGTATTATTTAGCCAAAACCTAGACTTTTCATTATTGTTATTACCACCCTTATTGTTGTTGAAATTGTTATTAGTGTTATAAAAACCTTTGTTTTCTTTGAAGAGATTTATTTATCATTTTCTTACTAACACTTCTTTAATTTTGATCTCATTTTCAATAATCTTCTCAAAGGTAGGTGGACATTGAAGTTGTAATCAATAATTCATCTCCATATTTAGATTGTTCATGAAAAAATCCATCTTTTCTATCTCAAGTATACTTCTTGGGTATTGGGCCAAAAATTATTCTCCATCTTTTGAGGAAAATTTGAAAGGGTTCACCATATTTTTGTTTGGTACCACATAAATTCAACATGGTGATCTCGTGTTTAATGTTGTACGAATAATGGATTACAAATTTGGAGGCTAGTTCTTTAAATGTTTTTATACCCAGGGGTAGTTTTGAAAACCACTTGATAGCTTTCCCTCCAAGGCTTCTTGGGAATAATCTCATTAGGTATGTTTTATTATGCATGAATTAAATACTTAGGGCACAAAATTCTCTCAAATGGTCTTCTGGGTCTGATTTACCCATGTACTTATCATATCTTGGAAATACTACATTTGGAGGAAAAGGTACCATGATCAAGTTTTTGTCAAAAGAAAAGGGGCATATGGAATCAATCAAAAATGGTTTAGGTGTCTCTTCCTTATTCATATTATCAATTTGGGCTTGAAATAATTTGATTTGTTTGTTCCTAGCCCCTATTGGATTTTCTTCTTCATCATCCTTCTTCAAGTTTGATGTGTTATAGTCATGAGGAAGCTTAACTCCTAATCAAGCTAAGTTTAGAAAGTATCTTTCCTTATCCCTTTCTAAAAGTTTACCCATAACTTTAAGGAACAAATGATCTTGGGCTGCCTTATTAACCCTTTCTTCGGTTGCTTTTTCATTCCTTTGATTGCTACAATGATTGTCATCTTGATTTGCATAGTTTTGATTTTGGTCATGATCATGATAATTATTGTTTTCAGCCATAGGGTCGATTCTTTCTCCAAATAGATTAGGAATTCTATTATCTTGTTCGTGTTCTTTTTAAAATGGAATTTTTCATCTTCATAGGGAATATCTTTTCTAAGGCATGTTTTATCTTATTGCAAAGATATTTTAAGGCGATGAGCTCTAGTGAAAATTGACATTAACAAGAGTTTGGTGTGTTGAATTTATTCCCCCTTGATGAACAATCTTTTGAATTAAGAAATTTTTTAATTGGTTATCAAATTTTAATGGATATTTCCTTCTTGTAAACATGTATCATCAACCATAGAAAGCTCAAAAATAATTGCCTCTTACCCCTAACCTCTAAACATGCAAAAACTCATATTTGAGAATGTTTACACAAGTATTTCACAATAAGCCACTTCATGTAATCTACCTATGGTCAAATTTGGCATTTGACATGGCTCTAAAGGTAGGGATTGCTAGATTAATCAGGTATTTTAGTTCGGGTTCCAAAAAAAATTATCAAATGAATCATACAAGGAACATGTAGTTGAGCACACATGATTGATGCCTATAGCCCTAAAAGTTTAGGCATTTGATATTTTTTCCCTCTATTTTTTCAACTTAATCAAGGTCTTTATTTATAGTGGGTAGAATAGGTTGGCTTCACCTTGTTCCCACTTTGGGTCATCCCTCTCACTGGCCTCATTAAGGCATGTTCTCGAGGTAGGCCCACTAAAGCTCTAACATGTGCAATGTAATGAAATGATCAAGTAGGTCTTGGAGTTTGATTCACCAAAAGGTGTCCCTACTACCTTTTCACTTCCAAACACAATTAACAATGTTCTTTCCCAAGCCTTTTCTATTGGAATTCAAGTACATTTGACATTTTGATTCACTATAAAAGTGAAGAGAATAGGCCTAATGCTTTCCTTCACAAACAAGGAGGCTTATTTTATCTGTTTGTTCATTCATTAGCTCATTTTCCTCTCAAGTTTGGCATTTCTAGGAGTTTGATTCACTATAAAAGTGAAAAGCATATCCCTAATGCCTCACGCAAGATTCAAATTTGCTTCTAATTAAGCTAGATTTTGGAATTGAAATGCCACAACTTAAGCAATTACATAAGGTTTTCAGATTGCCTTTTCGAAGCTAGCAATGGATAGATGCATTTTTTATTTCATTCTTTTTGCATTTTATTCGCCTAGTGGCTAGAGTTTCATCTCCTAAGCATCCCCTTTCACAAATGTTAGTTCAACAAAACCAATTCAAAGTGAGGAAAATTCACAAATTCAAATAAATTTACAAATTTCCTTTTCCAAAATTATTAAAATTTCAATCAAGGAGAAAATATCCAATTCAATGAAACATATTTAGACTTATAAGCATTAACAATTTTATCATATTTATCATATATGCTTTTAAATCCTCATTCATATCATTAAGCAAATTGACAAAATGGATTTTATTTTTCACTTTACATAATTTCCTTTTCTCCTTGTTCTTGAAGTAATCCATTGATTTTCAAATAGAGTTACACTCCTTTTTATGCTCTGTCATCTGCAAAACAGAAAGTTATTATCATTAGATTTTCAGAATTTAAATTTTGACAAACATGGAGTTGCACAATACAAAAAGATTCATACACGCTACTCTTTTTAATTCTATACACCATAGAAAATTTTCAATGTGCTATTTTACTACTGGCACGTGCTATTTAGATGATAGACAGTTAGTACGGGTTGAAATAGAATGTAAATGCATCATAAATGTGACTGTCGATATGCAAGAAAGAATAATAGATAGAAAATAGAAGAATGCACACGTTGAAACTCTTTGTAAAGGCATCAATATTTCTTGTACATATTTTATTTCACTGTGTAAAGGCGTGTAAGTACTATTTCTCCTGTCATAAGCATTGTTGTACCTACAAATTTAAAATCTACAACACAAATTCACCAAAAATTCATACAAATCATCAAAACATGTTAGAATGAGGCAAAGGCCCCACGATGGGCATCATTTTATACACTAAAAATTATATTCATGAAACATTAAGCTGATAAATCTACTTGAATTATGAAAGATAAAGCTAAATGATAAACAAATTCTAGAAAATCCTCTCAAAATCATTTAATCTCTCTATATCTAAAGAAGCTAATGAGTAGCTCTCAGCTTAAGCACCATTAAAGACAACTCTAGAATGAGAATTAATCTGTGCTAAATGAAATTGTATAAAATTTGCCTCAAATATGCTCAATTATGTTATGAAATCCAAATTAAATGCTTATAATATGGATGCAATATGAAAGTGAATACTTATGGAATCCTTTACTCCTAATTTTGCCCACTATTTATAGATTTTACAAAGCTTATGGGTAGAGTGAAGTTAACCATGATAAAATTTGAGTTAGGGTTAATGGTTTCAAATGATTAGACAAATTATTTTATTCTCAATGGTTGGAGAAAAGAGACAAAATGAAGGGTCAAGATGCATCTCCAAGATGAGTGGTGTAGAATTGGTTTGTCCCTAATCCATGTGATCTCCTTCCTTCATTCTCATTGGCTCACTTGATTTGTCCCCATGTGGTGGGTGAGGATAATAGGAATTTATAATTAATTTATCTTAGCCATGTCTACCCTTGAATGGGTTGGATATGATTTGGTTTAAACTATACAATTAATTGATTAAAATCAATTATACAATTGTGTTCTCTTTTTTATTTAAATAATCTAGTATCTTTGATTTCAATTAATTCGTGCTTTAGTCCTTGATTTCTCATTTCAATTTCACTTGACCATTTTTAGGTGTATACAATAAGTATTATGGCTATGTTGATGATGGTTTGGCAAAAGGCTTTGGGATCATGGGAAGTTTGCAATAGTTTAGAAGGGTCAATAAGTTTTATTAGAGGAAGTTTCAAAACATTAACATTAATCAACTTCAAAATAGCATTATGCAAATATTTAGAAAGAGCTATAAAATTATGATATGGTTTGAAAATAAATGACAAAGGAGCCACACTTGATGTTGTAGCGTCCATTTGTGCATAAATATTTTTGGAGATAGTTATTGATCTTGATAAAACCTTTGTTGGGCTTTTGAAACTTTAGGGAAAATTGTTGAGAGGAATCATTCTTATCAATTAGAGCCATTGGAGTGGATGAATCAAACTAGCTCACTTGAAGCTAATAATTATGAAGCATTGCACACAATTGGATAAAAGAGGTAAACTTAGAAAATAATAACTTATCTCTAGTGTATTTTTGCAAATTAGAAATAAAAATTCTTTGAACATCCATATCAAGCGCACGATAAGAAAATTGAGCATGGAAATGTTTAAAGTTGCGAATAAAATCAGTTACTTTTTCCTTAACGCCTTGTTTACAATGAATCAAATTAGTTCAAGAAATTTGAGGACCAATATTATTTTGAAATTGTTGAATGAATACATTAACAAGTTTTTGAAATGAATCAATAGAATAAGGAGGCAAAGAACAATACTATTGTAAGGAATTATCTCTAAATGTCCTAGTAAATTTTTTAGCTACATGTCTATGATCATTAGAGAATTCACTACATGAGGTTTTAAATATCTTAACATGAGTCAAGGTACCACATTTCTATTGTATGTCTCCAACTGAGGTATCCATGTATTAAGGGATAGTGGTATGAATTATGCCATGGGATAATGGACTTGTAATGTCACAATTAGGGATGTTGTACTTGGATTGAGTGATGGAAGAAAGTTATTGTTGTAATGATGTAACACTTTGGGCAAGGTTGTATATGGTTTCTTTGGTGGATATATTAGTATCAAACATGTTGGATAATGAAGGATGTACATAATGTTATGGGAAATAGATTTAACATTGGAGTATGAAAGTGGGACATTGTGGTAAGAAGGTATAGATGACAATTGGGATATACATGGAACACTTGCATGAGTATTTTCTGCTATCTTCATGCCACTTTCCCTTAATTTTATTTGATGGTTCAATCCCAAAAAACTCAAGTGCCTTTTCAGAAGGGATTTTATCAATTGCATAGTATTCTAAGAGGAGGGTTTGTAGGGGATTTATAGGAGGGGAAATAATAATTTCCCTTTCTATTTAATCTCCCAGAAATACTGTGTGATTATTCTTATCATCTAGGGTTTCCTCTGCATTTCTTTTCTCCTTCCATATTCATTCATCCCAAGATTTGGATCCTTAGTGCTCTTCACTTAGCTCTTTGCAGAACCCTTAATATTTTCTTTATCAATTTCTTCCTTCACAAATATCACCTTTATCTATTTCTTCCACCACAACACCCTTCTTGGCTTCAAGGATGTCTTCCTCCAAGTGACCAATTACAGAATAATGTTTATATTGGATTTGCAACAAGTCCTTTTTTTCACGTAATTATTCCTGCTTTAGAAATTATCTCTGTCTCATTGAGTTGTGGGAAATAAATGTCTAACTTTACACAAATTTTGGCATAGATATTGAAATCTCCTTTTATCATTTAATTTGGCATTACAAATGTTCCCATCCCATTTCTGATCTCTCCTAGGCTTTGTATGTCCCAATCCTCCATGGGTAGATTGTAGTATCTTATTTACATAGGTACCACATCTAGTTCCTCTATTTTAAAAGTTGAAATTGTGCTCCCCATCTTTCACAAAGAAACTTGATCCATCCATAAAATATGGCCCTCCTTTTAGAACTTCCCCCTTTTCCCTAGTATTGTGCATTATTAAAATTTCCTTTTTCCATTTGTAATATCCCAAGTGATAATATCCAAACTTTCACATTCACATGTCAGACATTTCGTCAAATAGTATATTCAATAGTTTTTTTTTGTATTTTGGATGAAGAGTCTTAGAGTTTAAGGTTACGTAGTATTAATAACATAATGCTATTCTTAGTAGTTCAATGATTGGCAATTTTAACAAACTCAAAATGTTTTAAATGATTAATGTGCATTCCTTAACAATTAGAACATGATGGAAAATAGTGAAGTATATCTATGGTGTTTACAAAACAATAAAAAAATATGAAATCTAACCTCTATAGTGTATAATGGGAATGTATTCAAACTAAAAAGTAGTCCTCATAGCTCAACTATCTAACACAATGAACTCATGTCTATCTAGTTTCTTATATAGGGTATTGATATGCATAAATACTTTTAGTTGGGAATGTTAATCAGTATAATTCCTAAATCAAATTGGCTCAATGACTATGGAAATGGTTGTAAACAATAAGCTACATCCATGGAGGAATGTATATAGAAAATGTGCTTCTTGTTAATGCATTACATATCAATGTTCTTTTATAAATTACTTGCCAAAATCAAAGAGCATACTTGAATGTGTGAATGATAAAATAATGGAATTAAATGTATTTGATTGGAAAACATAATAACAATTAATGTAAACATAATTTATGTAACAAGTAATGGGTAGCGGAATGTAGTAGAGTTTTTTAAATTTAAATTTTAAAAACTCAAGCATTAGATGTATATATGTAAGATGAAACATGTACTTATGAAAATTATGCAAGATGATGAAACCGTAAATTTTTTATATGAGGTGAATGTTTGATCATAGATGGAGCCATAATTATAGTATATATATAGAAAAGTGTACAAATATGATAAAAAAAAAGGAGGTAAAATACATAATCTATGATTGTAAAATATATTAAGCATTATAGTTTCACATGCTAGAAATGAAAGATAATTTATTGCCATAAAAATGTGGTTTAATTCAAAATAAGCACAAAACTTTTGAGTGTTATTAAGTAAATGATGTTACACCACTGTCATGCATTGTTAATTGTCCAAAGATTTGAAATCTGTGTTTCACTTATAAAATTGAGAATTCATGCACAAGACATAACATTTATTGTAGTTTTTGCATAGGAAACTTATGCAACTTAGCAGACATAGGAGAAAGTTTCTTTAAGTGTGATTTTTTATCCCTACATAAAACTTTGCTTTGCAACTTTGTGTTCCTACGAGCATTCGTAACTGTCTGAGGAGGCCTCTCGCTCGTGCAAGCTGAGGCCATCCTCTTCAGACCTCTTTCTTCATTTATTACCCATTTAATGGGTAAAGATGGTGGTTCTCAGCCCATTTCCTCTAGTAAAGGAAATAATAAGTTCAAGGAGATTGTGGAGGAGCGGTAGAAGGTTCTTAAAGGAGTGGAATTCGTTAAGACCCCCTCTTCCTAAAATAATGGCAGACTCAGAGGTAAGGGGCTAATTACCCCATAAGTTGTTATGCCTAATCTTCTAATGATTTCTAGTTTGGATGCTAAAAAAAATAGATTGAAGGGAATTGTTATTTTTTTTGGAGCCCAAGATATTGCCAAGTTTCCTTCTCAGTCTTTTATGAATGATTGGTTGCATTAAATTTGGAATATTAAGTTAGGGTTTCATTTTACATTCTGTTGTATGATTCAAAGAGATCTATTTGTCATTTTTTTCAAATCCCCTGAAGCATAAAAAGAGGTTGTTAAAAGACAATTTTGTAATATTGGCTCTTGCACATTTAGGGTTTTCTTATGGACGGTTGAGACTAAATATTGTCCTCAATTTTGTATTTGCAAAATTGGGGCAACTCTACAAAACATTTCATAGGATAAACTCTCTAAGAAATTTTATTAGATGTATTGTTTATCTTTGGTTTTGTTTTCATCCTAGGATTGTGGTATTTTTAGTTCATCTTGTTTCGAGCTATCTTAGGCCTCAATCAAAGTTGTATTCCAAGAGTTATTAAGGAATTAAGTACACTACAAGTGGACTTTTTAAGGTTGAATGCATGTCCTCATTCCTTGTTTAAAAACTTGCATAAATGGGTGTTTTTTCGATCTTTAATTATCATCTTGGATATCATTTACATGCAATCTGGATTAAAACTCCACCAAACACATTTGCAAGGAAATATGTAAACTTTTATAAAAGATTTAATATGTTACTGGGCTTTTTAAGTCTCATCACATGTTTTCTCTTTATAAAGTTAAAATGCTTGTAAGTGAAATTTAAAATCCCATCATTGACTTTAATGAGGCAAGGTGGTGATAACATGCATAAGCTTTCAAAAAGAATGGTGTTGCCTATATAATGGATTTAAACATGTTTCAACTCAAATAAAACCTTGTCATTAAGCTAAGGCGTCATTTTATATGTGTTTTCCATATTTAAAAACATGTTTTCATATGTTTTAAGATCGTCATCATTCATATTGAGACATGGCAGCGATTTTAGAGGGAATTACACGTTTTAAAAGATTATACAAGGCCCGCGGTCAATATTTAATGGTATGGGTGTCATTTTTTAATAGGCTTTACATATTAAAAAGACACATGATGTATGTTTAAAGTCGCGCTATCTCTTATGATAGCATTTATGATAGCATTTCTTGTATAGTTTTCATGCTTTAACAAAAGCAATACATATGTAAAGCCTCCTTCAAACCATGTCAATTTTCCTCCAAATCCCATGAATTTTCAAAAGGGTATCGTTTTGTATTTTCATTGGCCTCTAAAGGCCCAACTTCAATTTAATATAGTCCCAGCATATGTAACACCTTTCTTAAAGCCCGTATAGGGCTATAATGACTGGTTTTTGGAGGTGGAACCCATTTTAAAGTTACTGTGTCTCTTCTAAAGCCCTTCCTAGGGAAAGTCACAATTTTGCAAGGAGATTAGCGTGATTTCTAGAGGAGAAGGAAGCATCTCTATGTTGCAATGTTCACCAAGAAGCCCGTCTAGGGAATCATTATTTGCACCTTGTAAACACTTCATACAAATTGTGTTTTAACTCATAAGACATCATTTTTCTTCTTTATTACATATCTACTTGTCATGGCATCAAAAATCAACGTGGTGCAAGTTTTAATGAGTCCTTGGCTTCCTATATTCTTGCATTTTGGCTCTCATCCATGTCCATTTGTCAAAGATTTGTAGAAAACTCAATTTTGCCTTCATTCTTGAGAGGATTTGGTCAATCTTGGTTCTCTATATAGCTGCAACTTTTTAGAGATATTTCGTAGATTCAAAGTCATTAAGGCTTGAGAGATTTGTCTTTCAAAGATTTGTGTGGTCTTTTGAATGAGAGTATTAGTTTCAAATGATGCAAGTACTTCCCCTGTATATTGAAGTGCAACTACAATACAAGTTCTTCCCCGAATGATACACATAGAGATGCAAGTTCTTCTCACAAAGAGAAAGCTCCAAACATTCACTTTTCTTGCATTTGTAGTCAGGATTTAAAATATCATTTATAAACTTGTCTTGCATAAAGAAAGCGAAGTTTTTCCCCTACATGTAATGTGAGCTAAAAATCTCACCTATAAGTATTTTCCACACATTTTTGACGCTCTTTCCAAGGCTGTAAATGGACTTATAAAACCTGTTTGTAGACAACAAGTACTTCCAAAATTATTTGTAATGGGACTTTAAAACGTCACTTACAAGAGAAAAGTGTTCCCACTCATCTATATATGCTTGTGAAAGGAGGTAAAAAAAAGTGAAAAAGTGATTAAGAGCATAGAATGATTTCAAGACTGAAATGGCATTGAGACAAATACTTTCAAGACATATACAGGAAGATGTAATTGTGATGTAGAACAATCAAGGATGCAGATTCATATTCTAGTTCATGATGCCTTCACCAAATGTGAGCACATCAATCATGGGGAAGCATGTAGTAGCATGAAGACTGACAAAGGATGATGTAGTAGAAGTTGTGTCTTGTCAAACACTTAGTCATTTTCACATGCTTTATAAATAGGTGTAGTTTGATGACAAACCACGTGTAATTGGGTACCAAGTTGTAATTGCATGCGATAGTATCACGTGCAAAGTTGTAACATGTAATTAGATACAAGTGCATTAGGCTTTGTAATCTTGAATAAGTCAAAGGTAGTTAAGGGTTTCTCCTTCTTTCTCCACTCCTATCCTATAAATAGAGGAGGGTTCTCATTGTAATTTTTTTTATCTTTTGGCAATGCGAGAAAAATCTGCCAGTTTGTATTTGAACTACAAGACTTTGAGCTTAGGTGTAAATTGAATTTCTTTCAATAAAATAGGTAGGTTTTTTTGAGACTTTGTGACAATCCAAACTATTATGCGATGACATTTTCTTGAGTTAATCATGAGTTTTGGTGCTTTGTTCAAAAGGGATTTGAATTCAATCTTGCAGACTTTGAGCTACCTATTGCATTCAGAGTTATAGTTCAATTTGAGCTTTTGTAAAATTTGTGTTGCAGAAGGGAAAATTGTTATAGTTGATAATAGCTTCAAATGCTAAGGATGAAATACTTTATGCTTTAGTGTTAAGTAGTTTTATAGAATTTAGTGAGCATTTGGTAAGAGACTTTGTGCCTTATCATTTGTTCAGACTATAAAATCTCTACTCACAATAAGAATAGGAGACTTTGGGTTCATGTATCTATTCCACCTAGTATAAAATAGATCGATGTCTTTGGATTTGTTCTTATGTCAACCCCTGAGCCACTAATATTATTGTAGTAATATGACCTTTTTGTTAAGTTTGAAAGTTTTTGTTTCTTGTAAATCATTCCTGAAGAAAGAGGAGTTGATTAAGAGAACCACCCCCTTTTGTAATTTTAGTTAAGTTCTTATTGATTCCACCTATGGTAAGAAGGGAGCCTCCCCTATTGCTGAGAGGAGAGAGAAATATCATAAGACATTGCCTAAAGTCATAATTTTGCAAGTTGTCATCACAGTGACTTGCAAAAATTTTAGCCAATAATTTTGGTGACTCTGTTGGGGACACGACACGGATTTGAAATCCTCATGCTTTTGTTTGAAGTATACCTATGTCCTATTCATTGTAATTATTCATTATTGTTTTTATTTCTTGTAGTTTTTTTTTATTTTTCAAGCTTTTACCAAGGACATGTAAATGGCTACCCAAGGTCCTTGGGGAAATGCTTTTGGTTTGTTAAATCTAACTCTACCTCTACACGCTCTTCCTGATGGATCATAGAAGAATTTTCTCAAGTTCTTCGGTGATGGACAACAAAATCTTGATGAACATATTGTTTCTTTCTACCTTTCATGTGGTGCTCATGGTGTTGAACATGAGGACGTATCTGTGAGGTTGTTAATGGAAACTCTCCAAGGTATAGCTACTGATTGATTTCATCATCTTACACCAATAACTATCTCAAATTGGGCTACTCTCATAGCCAAGTTTGAAGAAAGGGTCAACCCTCCTGAAGATGCTCATGCCCTATTGGCCCAACTCGCTCAGTTGATGAAGGCATCTCATGTACCTATGCATAAATTTGTTGATCATTTTAACAATTTGGTACAAAGTGTAATCACCTAAAAATGGTCTACCTAAACTAGATGCCTTAAATCTCAAATCAAGTGATCAAACAACATCAAATATCAAGCATAATTGTGTAATTAAATTAGATTGATTTAATTATATAATTCATCAATTATCAATCATCAATGATCAATGATCTATCATCAAGAGTAATTCCTTAATTAATTATCCTAGCCATTTAATCAAATCAAACTCAAAAATATCCATGGATAAGGATATTAATTAATGTGATTTAATTAATTGTCCTATTATCCTCTCAACTCACGAAAGGACAAATGAGTTAATTCCAACCAATGAGAGCCAATCACATGGATCAAGTGAGAATCAATGTCAACCATTCATCAAGGATGAATCTCAACCATAAAACTCAAATTCAATCTTTCCCTCCAAGAGGAAATCTATATAAGCAAGCTCATTTAATTCATTTAATATCTAGATCATTTGCATAAGGAAACTTTGTCATTTTGAATTCTAAATCTAGATCAATTCTTCTATTTCTTATCAAATTCTTCATTATAGCTCTAGCTTATCAATTCTTCTTAATTGCATTAATGAATATGTATATTTCACTTGAATCTTCCATTTCACAGTTGTAATGTCATTGATCTTATGCACAATCTGAGAGCACTAACAATTAGTTCATACTCTCAATGACTAGGAAGCTATAATTTGGTTTCAATTGTTTTGACTTTGATTGCTTTTCATGTACTAACAATTGATCTAATGAGTTATAGAAGTGTTGTGTTTGCATGATAACAAGTACCACTAATTCACACACACACACAAAGAATTCCTATTGTTTCTCAATCTACAACTACAAATTTGAAGTGTTTCTTTGTCAATGCTCAATTTTAGAAGTCAGTTTTCTATTAAGAAGAGAAACCTCGACTATTCTTGTAGTTGCATAGATGTTGGTGATTGAAATTGAAGATGATCTTATTCTTGTTGGGCAAATAAGAATAGAATCAAGTGGGTTTGAAGAAAGTTATCTTTCTTTCGATTCATTTTCTTCCATCACAAAGATGGATCCTGTAGTGCAAAGGTTGGAAATGAGTTTCTTTCCCTAAAAAAGAAAATAGGTCAAGGTATATTCTCCATTCCTCATGAGGATGTACAAAAGAAACCTCTTCCAAATGTTTCTCATAGTCTTGCTAGTGGGAATCAACAAAAGTTAGTTTCATCACCACAAAAACTTGCTATTGAGGTACCATCAATGAAGGCAACAATGAAGCATTCTAAAATTGAGGATAGTGATCTTTCTATTCTCTTCCAGGAAAAGGAAGTAGACATGGTTGGCGACTCTTATTTATGGTTCATGTAATCTTAGAAAGTTGTTGACGAAAATAAGAAAGATTAAATTCATTCTTCTGATGTTCACACAAATAAAGACAATCATGTCATTAGACATGAAAAGATGGACATGCAAGAAAGCCCCAGTCAAGATGAAAATGATGCACTTGTATTTCAAGGTCATGAACTTGAATACTCTTTGCATGAGTATCCTACCCCAAAGCTTGAAAAGGAAATTCTCATAAATAATCAAGACTTTCCCAAGTCTAAAGTTTGTGGGAAACATACTAAGCTATGCAGTCCAATCGTATCTTCATCTAAATCCCAAGAACAAATTCTTCACAATCATCTTAAGGTTGCCATGTCTAATGAATCAATTGTTCAAGTTGCAAAATGCAAGAAGAGTTTAGAATTTGATCAATCAAGGGGATGTCCAATTAGAAATCTCGCTTGGTTATAGGTCAATGAAAAGATAGTAGTTCCACTTGTACCTAAGCATGATGATACAACTCAAGCAGAGGCTAAACATGTGTTTGTAGTTCAGTAGGAGCATTCTGAATTCATGGACCTACTTTGGAGCAGTAGTACATATGATTCATCTCAAGAAGGTGAGTTTATTCATCTCCTCCTAGAGTTGTTGTATCTAACATTGGCATCATTAGTCTAGTTGTTCATGTTTCATCTACCTTCTACCATCCTTCCTTTGTATTCTTTGCACCCTTTTGATGTACCAGGTTCCACAAGAAATACCTTGTCTTGTACTTTTAAAGATACCTTTTCTTGTAGTACATTTAGTGGGAGGTATTAAATCTCTATCAAACAACACCCCACAATCTGATCCAATACCAAAGCTAATTAAAACACTCTTTTGTGGGTCCCTCTCATATCACCTAAAATAGACCCCATTCCTCACTTTATTCATCCTATCTTTAGACAACGTCAAATTTCCATTCAACTAACTAACCAAACAAAAATTGAACATATCCTTACTATCAAGTTATACCATTGGTTTTATAGTTTTATTTACATTTTTATCAAGAGAATCTAAAATTTCATCCAACTCATGCCTTCACTCACTTTCCATTATTTATAATTCACCATAATTATGTACCACTTAAGACATAGATTAGAGTATAGAGTTGGAATTTATTGGTGGAGAATCATTAGTTACTTCATCTACAACTTGGAATGTTGGATAATTTTGGTCCTCTATCCATGGTTTAACTCGCGAAGAAGATTGTGTGGGATTATCTGGTCACATGCAAAGAGTTGATAAAATGTCTTATGCATCCTTCAATCCTCTCTTGAGGGCTTCTATAATCTTATCATCTATAGATATTTTATCATATTTTGATAATATATTAACATTTTGTATCCTTTCTTAGTGCAATCTATTCCAGATACTTTCTTGCTTCTTATGATATTTATTAAAATGAAGCCCTTGGGGATTTGATTCTTCTTATGCAAATATATTAAGGGTTCCAACAACACTAAGCAAGTCAATAAAATCATAGGCCCTTTCTGCTCCAACCATCCCACCAACTTTTCTAAAGAATTTCTCACATACATATGACCCAATAAAGTGCAAAATACATGGCAAGTGAGAGTGTTGATCTCAAAACAATCTCAACAACAAAACTAAAAAGTGGCAAGAAATTTTGACATCTTGGTATGCCTCTCTACTGATGAAATTTATGTTGACATTATTATTATATTCTTTTCATAGCCAACATAACCATAATGTGAAGAAATGATGAGCTTGTGAATAATTTTGCACTCTTTCCCAAAGAGTTAAACTCTGGGACATAAAGCTATCAATGTAGTCAGCAACAATCATTATATGTGTCTTTGTTCCTAGTGTCCTCTCTACCCTTCCACTAGATTTACTTCTCATCTCTTTCAAACACCTCTAAACATGCCTTAAAGAAATGTGTTGTGTTGGACCCCATTTTTGTCGATCTATCCTCTCTATATCTTCACTTTTAAGATTGTGATCATCCAATTTAAAAGTGTTATAAACCATCCTAACATGATTAAAACTTATCAACTCTTCTCCTAAAATCAAATCTCGACGACCACTTAATAAAGGATTCACTAGCTTTTTTTCATTGTAGATGTCAATGATTCAAACAAGATCCCCGTCTTAGAAGCCCTCTTGCAATGAATATGCCTATATGTGCCATCAATACAATATTCATTAGCCTCATAACATAACATCATATTGGTATGCTTCTCTATGGCCCATAATTTTCCATCCTTTTGATCATCAATTAAGACCTTTGTGTCTAATCTCTCCCCATTTCTATTTATATGGGAATACCAATACCCCCAACATTACAACATCAATGACAATGAATGGACTTAAATAAGACGATACTACAAATAATGTACACATTCCAACAAATCATATTCAAAATAAATTTAAACTTGTCTAGTTGACATACATGAACTAGAAGGATCTACTCTTTTAGAACCCCTATGTAGTATAGATGGTGATTATGGGGCCAAGAACCTTGTCCAAATTTGTTGGCCCTTGTCATTGGTAGGCTTCTTCAGTCTTTCGACTATACCACTCCTTAAATAAATTGTATTGTGTGAAGCCTCATCTGTAGTAGTGGTGTGCTTCTTTGATTTCATGTGTTCATTTAAAACATACAATATTACCACTTGTTGGAACCAAGCAAAACCATTTATTGCATCATGGACATCCCACTCTTACTTTTTCCTTATCCTCATAGCATGCAAGTGTTTCTTCCACTATCTTGAACAAAATAGGCTCTTGTGTCTTATTGAAATCATCTAGAAGTTTAATTGCCTGATCTCTCAAATTAATCTCTAATCACTATTATCTATTTTTCTATGCTACTTGAATGATCTTCACAGTTTTCCTCCCTTAAAATGTGATGTTTATGGGACATTATTTTCATATGATTGTTTCTAAAGTTATGAATTTCTCATGTTGTCGTGGATACTTCCTTTGTTCCATAATCAATGCCACAAATTTCACAATGGATCTTTATTTTAGGTTCTCCCTTTTCTAAATATACTTTGAGAGCAAGTTTCTCCTCCACACATTATTCCATTAAACTATACACTCTCTTATTCCAAGATGCCAATACATTATATCAACAACTATGATTTGTTCCACTAAATCATATCCATCTCCAACTCTTGGCTATTTATACATACCTTCCTCCATAATCTCTCTATTGTTTCAATGGTTTGGTGTACTTTCCACCATATTTGACTCCACCATTCCAACATCCATTGTGTCATGTTTCCTATTAATGCATATAAGTTGTGTTGTAGCTTTCATTTTTCATTCTTGCTTTATATTGAAAGGATTCCCAAGGCCACTGATCAAATTGAATGAATATTCAATGAGCTCATCATCCATAATTTCATGATAGATGTCAGTAAGTGTACAACCTTTTTGACAAAAGACTATGCCAAAAATAAAAAAATTACTCGTGACAATTACACATCCCATATTCACCATTGGATCCATCTGCATCTCAATCCACATGTACCTATCACTTGGCTAAGTA
Organism: Chamaecyparis obtusa; assembly: GCA_027943335.1. Lineage (NCBI taxonomy): Eukaryota > Viridiplantae > Streptophyta > Pinopsida > Cupressales > Cupressaceae > Chamaecyparis > Chamaecyparis obtusa. The sequence continues at coordinate 1,732,176 of BSBK01000139.1, read as the reverse complement.
ATGGATAAAATTATAATAAAAAATGCAAACCACATGTACCTATCACATTCATTTCTCAAATTTACACATTTCGGTCCAATACAAAGAAAGTCAAATTTACACATTTAGGTCCAATACAAAGAAAACAAAATATTTACACATTTAGGTCATAGAAAGAATAGATAAGGTTGACAAAGAAGTGGTTAGTGATAATCTTAAAGTATGGCCTAAACTGGTGAAGATAATCAAGGAAGAAAGACAAGTACTCCCATACAAAGAATGTGAGGGCTCTGGTCAAAGAATGATAGAAAGGATGATTTGGGAAAGGGAAATAGTACTATTCTCTGAAAAATATGGAAAGCTCCCATATGCTACAATGAGTTCCCCTCCACATATCTAGACCGTTCTCTAGAAATACATAGCATAGTTATCTAAATAGAATCGATTCAAATCTCTTTTCAACCTAAGATACAATTTATAATACATCTATTCTTGTTACGAGTGGACAATAAACAAATTATGCTAAGATTTTTTCCCTATGTTTTTGGTAAGGAGGAGATTTGAATTTCCTTGATTAGAGAGGAGATACAAGAGGGTTTTTGTCTATAAAAGGAGCATTGAATTTAGAGTTTCATATCGAATAGCAACAATTTATTGTGAGTTTATTAAGGGAGAAGTATGGCAGGACAAGTTCACTTCGATATATATTGTAGCTGTGGGGAGAACAATATTGATAATCAACTTAGAATGCTATCAATCTCCAAGATGAATCCCTATTGCCTATGATTAAATAGTTTATTGGGTCAATTTCATCTAGTCACTACCACAATGGAGTCTTATTAGAAATTTTCCTTACCACAGTGGCTAAAGCCTTTGGAGCATGCTACCAAGCTTTAAGGATGGTGGATGCATTTCTACATGATGAGTATAAACATGTTGTTTCAATGGCTATGATGCAAATGGAAATAGACTGTAAAAATGGTTTTATTGTTGGAATTTTTGATATTGAAGTTGTGGCCAAGAAGAAGAAAGTTTCTTAATCTTTTGACTCTATTTCTTGAAGGACTAGCCAATCTAGACATTACTTTGTTTGCAAAATTTGTGGCAAACAATAGTGATCTTTTCTTTTCCTCTCAACTTAACAGGATCAATGTACTAGTTGATGGTTACCTTACCATAGCCAAATAGATGTACTAGATAGTCAACTTGTAAGGGAGTTGCCCTCTTTGGTAGTTATATATATAAATAAATAAAATTTTACCCAAATGCTCATCAATAGTGGATAATATTCCTTCTAAATCCCCTTTGAATGCATTAAAAATAATAATAGTCCACGATCCATGTGTAGAAAATAATGTATAGCACAAGAGTTGTCTTATATTGTGCATAAGGAAACAAGTTACATATGAAAATGAGTTTTGTATAGACTTTATCAGGGTATACATATAAAAATGTGTTGAATGATATTAAATGCTCAGTTTATATCTTTAATATAAAAATGACTGTTACAACAATCTAAGAACTAAAAACTAGAAGTGGAAAAGAAATAGATATAGTGTTGTGCACCTATGATTGAAGTCTGTGTGTGGATTCAAAAACTATAAATGGCTTGAAGTTGCAATTCCTTCCACTTCACTACTGGTTTCCATGTGTTTTCAAAATTTAGAAAATCAAAATGGTTTTTCCAACTCGTTGCTTAGCCATTTTCTAGGAAAATTATTTTTAAATTTCATATTGTGACATGATTTTTCTCGCTACTTCTTACATGCATATGGATATTGTCAAATAAAAAATACCTTTGAATATTGTATTCCTCTATCAAATTTATAAGGCCCCAATATGCCTATTATATTCGTAATATATTACATCAAATTTTGGGGATATAATATCCTCCAATATGAACTCACATGATATGATATTGCCTACCTAGTGAAAACCCTATGAAAAAAGTACATCGACCTAAAGTCTCAAGGGATGAACAATCTCCTTGTGTCACCTCACTTTGCTAGCTAGGAGTTCTAGGGAGATCCGAAATGATAAACAATTTTCTTGGTTGATTTGAGGTATTCAAATGTGGGTGGTTAAGTGAAGTCTAGTTGATTAAATGCAAAATAGATTATTATAATTAAATTAAATGAACAACTAAAGATGTTTTGTTTACTGGAAATGAAAGATCTAATTATGAGGAATGAATCTCGAGCTTCGTAAGCTCACTACCTTGGACAAAAGTATGAGTCTAGGACTATAATGCAAAATTCACTCACTATAATGAAAAATTTATACACCAATGTGACACACTGATGTCTCGTATGGACATAGTATGAACGATAAGGATATAATGTAAAATTAAGATAACATAAAGCTACTTAATGATGTAAAACAAAAATAAAGTAATAGAATGATACACTATAGATATACAATACAAATAAACAAAATAATGAGACAATAAGTAAGTTTTATGCAATATAAATGATGAGAGGAAGGGATAAGGAAGAACCCAATTTTGAAGGTTGATAAAGTGATCCTTTTAGAGTCTACCTTTCCATGAAAAAACTACATGCAAGGAAGCAAAGAAATGGGGTGGGTGGTTGTTTGGAGACATTCTTTAGTTAAGCCCTTGTTTTGGTGTCTCTACCTCCATAACAACTAAGTTGACATGATAAATTAATGATATATAACTGAATGAAGAAAATAAAGTAGACAATAGTGCAAATAGGAAAGAGAAAAGAGAAGTAATATGTTATCAAGACATGAATTAGGGACAATATAAATCAATTGAGAGAGATAGGAGCCCAGGTGAGAATTGTGGAGCCAAAATGTGAGCTTGAGAGCCTCACCAATAGTGGAAAGCTACAAAACAAAGTGAAAATGTGTCCAAAATGGTAGATAAAGAGACAAGAAGTGTAGAGAGATTTAGTACTCAAGCCTTGGGTCCAAATTAAGGGTTTAAAATGCATTAAGACAAAATCCCATGCAGGCAAACCCATCACTGGGGCATTGCAAGTACAGGTTGATAGTTCATAACGCTCCAAAAACAACCTACATGTTTGCAAATTCATAGACATTAACACACTGCATAAACATCTCTGTAGTGCACACTTGTCCAAAATTGCTAGGGCCACAGGGAAAGAATCCCATAGTGGATGGTGAGCTTGCTAATGGTGGTGGGGATTATGCAGAATTCAAGTCTTAAGCTAAGGTAGAGAAATGTGAAAATGGTCTTTTACACAGGGGTGTAAATTTTAATCCATTATAATACATGTATATAAATAGACATACACAAACACACACACATCTATATACACATCATCTTGGGTTAGGATGGGAAGACATTTTTGGGTTATTGGTTTTCATTTGTGGTATTTCCAACAATATTTTATATTTTTTAAAGTGTAATTTAATATCATATACATATACATATACATATACATACAAAAATACAAATATATCTATATATATACATACATACATATGTATGTATGTATATTTACACATACACACACACACACACACACACACACATACATGTCAATGTAACCATGGTTTACCTCAATATAAGCTTTCTTTTTCTTGGGCCTGGCAAATGTTTTTTGAGTATTTAGTATTCATTTTTTGTATTACACCTAGAAATACTATGCAATCAAATACATGAATACCTAGATCAATTCATCTTGACAATAATAATTTTATTATAGTTACAATTCGAGAATCTGAGAGAAAAGAACATCAAGTATCACATTATTCCACATCCCAAGAGCATGATATAATATGATGCTTTCTCACTTAATTTTGATGACATAAACATGCATTTAACTCTGCATTTGTTTTTATTTACCGGGTTTATTCAAAAACAAATTGCTCTTAGTAGGGTTTACGTTGCGGGTTTTCTATTTGCATCACTTTATTATGGTTAGAGAAACATGTATTTAAGTTCAAATCTATAAATTAATTTGAATCTTATCAATTTTTTTGTTCTAGTTGTAAGATGAGAAAAGTGCATAGAACAAAAGGTGAACAACTTTAGGCTTCTATTAGGAAAATGCTTAGATCATTAACATCACAAAATATGTTTTATATTTTTCTTTTTTTTGTCTCTCAATAGGGTTTATCCTATGGGTTTCCTATTTGTTTCACTTCATTTTGGTAATAGAAACATGCATTTAAGATTGAATTTGTGTTTATTTATTGGTTTCAAAATTAAATTTAATCTTATCAAATAAGCAAACAAACACAAAGGCAAACTTAAATGGATGCAAATCTACACCATAAACACAACCCAAGATAAAGTACACAACATTGACATTCATTCTATGTAGAATTATGATCAACTACCCAATCACAACCCAAAAGTCAACAATCCCTTCACCACTGCAACACATCGAAACATGCATCAATGTTGATAAGAAAATATAGTAACAAATAAATTTTCTAGATGGCTAATAATTTCCATTGTCAGCCACTGAAATAGCCTGCCATCGAGCATATTTTCTGGATGGCTAACAAGTTCCTAGTGAGCGATTCTCATACTAACACCTATAAGTGAATAAAGCCAATAAACAAACACAAAGATAGACTTAAATGCATGTAAACCCACACCATAAACCCTAGGTACCAAAAAGCATATCCATAAAAAAATAAAATTGGATTGATAACTTTTCGAGATGGTTGGCGATTCCTGGCAAGCAATGCCCACTCTAACCAGAAAATACAACCAAATTTAATCTATTCATTAGAACAAATAGAAGCATAGACTTAAATGCATATTTTTGTAATTAAAATCATGTAATGAAAATAAAAAACCACACCATAAATCATAGGTACCATAAACCCTAGCTAGAACAAAAACATCTTAAATAAAGCCACTAAACAAACACATATTCCTTCCAACTACAGATGGAATCCATCATGACAATGAAAACAACTCTTTGCAAATACCATAAATTAAAACCAAGAACCCAAAAATTACTTAAACTATTCTTCAAAACATTGAATAAAATTTACATTTTATGAAGATAGAACAAACTGATGACACACAACATAAACCCTATCAAAAGTAGAAAAATATGGCCATTGTGACAAATAATTTTTGAAGAAATTTAAGAACACACCCAACATTTGCACTTTCAAAAAATAGAAAATATTACATTCAAACTGAAAGGACTTTAGTAAAAAAACACAAACACAAACTTAAATGCATGTTTCTATAATTGAAATGATGTAATGCAAATTGAAAACCCACACCATAAACCCTAGCACTTATAAATCATAGCAAGAACAATTTTTTTAAAGATAAACCTAGTAAATTGAAAGCCAAGAACAAACCCACCATTTTCACTTTCAAAAAACATAAAGCATTACCTTGGAACGTGTTGGTTAATAGATTTGTCCTTTTAAATAAAGCTTAAATTATCATTCTGCAACCACCTTTAAAGAATAAATAAATAACCAATAGTTGGGTAAACCAAATTGATTTCCCTCTGAATCTAAGGTATATCTCCCTTTGACTGATCTTCAATCAATAATACTACACTAAACAAATTTTTAATTATACTTTTGACTAGAATGTAATAAAATAATAACTACCATTCACACATGACCATGATATGAATGGGATTTAGAATATATATAATTTCAAAAATAGATCTCATAGACTCCCCTTTCATATCAATAAACTTAATTGAGTTGAGTTCACAAACCAACCATATCTATTGAGATATATGATAGATTCTTTAAATAGACAAACAACCACCGCATTTAAAGATTAATTCACATAGAAATTTACTCCCATGAAATCAAACACATAAATTTAGGTCTTCAATAATCATTCATCAAACTCCATTCATAGATAAAGTCTTTTAAAGTATCATATTTCATCAAAACAAAAGTATCTAGTCTATAAGCTCCAAAAATTCTCGTACCTTTTTAATGTCATTTTAAAACATATAAATAGCTAGAACACAACTAATTGTCTTTGAAACTTAAGTTATGTAACTCTTCCCTAGAGTAAAATTTAGTTCAACTGATAAACTAAACTACAATATCTAAAGAAACTAAATAGAGTAAAGCAATATGATGGCACAATCATGGTGGTGGTGCTGCGGAATGTCCTGATTTGTTTTTCCCTACAATGGTGACATGTTGTTCCTTACATTTTAAATGTGTGACGGAGATGTTTTGAATTACCACAAAGTTGGGAAGCCCAGTATGAGTAATTCATTGCTTCCATACTTCCTTATCTCGCCTAACTTGCACCACCTTATTCACATGATTATCCAGTTGATCAATACATAGTGCTAACAAGGATTTAATTTTAGCTACTCTAGAGAAATCCTTTGTCATCACAGCCTTTTCTTCTTTAACATATTCAATCTTTTCCTTGAAAGATTGAATTATGTTATCATTAGTTTACACAATTTTACTGTTGTCCTTCAAGCATTTAATATTGATTCATTTAAAATTATTTTGCATTGATAGGGTGAGCTCTATCAGTTCCTTTAGCAACTTAACAGATTCTTCATGGTCCCGCTTCACTATCTAATTCCTCCATTCGATGCTCTTCTTGCATATGTACAATACATTATCATCCAGATCAACCACTAGCTTTTTTGCTCGAAACTTGATCACACCATGTTTTTGGGCTTCATTCATTTGGGCAACAACCACTATCCACTTGGTTTCTTCTTTCTTCCAAGATGCAATTTCTAATTCCAGTTCCTTGATAACAACCATAGTGTCATTGTATACTTTTCTCATATCCCTAATGTATTCAATACCTTCCTGAATTACCCCTTCCAACCATTCATTGAAAACTTTGACTATCATTTTGCTCCTTTGGATTTGATTGAGCATTTTTTGGTTAATTGGAGATTTTGGATCAAAAGTCACAAGTAAGTGAGATAGAGGTTGTGGGATATGATGATGAATATCCTCAATATATTCATTCATCTAACACAAAGTATGTTTTAGTTCTTTTTTAGCTCTCTCATATTTTCAAGTCCTACTGAACATCTTTTGGTAGAAGCCTCAAGGTGATGTGCATCTACGACTCTCGGGAAAATCCCAAGATCAAAATTTTCTATTGTGAAATCCTTTTCTATAGGATCCTCAACTTCTTTATTTGACAGGGGATGGGCCACCTCTGCAATCTAATTGCCTGAATCTAGATCATAGTTTACTCTGGAGGTAGTCTTTAACTTTTTAGACTTCAGGGTTTTTCCCAGGCACTTGATCGCCATATCCTCCATACAAAGATATTGGAACCACATTTATATTTTTTTCTAATAGAAGTTTCCAACCAATAAGGATTACTAACCGGGTCACTCTTTCTTGTAGGGGCGTTAGTTAATGTCATGTTCAACACTATCATGGTACTTGTGGAATCTAGTATACCGTTAGGTTGCTTCTTTGTGTCCATATTCTCTACCATGGGTATTTATGAACTCTAGTCATCTGTTATATTGTCAAGCTCCTCTATGGTGCCCAAATCCACAAACACTTTCTTGTCATGGCTCTTCTTACTTTTGTTTTTACTCCTTGACTAAGTAGCACAAGCATGTGAATAACTTATGGAGGTTTTCTTTGATTTCTTAGAAATTGAACCTTTATTTTTTACCTTGATAGTACCTACAACACAAGTGTCAATAGGATCATTAGAAGAAACAATATGATCTTGTGAGGGGGAATCATCATTTATGCTTGCCAATGTTTTTGAATCATTGATTCTCAATTCTCCAAATCTCAGGTATCTTAACCATTTTTCAGTCCTCCTTATTACTAGGAAGGTTCAAATTTGAATATATTTTTATTCATCTTTTTCCTAATCAATCTCAAGAATAGGTTGTCCTCATACTTTTTCACTATACTCCTGATCTATTACATCTTTTTCATCATTCTTGATTCTAGTAATGTTCATCTTCAAATTGAGAGTGACAATTTGGTTTAAAGTAAACCTGGAGCACAATCTTCTTCTAACTTCAAATTCATCATATAAATCTTCCCAAAAATCTTCTAATTGAGGGATATGTGAAAATCTTGCCCCTAAGTTCAAATGATCTTGTGTAAAACCTTTACTATCAAACTTTGGCCTATTTATATAATATTGCAGATTGAACTTCTTAAATTTTATTTCCAAGTTCAGGAAATCTGAGACCGACTTGCATATGTAATGACCCAATTCAACAAGGAACAAGATGCTTGTTTTTTGCTGTGCTGTAAACTTTTTGTCGATATGAGCTAACTACCTATAGAGTTTAGTTAGCACAAAATGGTCTACGCATATTGTCGCAGCTTGGTTGGTTCACCTTCAAAACCACCAACTCAGATATATGTAAACCTAGGAAACTAAATAAAATAGCTGCCATAGGTGGTCACCAACTGCATGGCTTCATTTGACATTCATTTTTTAATGTTCCCTTCCAATTAGTGAACAATCATCTAATAAAAACATCATTGACCCTGAACTATAGTTCTCATAACTCCTCTAGTTCATGATATAGCCCTTTCCATTGCCTTATGCATGCTAAATAGTGGAAGAGGTACAAGGACATATACAAATTCTTATTTACAAGACAATTACTTAAACCCTCATGTAATCTTTTAGCTATAATTTTTGTCCAGTCTAAGTATTGTTCTCCTTTCAGAATCACTTGTATAAAAAATTACATCCAATCCTCCCAGAAAAAGGCTTGCTGGCCACCCTTGAGTCTATGCAACAAAATTATAATGTCCCTATCCTCTTTTATGATGTGTTCTATAGTTAAGGGCTTAGGCAATCTTGAGCTACCCTTCTAGAACTTTAGAAGCCAATTTCTAGCAATCAAACTTTTGTATTCAACTATTTTCTTAGAAAAGAAACAATAATATGTGGTAATATTCTAGTCTGCATAGGGCTCTTTAGGTGGAATTTTTATGACTTCCATTATGGTTTCCCTGTTTATAGGTAACAACACACCACCATTCATAGATTTTATACATCTATGCTCTGGGTCATACCTATTCATGCATTCAAATAATGATTTTGGGCATTGCATGGCTATAGGAAAAGCAATTGCCTCTATAAGGCCACTGTCAACTATATTTTGCATCATTGAGGAGTCTACAAGTTTTTTAGCTCTTTCTAAAAAGTCTTCTAGACTAGCAAGAGCTAATGAAGTGTCCCCAAATTCTGGTAAGGAACACACAAGACCAAAACTTTTCCCCAAACTTTGACAAGTGGGTCTCATGGTGATAGTTTGGAATAGACATAAAATGAAATAATGTACGCAACTAAGAAATGAAATAAATTCAAATAACTTCCTTCCACAACAAAGAAATAATGATGATGATAGGAATTTTCAGAACTCACCTGTCATGGAAACCAAATTTCTAGCTAACTCTGAAGAAGAGAAGTCTTTACCTCCAGTGTCATTTTTTTTCTTAATTGATAATTTTTGGCTTTTTGATCAAGAAAGAACTCATTTTATGTCTATAAAAAGGCACAAAATTCAGATGCAAGATTACAGTACTTCAATCATCAATTCGTTCGTATTAGATTAATCTTGAAATGACATAATTCTGACACTTGCATTAATTATTAGTCACTTCCACACAAGGCCTTCACCATGTAATGATTACTTTTCATTCACGAAAATTTAAAAATTGAAATTTTTGATATGCCCAAAATATTCCCCTTTCCATAATCATTTCCTTTCATTCATTACCCACCTTTATATTTTTACATGCAAAGAACTTTGAACCTTGAACCAAGAAGAAAAGGTACAAAGGTTCAAGTTCACCATCCACCGATATCACTTTAGATATTTCAAACTTACACTTGACCAAGACTTAGGATTCAGGAAAGGTAGAAAACATACACACAAAGGATGAACCTTTGAACCAATGAACTTTTGAACTTTACATATAGGTTCAATCGGGGGCTCAAAGAGCAAACATTTTGGGATACAAAGATTGAAAATGAAAGGATTTTCAATGATAACATAAAGACTTGGGAAAATAAATACCAACTAAGAGGGAACTAATGTACTCTATTTTTGCTCAAAAAAGAAGATTATATGGGAAATTTAACATGAGCAAAAATAGGGGTAACTAAACAAAAAGGATTTTTAGTAAACAAATACAAACACAAACTTAAATGCATGTTTCTCTAATCGAAATTAAAAAACTCTTTGCAAATACCAGAAATGAAAACCAAGAATCCAAGAACAAACCCACCATTTTCTTTTTCAAAATACATAAAACATCACATTTGAAGAGAAAGAATTTTTAAAGTAAATTTAAACAATTCACATTTACCTTCCTTGACCTGCAAGTTCGCTGACGACTAACAACCAACACCAAACATTGAATGAAATTTATGTTTTATGAACATAGAACAGATCCACAATGCACACCATAAACCCTACTGAAAGAAAAAAAAAATATGACCACCACAACAAACGATTTTTGAACACATTTAAGAATAAACCCACCATTTGCACTTTAAAAAATAGAAAATATTACATTCCAACCTAGAGGATTTTTAGTAAACAAACACAAATGCAAACTTAAATGCATGTTTTTGTAATCAAAATTATGTAATGCAAATTGAAAACCCACACCATAAACCCTATCTAGAACAAAAACATTTTAGATAAACCCAATAATCTAAAAACCAACAACAAACCCACCATTTGCACTTTCAAAAAATAGAAAACATTACATTCGAATGGAAAGGATTTTTACTAAACAAACACACCACAAACTTAAATGCATGTTTCTGTGATCAAAATGATGTAAGGCAAATCAATAACCTATAGCATAAACCCTACCCAAAACAAAAATATTTTAGATAAACCAAATAAACAAAGTCATCTTCCTTCCAAATACAGATAGAACCTGCCACATACAACAAAAACAATTCTTCACAAATGCCACAACACCATTTGCACTTTCACAAAACAGAAGACATTACATTCGAAGTGAATTTTTTTAAAAAACAAATTTAAACAATTCACAGTTACCTTAACCTACAACTTCACTGACGACAGACAACCAACACAAACCCAACCTTCTGATGCTTCCTTCCAAATGCACACATAAGCCACCACACACAATGAAAATAACTATTTGCAAATACCACAAATGAAAACCGTGAATCCAAAATTTGCATGCCACCCCAACCCAAGATGGGGTAAAAGCATTGAAACTCATTCAATGCAGAATTGCAATAAACCGGTCATCTATAATTCCAAAAGGCAACAACCCCTTTGCCACTGCAACACATTAAAACACACGTCACCACTGAGAAGAAAACACAATAACAAACATTTTTTTCGGACGTCTCACAAATTTTGTCGCGGCCAACAAGAAAACCTGACACCAAGCACATTTTCTGAATGATTGACAATTTCCTTGTGAACAATTCCCATACTAACCGCCTATCAACAAATAAATTATTTAATTAACTTTCTAAAATATTTTAAATAATTTATTTAATATTTTTTATTTATTTTATAAAAATATTAAATATTTCTTTTTACTTTAAATGAATTATCTAATTAACCTTCTCAAAATTTATTAAATAATTATTTCATATTTATTATTTATTTAATAAAATATTGAATAATTAAATATTTTTTTCACTTTACAAATTAATTTCTCTTTCAAACCTTTCCAAACGATGACATTACACCGATGAGGATTCTACCGTTTGATGGCTAGTCCGTGGCCCATTTAATTCAAAATTGCATTTTCTTTCAGCCTTGTGGTTTTAGATTTCAAATCTTCATTTTCCATAGAGACGGATATGCATTTACCCTTATTGCGACTGGTTAGTGTTTAGAGCTCCACATTTCCCCATTTCGACTAGGCTCACATTCCTGCTCCCATGGTCTCCATCCTCAATATTACCAATTTCGCCTCTAATATCCCATGACAAAATATCTCTATGTCGTGCATTGCTTGTCCTCCAATACTCCTCCTAATTACGATTTCTCCCACAGGTATTTTTCTGGTTTGCTCCTGCTTCAGCTCCTTTGCTAATATCTCCTTTTGCTCGTATTTTGTACCGAACCATTTTTTCAATTTATTTTGTTAAGACTGTTAAAAGAAAACACTTTTGAAATACTTTTATATGTCTTGTAGAGGGATATTAGCCTAAATTCAGTGAAGGATTCGGGAGTATGATTATTTGAGATCAAGGCAATTAGTGTTGTATTTAGATCTCAGAATTTTCTTTTAGTTTGGAGTTCTCTATTGCTTTCCATACCTCATCCCCTATTATATCCCAAAATTCTTGATAGAATAATGCTGGGTATCCATTCGACTTTGGTGCCTTGCCCCAATGCATTTTGAAATACCGTATCCTTAACTTCTTTTGCAATAAGCTTCATTAACAAGATCTTGTCTTCCTCTGTAACGATGTTCTGTATGAATTCTGCAAATCTTTTTTGTTCATTTAGATTTGATGCCTTTGTTCTTGCCGATAAATCTTAGAAAAATTATACTACCTCTGCCTGAATTTCCTGACTGTTGTTAGTAACGGTTCCATCCGATTGTTCAATGTTTGTAATACAGTTTTGAGATATTCGAGCATTTGTAGAATTGTGAATCTTTTTTGCATTTATATTTCCTTCCTCTAACCACGTTTCTCGTGATTTTAACCTCCAGATTATTTCCTCTTGGACTGGCATTTTGTAATGACAAGTTGCAAGTTCTTTTTGTTCCTCATACTTAATTGTTTTTATTTTGTGATCAATTATTCTTAGGAAGAGGGTTTCCATCTTTTTTTCCACCTAATCTTTCTCTTGAAATATGTTTATAAATGTTCATTTGTTCCATTCTTGCTACATAAGTATACATACCATAGGATTTGTATGCTATTGAGCCATAGACAACATAAAACATGTACCATGGAAAACATATCAATTGAGCTATAGGTAACATATAGAAATAACTACAGAAAAATGTTCGAAAAGAGCTATAAATAGATTATGAAATGGTTCGAACAACAAATTTATTTTTTTGTAGTATTTTCTAAGGATGTTTACATTTCTAAAAGAAATTATCCTTCTTCCCTACAATACCTTTATACTCCTTTACAAATGAATTCTTTACCAACATTCTCACTGAAATACTTAACCTCAAAAGCGTAAAAAGAATTTACACATTTGTCTTGGTATAATAGCTTCGTCCAAAATTTCTTTGTCCTCCCTTCTCCTTTCTTTCCAAAATCTCATGCACATCCATCACAATTCATGCCCTCTTTCCTTCAAACTTTTCCTTGATAAGTCTCTGCATCCAATTTCCTTTTTTTCTTTCTAATTGTGTTAGTATAATGCACACCATTACTATGCCTCTTTCTCCACTTGAGTACATTTTCCACTTTAGTCTTACTTGTTTTTCCTTCATTATTGTTAGGCGTGAACTAGAAGATTGGTGGTAGTTCAAGAGGAGTTGCATTGATTTTCAGGGAAGCCATCATTTTTTTTTGATCAGTAATATTTGCTTTTGATTGGAGCTATGAACTAGTGAGGCCACAAATTTGGGGGTCCTCATCCCCATTTGACTCCAATAGCCGAAACGTGCTAGCACAAAAGCCCAACCGGGACACCGAGCCCAAGGGATGCAAGAACATCCACTCATTGTGGGACTGACACAGGGACGTCGAGCACTCCAAGCCCAAGCGAGGGTCAGACAACTAGAATAACATTCACCTCCTTCCCCACCTTCAATCTCCATCTCCATCTGCGATTCCTGCTGACTCCCGCGAACAATTGTGCTGAAAGACGATTCATTCCGACTCCCATCCCGTTCAAATTATATACTTATGCTGAACAATGATTCCTTCCGACTCTCGTGCCCAGCAAACACCATCGTACAATTCCTGGGATTCGAACCTTGCACCTCCTTGTTACAAGTTCTCACAGCAACCGCTGTGTTATGAGCTCATGCTCAAAATTTTAGCTAGGGATGTACTCCCTAGGCAGAATGCAAATGCTCCACTCCACATCCCGCTTGTAAGTCAAGATACAAGATCTTGGGGGCCTCTCAATTGGTGATGGAGTAGAGAGTGACCCTACGAGGTTTGAATCTTGGTTGTAGGTACTACATGTAAGAAGCCCCACCATTTCACCAAAGGGTCGCCCCTTCAGGTAAGCCATCATTAATGCAAACATTAGGTGTTTTACTAAGTAGCCGAATCGGGTACGGGTACGTGGGTAAAAAACACCGATACAACATAAATATTTTTAGGGGGTTGGGTATGTTTTGGGTACGTCCATATGTGTGTATGTGCGCAACTAAAAAAAATTCAGTTTAGAATGTCACATACATGTATATGGAAGGTTGTTATATGTATATGTGTGCAGCTAAGAAATAAATTAAGTTTAGAATGTTGCATACCAATACATGTGCTAAACAAAACCATTACAAATTTCAAATTTTGAAACATAACATGCTAATTTAAATTCAGTTTTCGATATAAAAAAGATTGAACTAGTATCTCATGATATATAGTCATTGTTTAACATAGAAATAATAGTAGGAATCAGTTCACTAATCAGAACCATATGGGTCATCATCGATATCAATATTGCCATCAACATTGACATTAGATGATTGAACCCCATCGTGACTTGCACTTAAAATATGCTGGCTACTCGACTCCTCAATTGTTGAAGATTGTGCAACAATAGAAAGATCCAAGTCAGTACACTTCGGTTCTACATCCCACAACTTTGTTGCCCCTTCCTTGTACTCATCTTTTTTGTGAGTAAGAATGCGGAGTTAGAATGCACATAGACTAGATCCTCAACTTTGTTTGATGCCAACCGATTGCGCTTCACTGAGTGGATGAAGGAGTATGTACTCCAATTTCGTTCAAGTGAAGAAGAACTAGCACCCTATTGAAGCAAAGGAAGATCTCATTAGAGTTTTTAAATTTTAAATTAACAATTTTGTAAATCAAATGACAAATAGTATTTTTTTAATGACAACCAGATCTAGAGAGTGGGTAAAAATTCACAAACTTAATTGTGATAAAACTTCGATTGCAAGAAGTTGGAGGTGTGGTGATTTGTGGCCATTGAGGTACCACCAAGAGTGGGCATCCTTCTTATACTTCTCATGAAGAGCAGCAGGACTATGACCAATGGATGCTGCAAAATCAGCAAATTCACTTGTAACTGCATCTTCCATTTCAGTACAAGGGAAGAGTTTATTAATAGCTTTCTCAAACCGTTCACCTATTCTACATCATGATATGGTGGCACCCTTATTGGCATAGCAAGAGTCTCTTCACTATAATGGTTGGGAGTTAATGAGAAGGCAAGAAGATGGAGTGGGGTGGTCATTTTGTTCCATCGCTCAACACAAATTGATTGCACCTCTTTGAAGAAGGTTTCTTTAGGGTCTTGCTCTTTTGCATTTATGATGGATCTTATATTCTCAATCATCGAGTTGATTTCATCATAAACCTCCCCCAAGCATGGCTTATCCATGTCAGTAAAGTGAATCATACCTAGGATGGGCTAGATGAAACCAAGAAGAAATTCCGCACGATCCCACCAAGTGTCATCCAAAATCCTTTGCTTTACATTTGCAATTTTGCTGCCCTCTCAGTACTAGACTGCCTCCATATGGTCCATGCTTAGTTGATGACCATACCAGAAAGTGTCTCGAACCTTCACAAGTCGTCTCAAGACAATTGTGTTGGATGCGAATCGAGTCTCAACAACCTATTTGAAAATTAAAAAAAAAAGTCTTTAAAAATAAAGAAGAATATGTATATATATTATTTTGTTGAAATAAATTACCAAAGTAAAACATAAAATTGGATTGTTTGAAATTTGAATTACCTTCAATAACTCTAACCGTGAGAATGATCTAAAAATAGCTTGCGACATGTGGTGGTTTGTTATGAACATCTAGATCTCTTGAGCTTCAGCACACACTTTTTTAATCCAAGCTATTTTCATACTTGTTGTGAGGTTTCACACCATTGCCCATTGCAAATGGGGACCCCCCCTTTTTTCGCATAGTGGTTAGGTTTTGGCAGTAAAGTTGGCAGTTCAGAACAAGTAAAACGGTTGAGAAGTGGTTAAGCAATCAAGTTGCAATTTAAAGTAAGAGTATAAAAATTAAAGTCCTTCAGGGTTGAGTTGTAGTGAGTTGAGCCAAAAATCTTAAGTGCATTAATATTTTGGCTAGTCAAATAGTCCACAATACATTACAAAGGCATATTTTATGCATAAGGCCCTTAAATCCTTATAAAAATTGATTTAATCCATGCTATTTTTGGACTTGTTGTGAGGTTTTCCCACCATTCCCATTGCAAATGGGAACCCCCTCTTTTTGCATAGTGGTTAGGTTTTGGCAGTAAAGTTGGTAGTTTAGAGCAAGTAAAAGGGTTGAGAAGTGGTTAAGCAATCAAGTTGTCAAGTTGCGATTTAAAGTGTGCGCATAAAAACTAAAGTCCTTTAGGGTTGAGTTGTAGTGGGTTGAGCCAAAAATCTTAAGTGCATTAATATTTTGGCTAGTCAAATAGTCCAAAATACACTACAAAGGCATATTTTATGCATAAAGGCCCTTAAATCCTTATAAAAATTGATTTTCCATACTAAAAATGGTCAAAATCCTAATGAAAATCATTTTTTTATATAAAAATGATGAAAATCCAAACAAGGCATGAATTTCCCTGCTTAAAATGATGCAAATTTGGACAAGGCATGAATTTCCCCACTTAAAATGATGAAAATCCGCATAAGGCATGAATTTACCCACTTGAAGAGACATTTCTAATAAAAAATCTAAGTGTTGGGTTATTAATCCAAACATGGATCGATTTTCCCTTTCTGGATACCAAGAACAAGGAATAAAAGTTAAGAGTCCAGATGTAGAGCGATTCTCCCCTTGGGCTTGTTACCAATTTACTTTGGGGTTAAATTGATACAGCCATGCTGGCTGGGACTGTTTGTTTATTTTTAAAAAAAAAGAGTCATGCTTAATGCCTATGATAGCCGTTGGATTTTTTCCTTGAACATAAATTGCATTTTATGATGAAAAGTAAAAGCTATCATAGAAAAGAGCGAATATATACCAGATATCTTTTCTGAAAATGTAATTTTGTTTATCAATTGTTCATCACGTTTCACACAGGCCGTGAAACTAACCAAAGATAGAAGAATTGAAATTTGATCTACAAACATAAATGTAAATGCAGAAATAAAATGAGTCATGGTTGCTAGCCATTGCCTGGAATGATTGGCTGTGTTGAAGTTCTTCCGAGCTTTTGATTCCGCTGCTTTGCTTTTCATTTTCCTGCTCCAAATCCTGCAAGTTAAAATGAATTAGATCAATATGATCTAAGCAATGGCCAACAATCTCATCATTCTATCTTCTGCATACGCATATACATCCAAAATCTAAGAAAAAAATCAGTTTATTACTAATGAGTTTGTTTCTTGTGCAGTGTCATGCCTACCACTGACATGTGGACGTAAATGCGGCTCCCACAAGGGTTTGAGCTCAGCATGTCAGTGGTAGGAGTGATTCAGATCAAGCGGTAAAATAAATACAGTATTAAAGGGGCGTGTGTAACCATTCATGGAATCTTTTATTGTATTCCGGGTGCAAATATAAATAGTAAAGAAGCTGAATATCTGTTTAAGGGACAATATTTCTATAATTGAAACCTTACAGCTTAATAGAAACAACAACAGAACAATCTATGAACAGAGTATGAAAGCAAGATATTCAACGTTAAGGATTCAACATAAGTCAATGAGTGCTGTCAAAGTGTAACCAGTGGAATGATTTCAAAAGTACTGTGAGAGTATGCAAGAAAATTAGTTTTGTCTAAGGCAGGATGCACAGATATTACTTGAGTTCATGTTATGCTGCAATAGGGTTTTTAGTAGCCAAGCAAGCTTCCAGTGTACAGGATGAAGTTGAGTCTTGTGCAGAAAATAGATGTTAATGGGGAATGAAAACCGGTCTTTAGATGTCCACAAGATATAAATTATGCTTCTGAAGGAATTTCTATTAATAAAGAGACAACTTTGTCTAAAGCTATGAAGGATAAGTAGGGAAGGAAATTCATACTGTTCCAGAAGAATGTAACAACTGTATCTTTTCTTTCATCAACACTCTACAGAAGGGAAGAGAAAAAGAAAGTCACCTAAGACTTCAAAGGCAGGAACAACAAGATCAAATGTTTTTGGAATGGGAGGAAAGTTAAGGAAGAGTGCTTAAAGGCTGCAGCCCTAAAGAAAAATTTAGACAGCATGCAGATTTCCAGAAAATGACAAGAATAATGCCAAATAGTAAAAATGAGATTCTTCCATGGCGGCCAGAACAGCAACCAGATAAATGAAAACCCTCATTCACGTTTTAAGTTTCCTTTCAAAATTATGGTGTCTTGCTGTGATCTGTAATAGAAGGAAAGAGAAGAAGATGGTAGTTTCCAGAAAAAAATGCTCACGCACAGGAAAGACAAAAGAAAAGCCACTTGCAGTTGGTGTTTCGAAGTTTGCAAAAAACACGCTTGCAGATTCATATTTCAACATTTAAACTCTCAGAAAAATGTAGAAAATACTGGAGGAAGTCACTTCAACAGTACCAGAATTAGCCGCACTAGATCCTTTAAACAAAACCCTCGAGATTGCAAAAATGTCAAAGGAAAGTCAGTAAAATGGAGCCTTCACCCAGAAAATCCAGAGAGGAATCGACAGCCAGTCAAGTAAAATACTTCTTCCTCCTACAGAAAGTATTGAACAACATGTATGATGCTAAGAAGCAAGCATTCGAAGTTATGCAAAAATAAAGCTCTCAGATTTTGCTAAGTATAAAAGGCTAGCCCGTGCACAATAAAACTCAGGAAGGTATAAGTAGCAGCTCCAATAGCAAAAGAATGAGCAGATTTAAACAACAGCTTCAGCAATGAAAGTTTCAAGAAAAGAAACCGGAAGATACAAGCAACGCTGCAGACACTATCAGAATGATGCAATGAAAAGGGAAAAGCCACAGTGATGGATACCTGCAAAGAAAGGAATGGGCTGAGACTTCTCAAACACGAGCCCTTGTTCATGGCGGCGGCTTCCTGCTCAAACCCTTAACCTTCATCTCCAACGCAAAGAAGAAACCAAATAATGTGAATGCTTTAGGGTTGGCATTTTGTTTAACTTTGATAAAGCATTTTGTGTTTTGTTTCAAGTCCATGGTGTTTTGTTTTAAACCAAAAGTATTACATAGCATTGAAATTATAGGTTTTTGATATATATTTTCAATGTCAAGTAATACTTTTTTGGTTATTATTGCTTGTTATGGCATTGAAATATTGTAACTTAATATTTATCTAATTGATTTATTTCATACATCAATTAATAAATATTAAAGTTTTTTTAAAAAAATATTGTAATTTTAATATTTATTAATTGATGTTTTTATAAGTCAATTAAATAAATATTAAAATTAAGCTAAGCAGTAATGTAAAAGTGGAGAGATAAGGATGCTTTAATAGCTTAAGGACTTCTTCTTGGAAGTTATGACTGTTTGCAGACATAAGGAGAGCATATAGGACTTGTTTGAGCAGATATAGGGGTGTTGGAGATCTTTTAGGAAGGTTGGAGGAATCTTTGGGTCGAGTTTGACTTTTCCTTAGGATTTGAAAGGCAGTTATGAGCAATTTGAGGTTTTTGGGGGCAGTTTTGATGAGTCACTAAGGTTGTTGATTACTTGGTTGGACTTTTTCAGTCTTTTGATGCTTTTTGGAGGGAGTTTCAGGTGCTATTTTATAGGCTTTATTGTTGCATCCGAAAATGGGTTGTGGATTGTACTTAGTGAGTTTTAAACTCATTCTTTCTTCAGTTCTGATTGGTGATTTGGAAGACTTAGTATTTTTTTGCAGAATCTTGGTCTTTTCTTCATTTTTGCTGTAACTCAGTCTACTGGAAAGTGAATACATTACAGGTTTCATATCTTATTTGTAGAGTACTTTTTCTTCAATCCAGCTTGTTATTATAGTTCAGTGTGATGTTTTGTGATTGATAAGGTGAAAGTAAGTGTTGTTAAACCTTCCTTTGTAACTTCTGTATCACAGATATTTACATCTTTTCCTGTAAGTGATTACTTGTGTAGGTTGTTAACTGTGTTGTTGAATGTTCAAGGACATGGGTGTGAAAATATTTTTCCTCCTTAATGCTTGCATGTTTTTATCTAGTTAATGAAATATTTATGCATGGGAATCCATAATAGGTTGTGATACCAGTATTCTCTGTATTTGAGTTAAAGTGTCACTTGAAATTGTTGTTTCAATTTTCATTCTGTTCGGTATCTACTCCATTTAAGTGTAGTTTTCAAGTTTAGAGCTTCTTTTCAGTTTCTTTCCTTTCAAGTCTTTCTCCCTTTTCCTGAGATAAGTAGTTTAAGTGTAGTAACCAGCTAGGAGCCGGCCTTATCCGGAGATTCACTCCATTTTCCAAGTAACCCACGACTTCGGAGTGATTCCATGTTACCTTGAAATGTCAAGTTTCTAGGAATTTGAAGGGTGCAATTTCAGGTGATAATAGGGCTTACTCTTAGACAGATTTTGAGTCGCAAAGTTAGGAATATCCCAACAAGGCATGAATTAATCCAAACATGGATCTATTTTCCCCTTGAGGACACTTAAGGATGCGCAAAAACTTTCTAATTATGGGATTGAATTTATCCCTACATGGATCGATTCTCCCCACTTGTGGGCAAGTGAAGATGAATTTGACTAAGTATAAATGTGGGAATTTATCCCTATAGGGGTTGAATTTCCCCACTTGGATGAATGAAAATAACAATGGATATTCCTTATGGAGTAGAATTTCGTCCGTTGGGGAGGGTAAAAAGTGGACTTCATGAAATAATTGCAATCCCTACATGGATCGATTTTCCCTTGGAGGTTTTAAATTAACATAAATTAAATACAAGAGAAATAAATTAAATACATTTTACACAGACTTCGAGGTAGGATTTTTTTTATTCCACATTGCTTGTGTGAGTGAAAATCCAACCCAAATCCACTTTAAAAGAACAAGCAACAGCCATGAGAAAGAACAAGGGATTGACTAAGTGGTCAAAGGTGGTGAAAATAAAAAAAACTTGAAGGCTAAAAAGAAATCGCCCAGCCATAGCAAGGCTGGAAATTGATCCAAGGAAGGGAAAAAGGGCATCAACCATTGACATTGAATCTGATACCACTGATTGTGGAAGCAAAATCAGAACATTTCCTCAGCTTCCATTAAGGAGATTCGCAAGGTAAGAGGACAAAAAGTAATTGCATTCTGATTTTAATCTGAAAATTCTTCCATGAGGGTCGATTTTCTTGCATAATCCATAGATTTTCTCATTTTTTCGAACAAGGTTAAATCTGATTGCAGGGGCTTTGGCATGGGAAAGGACTGAATTTTGTGGTTATTTTAATGACACTAGGGGGCTGAAGGTGAGTGTTTTCAGACTGAGTCTGAATTTTGTTCCATATGGGGCGATATTCTTAAAAAAATCATATAAAATCTCCAAGCCCTCGAACCTTCCCAAACTTGTTTGCAGATAAATTGCAAGGTCAAAACAAATTTTTTAGGACCAATTCCAAGCATCAAAGGGGCTGAAATATGTAAGTTTTCAGACTAAGTCTGAAAATTCCACCATGAAGCTTGATTTTTCTAAAAAAAATGTTCTTTGCCCTCAAGATTAATGGATCTTCATTGCAGACTTATAGGAGTGATTCTAAGCCCATTCCAATGCCAAGAAGGGTCTGAAACATGTCTTGTCTTCAGACTAAAATCTGAAACACCAAAACAAGGGTGATTTTTAGAAAAATCCCCATAATTCATCCACTTGCCAAATCATTAGAGGGGCTGTTGCTGAGTGTTTGGAAGGTATTTCTGTTCAAAAAACAAGTTTGAAGGTCAAATTCATCCGAAGAAGGTAAGTTTCAGACTTGTCTTCAGAAATCAGATTTACATCTTTTGGTAAGAGGGTTTGTTTTGCACTTCTAATATTTAAACCTTCATTGGAATATGCTCCAGTCAATTAGTAATATGATTTGGTGAAGTCTAACTCACTAGTTCGGAGAATGGAAGGATGTCTTCAGACTTATTCTCAGAATTTGTCTCAAAAACCAGTCTGATCCTAAGACATTCCCCATTATCAGACCTCACAATGCATGTTTGGGGTGATATTTAGCAAAGTGGTGCATTGATTTCTAAGTTTTGGACATGTTGCGGGTCTGTACTCAGATAAATTAGAGTTTATGCAATGGTAAGGGGGTCTGATCTGTACATTTGGGTGTCTAAATAAGTCAATTTAATCATGTTTTTAATGTCCTAACGATCTGAATGCACCTATTTGCAGACCATGTCTTCAGACATGTCCTCAATTTTTTTTTTCAGATTTCATGACTTCAAAATTCTGATTTTTTAAAACTGTGTTGCAGCAAAGGGACTATTTTATGCTCTTAAATCAGTTTGTCTTCAGACCAGTCCTCAGACTTAAAATTTCAGATTTGTCCTTAGACTTTAGGACTCTCATACTTGGATTTGGACTTCATTTGCAGCCTTCGATGATTGATTTTTCTAAGTTATAAGCTCCGAATTTGTAGCAAAATTAGTAAGTTCTGAAGTTTGTTTTCAGATTTCTTTATAAGGTACTAACTTCTAGCTTTATACAGATCAAGGGGTGAAGCGGGCTAGTTCAAGGAGATCAAGTTCAAAATAAGATAACACTTCAAAGATGGGACAAACGAAAGAAAATTCAAAGATCAAGCTGAAGGAATTATTTCAAGATCAAGCTTTCATCAAGCAAAGACATTGGACAAGTCCGGATTTAAAAAAAAGGAGTCCATGGACAAGTTCAAGGATTCAATTCAAGGAAAAAGCAAAGGCATTTTATATAGGGACTTTAGGTTGTCCCTATCCAGATTGATTTTCCACTAGTTAGGAAAGGTATGCAAAATAAGGACATTTTATAGGGATTCCATTTTATCCTTGTCCTTATCAGTTTTCTACCAAGCGGATGAGCAAGAATCAAAGCAAGGATTGAACAAGGATTGTGAAATCAGTCAATCCCTATGACAAGCAAATTTCCACCATAGGTGACTACATGGAGGATGAAAGAGCGATCGTGAAAGAGCAAAGGGCGACTCCCTAACAGGGTGAAGGAAAGGTTTGAGACATCAAGAAGGCTACCTAGACTATTCAAAGGACATAAGAGCCGGTTCAAATTCAAATATAGGATTCACATCAAGGGCAATTCGAAGGGACCCAAGCATCATGAGAAGATCAAAGCGAAAGAGGAACAAGTCTACAAATGAAGAAGGATTATCATTATCAAGGGTGTAAGGACATGAAGATTTACAAGTCCATGATCAATAGAGGGAAACCCATCACTTCAAGAAAATTGAGATATCAAGAACAATTTCAAGGACAAGCTCAATGAGAGAATTTCCTAAAGAAAGAAGATGAAGAATTGAAACAAGGATCAAAGGTGAGCAAGTTGAGGTGGTGTCTAGTCATCATTCAACCAATCAAGAATCTCCAAGTCGACATCTCCAAGATCATCCAATCAAAATCATTCACAAGTGGACATGTGGAACACACTATTTTCTCATTTGTTTATCCTCAAGGGGATATGGAATGCAATTTTCTCATTGACCCATATGTTGGTGCCTTGTTCTCATTGGCTATTTGTGGTTTCCCTAATTAGAGTTTGTAATGGATTAATTTGGGCCATTGATTTTGTTTTAATCTTGACCATTCATTGTAATTGGGGCTCCTATATAAACCCCACTCCTATCATTTGTAAGAGGGAGACTTGTTGAAATTGTTTCCATAATGCTATCAAAGTAATTGCTAATTCTTTGTTGGTCTTCATGGTGGATTACTTGTGCTGCTTTGAAGTATTGCATGGTTTTTTCATTTCCTCATTTAGAATAGGGATTTTATTTCATGTTGAATAGAAGTAGAAGTAGTTGAATGGAAGATTTTGTTGAATGGTGGTTAGTGGTGGAGCTAGTGTCCATACCTTTTGGTACTTGCTGATTGTAAGTAACAATGTAAGATTAAGCTGAGTTTAAATTGCAAGCGTTTAACTTCTATTGGAAATGTTCATTTAGATTGCGCCTTCATATGGTATTTGAATGAGTATTGACAATGTGAACACCATTCTCGCATCCTTAGAAGATAGCACCCTCCTATGCCTAGTTGACATGACAAAGCAAGGATTGGTTAGAGGCTCACCCCATCATCAACATTGTCTTACATTCTTAGAGTTAGATAGAATTTCTAAACCCTTTCTCCTTGCAGTTTTTTTGGTTAGAAGAAGTTCAAGTAGTTGATGTCCATTGAATGAATAGTGTAAGTCCCTTTGTGATAACCAACATATCACGTCAAAATAATTTAGTATCCATCATTAAGAAGGAACCTTGGGGTTGTCTCATTTCATCAGACAATTCATCCACATTGTTTAGAATATGAGCATCCTTATTCAAGAGAGAGTTGGAGATTTGGTATGTGGAGAGCCTGGCTGGCTCTTTTTGGATTTATTTTCTTGATTTGAAATATTTACAATTCTTGTTTTAAATTAAGTCTTGTAAAATGCAATTAACATGAAATCTCCACCAATTTCAAATAGTCCAACCAAGAACATAAACAATTATTTAACATGAAAGTTATTGGCAGCTGCAATTCTGAATTTCTTTGTAATTGAAATATCCTCCTTGACACCTTGACACGGCTCCAAAATAAAGATAGTCGCCACCCTTAAGTAGCCACGTGGCAGCTTGAACAGTCACGTGACTGTCCTATAAATTCACGCAGGCCCTTTTGCTGTATAAACAGTCCTTAGAAGAAACGTGTGAGCATGGAGATGAAGCATCACAGCTTCCTAAGACCTCACGCACTCAATGTGATGGTTGACGCAGCCTGTAAATGAATTTCCAACGCTGTATTACACCCGCCCTTCCTCTATTTGACACGCAGCCTGTATGGTATCAATGTGTGTTGAAAAATTAAGAACTCCAACCAATTGCTCTCAACCGTAATTACTGGAGATACATCAACCTCCAATTTCGACTTTCCAATCTCCTCAGAATGAATAATGATCAAACCCTATGAAGGCAATTCGTTGTTTCTGCAGATTTCAAACTTCTCACAAATCTAGTATACTTCAGCACTGAATTATGATTTCAGAATAATAGCTACAAAATTCACCATTATCATGTAATGACTCAAATTGCAAGAAGAGGAACTAGTCTTCAAAACCCCAGCTAGGTTTGTCTCTCTCCCAAACTTCAATAAAATAATAATTCAATAATGGATGAGTAAAGTGCTTTTTCGAGTAGAATATATAGGCTTTTTTTGAAAAAGCAATTTACTTTTTTTTTTTTTACTTAAATGGCTTTTTAATACAACCCCACTTTATAACATAAAGTTATAAAGTCATAAGTTATTAAATTAAATTAAAATAATTTAATTTATTAACAATTAAAATAATTTAATTTATTAACAATTAAAATATAAAGCTACTGAATTGTCTAACTGAGATCAACGAACTTCTGACAAAGCCCAGGATCAAACTGCCCAACTAGGAATAGCCACTGCCCTGCCAAAAATAGCCACTGCTAAAAATAGACGTACTAAAAATAGTAAATCCATCCCAGAGACCCTCAAAACCCACTGTCAGCTCACGAGGGTCGCATTGATGAACTGACTATGCTCGGCTGCAGAAACCTACTAAAATGGGGACATTACAATCCTCCCTCCCCAAGATTGCTTGTCCCCAAGCAATCGCAATCCAGGGTGTTGCAGAATATCTCAGGCTCCCAAGTGGCATCCTCATCAAGAAGTCCGTGCCACTTCACCATAAACTCTCTAACAATTCGGCGTCGTAGATGCCTCTCCCTAGTCTCCAAAATAGCCCTAGGGACCAACTCCAATCTGCACTCATCATCCAAAGGAGATAATGTAGAAGATGGTACAACATGCTGACCCAATGCCTTCTTGAGGCGCGAAATGTGGAAGAGATTATGAACCCTACTATCCTGAGGTAAATCGAGCTCATACGCAACCTCCCCCACACGTCGAACTACACGGAAGGGTCCATAATAACGGGGCTTGAGCTTCTCAGCTCTACTCTTCTTGATAGAAGACTGCCTGTAGGGTTGTAACATCAAATAAACCATATCATCCACCTGAAAAGAACGAGCAGTCCTCCTTTGATCATCATACTGCTTTTGCTGATTCTGAGCCCTCTGAATATTACCTTTTAATGTCCGCATGATATCTTGACCATCCTGAAACATATCCCCAACACTTGGCACTCGACTGTCACTGCATAATAAATCCATAAAACTAGGAGGATCATACCCATATAAAGCCCGAAACGGTGACATCTGAATAGTCATGTGGTGAGTGGAGTTATAACAAAACTCACACAAATGTATCCACTTCACCCAAGCCCGCTGCTGAGAGGAAACATAATTCCGCAGATAGCCTTCCACTCATTTATTCACTATCTCAGTCTGACCATCAGTCTGAGGGTGGTAACTAATGCTGGGAGTCAATTCCATCCCACATTATCGGAAAAGCTCCTGCCAGAAATGACTCATAAAACGGCTATCATGATCGCTCACAATAGTCCGGGGCAAACCATGTAATCTGAACACCTCCCAGAAAAATAGCTCAGCTAACTGAATAGCTGAAAAAGTGGTGGTAATCAAGAAGAAATGAGCGTACTTAGTAAGATGATCCACCACCACAAAAATACAATCTCTACCTTGAGCTTTAGGCAAGCCCACAATAAAATCCATAGATAAATAGGCCCACTTCCGTTCACGAATGGGAAGCGACTGTAACAATCCGGCCTGATAAGTATGCTCCTGTTTGTTCTGCTAACAAATAGAGCACTCCCGAACATACTGCTGAACATCAGTCTTTAGACCCTTCCAAGTGAACCTCTCACAAATCTGCCTATAAGTCTTAAAGAACCCAGGATGTCTAGGCAATGGGGAATCATGAAAAGCCTGAAAAATAATCTGTCTGACACCCCACCCAGGGACTAAATATATCCTTCCCTTGTAAATAATCAACTCATTCACAAGCGTATAATTGCTGTCTTGTATACTGCCATCAACAATACCAGAGGCCCACTCATCATGAGCATACTTTGCAATAATCAGGTGTCTCTAATCCTCTGCTATCTCTGTAATCACACACAAGTGGGGTCTTCAAGAAAGGGCATTAGCTACCACATTCTGAGTACCTTTGATATAGGAAATATCAAAGTCATAAGACTGCAACTTACTAACCCACTTTTGCTACCTCTCATTAAGATCCCGCTGTCCAAGGAAATGCTTCAGGCTGTTATGATCAGTTTTAATACAAAATTTACTGCCCACTAGGTACTGCCTGAATTTGGCCAAGGCATGCATAATGGCCAACATTTCCTTGTCATAGATGCTAAATAGTCTCTCAGGACCCTTGAGTTTCTGACTATCAAAAACAATAGGATGGCGATCCTGAGAAAGCACCGCTCCAATACCTTCCCTTGAGGCATCACAATGCAACTCAAAAGGTCTCGTGAAATCCGACAATGCCAAAACCGGACATGAAGTCATGATCACCTTGAACTTCTCAAAACACTCCTGATCCTGAGACGTCCATACAAAAGCACCCTTACGGGTTAAATCAGTAAGCGGAGCTGCATGTCTAGAAAACCCTGACACAAATCTACGATAGAAAGCACATAATCCAATGAATTCCCTCAGCTGTGTCAAGTTTGACAGTCCCAACAAGTGCTGAGAGGGGAGGGGTGAATCAACACCTCCAAAACTTTTCCAATAAATCTGATGATGTTAACTTACAACTGAAAAGCAAACAAAATCAAACATATAATAACAATAAGTAACCAACAACACAGTGACACCAGATTTATCACGTGGAAATCCGATTAGGGTGAAAACCTTGGTGTGAGGAGACTTCACAAAATTTGTACTCTTCTGGAGTACGCCCAGTTAAGAGCTTTCCTAGTTAGAGGATAAAAGCGCATTTGCTAGATGCGATCCGGTTAAGGGATTTGTTACAATAAGGCCTGTTAGGACCTGCCTGGTTAGAGGACTTTGAACACCTTGAAGGATGTCACCCGGTTAGGGGATTTAATACAAGGGACTTGTTAGAGTCCACTCAAATTCTGGGATTTAACTATTGTAGTTTTCTAGAAAACAATAGAATGAATGACCTTTTACAGTTGACTACACACAGTCTGATAAGATCTCTATTCGTGCTCAACTAAGAAGTAACACCGGTCGGTGCAAATGTCTTCTCCTCTACTTCTGTGCTTCTTAGCAGAGTTCTTTTTCATTTCTATCTATTTCACCCTGGCTTTAGTAGCTTACAGGTTCACTCTTTTTCTCGGCAGAATGAAGGCAACTTTTATTTGCTTTAGGCAATAGAATATATAGGGTCCAAACCCTAATTGTGCTCACCATGAATGACCTAATTTCAGATCCATATCGGATTCATCATGTAGTGAAGTGTCAGTTATCTAAGGAAAACATTTGATGCATGCCCTTGCTTTATCTGCCTAATGAAGAAAACGGTGGTTGCATGCCAGGCAACTTTCCTTCACAAGAGATAACACTTTGATTTAAAGCCATTGATGTTGGTTATAAATCCTTCAACCGCACCTCAAAAAGCCACTGATACCGGCTTTAAATCCTTCAACTGCGCCTCAAACCGATCACCAAGATAACTCAAAGTCACCCGGATTTACTGCAATAAATGCTGGTCAAGAAGAGTTGGTTGGAACATATAGCTGACTATGACTTCCTCGGTTCATACTAGAGTCTTATAATATATCGGTTGAGTGCTTTATGCTGTAAACAGGTGAGAGTCTTTGACCTGTTGCAGATTACCTGTTTCACTAGTCCTCGGTTTGCTATCCTTTGCACGACGTACTGGTTAGGTGAGAGTCTTTGACCTGTTGCACCTTATTGGTTTCACCAGTCCTCGATTTGCTA
This sequence comes from Chamaecyparis obtusa, assembly GCA_027943335.1. Lineage (NCBI taxonomy): Eukaryota > Viridiplantae > Streptophyta > Pinopsida > Cupressales > Cupressaceae > Chamaecyparis > Chamaecyparis obtusa. Next base: position 1,703,180 of record BSBK01000139.1, on the reverse strand, counting down.
TCCTTTGCACAACGTATTGGTTGATCCATCCTCAATCGGTTCCCGCAGCGAGTGTTGAAGACCTCTTTTTCTTTACTATATACATAGCCTGGTGGTAGTTGGACTTTATAGATATGACAAGTCTCTATGCTCTTTTTGCCGATCAATGACAACACTAGTACCAGTGACTACCAGTGACAGGTTTACCGATTATCATCACTTAATGCCAACAATCTCCCCCTTTGGCATTGATGGCAAAACTATGATGGGCAATCACTTTATTGTGCTTATATCTTTGTACATCTGCAACTGCTACAGTCCTCCAGTTAGCCAAATTCTCCCCCTTTTTGACAATGATGCCAAAGGCTTAGTTAGAGAGACTACCTTTGTCTAATCTGCTCCCCTATGAGCAACATTCCTTCTTCATCAGTCCAGAAAAGATGAGGTGTAACCCTTTGTTGAAGTATAATGAACTGATGACCACCTTTTCAGGTTTACTGAAGATCATGAGGGAGTATCACCCCTAGTTTACCTCTGAGATACTCGAAAGTACTCTGTGGTAAAGACTTGGTGAAGATATCAGCAATTTGTTCTTTGGTGGGAACATACTCTAATGTCACCTGCTTGTCTTGAACAAGCTCTCTCAAGTAATGATACTTGATAGCAATGTGTTTTGTTTTGGAGTGTATGACAGGGTTCTTGGATATGTTGATTGCACTGGTGCTATCACAATAGATAGGTATTGGTTCAGGTACCCGTTCTTTAATTCTTTCTAATAGTTGTTTTATCTAGATCACCTGTGTGCAATTGATTGTTGCAGCAACATACTCGGCTTCTGCAGTAGATTGGGATATGCAGTTTTGTTTTTTGCTTGTCCAAGAAATAATTCTTCCACCGAGAAAGAATGCACCACCACTTGTGCTCTCTTTGTCATCAATGCTTCTTGCCCAATTTGCATCAATGTATACTTTTATTTCTAATCCTCCCTTGTGAGGAAACCATAAACCATAATCTTCAGTGCCTCTTAAATATCTGAAGATTCTGTTTACTGCTATTAGATGTCTTTTTTGGATTTGCCGAGAATCTTGCCACTGTGCCAACTGCATGAGCAATGTCTGGTCTACTGTGAACAACATACTGCAGTTTACCTATCATAGACTTATACATAGTTTCATGTACTTCTTTAGCATCATCCTCCTTTGATAACTTGAGGTTAGTTATCATTGGAGTTCCAACCGGTTTGGAATCATCAAGTCTAAAGGTTTTAAGAATTTCCTTGATATATTTGGATTGAGAAATAAAGATAACTTCTTTCAGCTGATGGACTTGTAGTCCAATGAAGAATTTTATTGCACCAATCATAAGCATCTCAAATTCTTTCTTCATCTCTTCAACAAAAGCTTTGCTCATCCTATCATCACCTCCAAAGATGATATCATCCATGAAGATTTCAGCAATTAGATTTCCATCTTCTCCAGTCTTGAGATACATATTACTGTTGTCCCGAGTTCTTGTGAATCCTATGGTTAGAAGATATGAGTGCAACCTTTCATACCAAGCCCTTGGGACTATTTTAAGCCCATAAAGAGTTTTCTTCAGTTTATAGACCATTCCATCCTTATGTGCAGATGTGAAGCCTTCCGGTTGTTCAATGTAGACTTCTTACTCCAGTATTCCATTTAGGAATGCGGACTTAACATCCATCTGATACACTTTGAATCCTTTGTGAGACGCATAGGCGAGTAGAATTCTCACTCCTTCTAGTCTTGCTATTGGTGCAAAGGTTTCTCCATAGTCTAGTCCAACTTCTTAGGCATATCCTTTGCATACCAATCTTGCCTTGTTTCTTATTACTTTTCCATCATCGTTCAACTTGTTCCTGAAGACCCACTTGGTCCCTATGACATTCTTGTCCTTTGGTCTTGGTAACAGCTCCCATGTATCATTCTTTTCAATTTGCTCAATTTCTTGCTCCATGGCTTTGACCCAATTATCATCATCTAGAGCTTCCCTGGTGGATTTGGGCTCTATACAGGAAAGTAAGCAGATATTTTCTTTGGCCTTTTTCCTGGTTAAGATATTTGCATATTTGTCGCCAATTATATTGTCAATAGGATGATATGTGACATACCTTGGAAGAGAAGATCTTTGTTCCCGGTCTGGTCCTTTCGGTTGAGCACTATCTTCATCATGGTTCAGGACATCAACTTGTTCACCAGCCTGTGTCAACCTGTTGGGTTCAGGTACAATCTCTTGCTCCAGATGTCTATCCATGTGTATTTCTCCTTCATCTTCAGTTATAGCTTCGTTGTACTCAAAGGCATTCCCTTCGTTTAGACCTTGAAGACTATCATGATCATCATGACCGGTCTTCATTTCTGGTTTTGAAGATTCATCAACTTTTACATTGATGATTTCAACTATCTTCCCTGTTCTTTTGTTCAGACACCGATAGGCCTTACTTTTGGTAGAGTAACCCAAGAATGTTCCTTCGTCACTTTTAGAATCAAGCTTTCTAGGGTACATATCTCTTTTGATATACCATTTGCTACCAAAGATTTTGAAGTAGCTTACATTGCGAGAATGCTTAAACCATAGTTCGTAAGGAGTCTTACCGGTTCCCTTCTTGACTTGGATCCGGTTGAGTGTGTAGACAACGGTACTGACAGCTTCCTTTCAAAAGTGGTGAGGCAGATCCTTTTGGATCAGCAGCGTTCTAGCGCAATGGATCAGTGTCCTGTTCCTACTTTCTGCTAGTCCATTTTGCTGAGGAGTCCTTGGTGCAGATAGCTACCTTTTTATTCCGTGCTCCTCACAGTAGTGAGTGAACTCTTGAGAGGTAAATTCACCCCCTTGTATGATCTCAGACACTTCAATCTTTTACCGGTTTCTTTCTCTACTCTAGCTTTGTAAATTTTGAACATGTGGAAAGCTTCTGTTCTCCTTCAGAAAGAGTGTCCGCATAATTTTGAAGAAGTCATCCACAACGAGCATAAAGTACCGGTCTCCATGGTAACTCTTTGTTCTCATTGGTCCACACAGGTCAGTATGTACTAGATCTAGAACATTCTCAACAGAGAAAGACTTACTGTTGAAAGATGTTTCTGTCAGCTTTCTCAATCGACAATCTTTACAAATGGCCTTCATGGGCTTTGTAATCTAAGAAAGTCCTCCTACCATTTTCTTTTTGCTCACTTTGACAATACTGTCAAAGTTTATGTGGCAGAGCTTCCTGTGCCATAACCAACTGTTGTCCTCTTTGGTCATAAGATGGATTTTGCTTGATTCTCCTTTGACCGAGGCTATGAGACAGGCTCCTTCTATTGAGTCAAGATAGAAAAGATTACCTTAACTTTGCCTGCCGGTTGCGACATGAGTCCCGGATTGATTCTTCACTATATAGGAACCTTGTCCGAATTCTAGCAGGATTTCTTTGTTGTTTAGTTGTGCAACACTCATCAAGTTGTACTTGAGTCCTTCAACCCAGTACACATGTTCACAGGCAGTATTGTTGCATAGAGCAATAGTACCTTTGCATTTGATGAAGCAGGGGGCATCATTTCCAAAGGTAACCGATCCGCTATCATTGAGCTCCAGGTGGGTGAACTTATCCTTGTCACTGGTCATGTGGTGAGTGCATCCACTATCAATTATCCAGTCATCATGCTGATGGGATTTGGATATGAGTGCAACGTCATTCACAACTGGGCTCTCCTCTATAGCAACAAATGAAATTTCTGGACCCTCCGAGTCTTCAGATTCGTTCTTTGTGGCTCCTTTAGCAAGATAGCACTCCTTTGCTTTATTTTTGAACTAGTCTCTTTTATCTTTATGTTCATTATCAGGACATCTTGCAACAATATGTCTTATTTTGTTACAAGAAAAGCATTTCAAAGGGAGCTTTCCCTTGTACTTCCCTTTCCCTCTAGGGAATCTTCTTGCAATGAGTGCTTCAAAGTCTTCTTGCTCCATCTCTTCTGAGAGAAGATTCTCAGCGAGGTTGCCAATCTTACCGATAGTGCAGTTACCGGTTTCTCTTCCCTTTTTAGTGGAAGAGATATTGGCAGAGGACTTGAACGCTGCTTCCTGAATGGGTAAGCTATTATCAAAATTACTTAATTCAAAGGAAGCCAACTTACCGATTAGGGAGTCTAGAATGACTTGGTCTTTGGTCACCGATCTAAGCTCTTGAATGACAGAGATCTTGATGGCATACTGAGGTCTGAGAGTTCTCAGTATTTTGCTGAGTACTTCCTCTTCACTAAGCTTTCCTCCGGCGCATCTTATGGAATTGATCATTTCTTTGATCCAGTTGCTATATTGCTCGATGTCTTCTCCTTTATTCATCATCATATCGTCATACTTTCCTCTGAGGTTTTCGATCTTGTCTCTTTGAACATTAGGATCCCCTCTATATCTTGTTTGCGCTTGCCCCACAATTTGAAGGCAGATTCAAGATGTTCAATCTCAGCGTAGACATGATCCGGTAGCGTGCTAGCTATCATATCCATAGTAGCCATGTGGTCGGTCTTGATCTTCTGTTCATTAGGTGTCAACACGTCACCAGGTTTAGTGTACTCGTTGGAAACATGATTCCAATATTGATCTGCTGTCGTCTTCATATATAGTTTCATTCTACTGCACCACAAGGTGAAGTTTTCCTTTGAAAACTTTGGTCCTTCTTTTCTCATCATCTTGACTTTTTCTTTGAGCGGTAAAGCGGGAAAGAAAACAAGACGAGGCTCTGATACCAATTGACAGTCCCAACCGGTGTTGAGAGGGGAGGGGTGAATCAACACCTCCAAATCTTTTCCAATAAAACTGATGATGTTAACTTACAACTGAAAAGCAAACAAAATCAAACATATAATAACAGTAAGTAACCAACAACACAGTGACACTAGATTTATCACGTGGAAACCCAATTATGGTGAAAACCACGGTGTGAGGAGACCTCACAAAATTTGTACTCTTCTGGAGTACGCCCTATTAAGGGCTTTCCTGGTTAGAGGATAAAAGCGCATTTTCTAGATGCGACCTGGTTAAGAGACTTGTTACAATAAGGCCTATTAGGACCTGCCTGGTTAGAGAACTTTGAACACCTTGAAGGATGTCAATGGTCAGGGGATTTGATACAAGGGACTTGTTACAGTCCACCCAAATTCTAGGATTTAACTATTGTAGTTTGCTAGAAAACAATAGAATGAATGACCTTTTACAGTTGACTACACACTATCTGATAAGATCTCTATTCGTGCTCAACTGAGAAGTAACACCGGTCGGTGCAGGTGTCTTCTCCTCTACTTCTGTGCTTCTTAACACAGTTCTTCTTTTTCACTTCTTTTATCTATTTCACTCTGGCTTTAGCAGTTTACAGGTTCACTCTTTTTCTCGGCAGAATGAAGGCAACTTTTATTTGCTCTAGGCAGTAGAATATATACGGTCCAAACCCTAATTGTGCTCATCATGACCCTAATTGTGCTCATCATGCATGACTTAATTTCAGATCCATATCGGATTCATCATGTAGTGAAGTGTTAGTTATCTAAGGAAAACATTTGATGCATGCCCTTGCTTTATTCGCCTAATGAAGAAAACGGTGGTTGCGTGCTAGTAAAATTTCTTTCACAGGAGATAACACTTTGATTTAAAGCCACTGATGCCGGTTATAAATTCTTCAACCGAACCTCAAAAAGCCACTGATTCCGGCTTTGGATCCTTCAACTGCGCCTCAAACTGATTACCAAGACAACTTAAAGTCACCCTGATTTACTGCAATAAATCCTGGTCAAGAAGAGTTGGTTGGAATATACAGTTGACTATGACTTCCTCAGTTCATACCAAAGTCTTATAATGTATCGGTTGAGTGCTTTATGCTGTAAACAGGTGGGAGTCTTTGACCTGGTGCAGCTTACCAGTTTCATCAGTCCTCGGTTTGCTATCCTTTGCACGACATATTGGTCTGGTGAGTCTTTGACCTGTTATAGCGTACCGGTTTCACCAGTCCTCGGTTTGCTATCCTTTGCACGACGTACTGATTGATCCATCCTCAATCGGTTACTGCAGCGAGTGCTGAAGACCTCTTTTTCTTTACTGTATACATAGCCCAGTGGTAGTTGAACTTTATAGAAATGACAAGTCTCTGTGCTCTTCTTGCCGATCAATGACAACACCAGTACTGGTAACAGGTTTATCGGTTATCATCACTTAATGCCAACAATCTCCCCCTTTGGCATTGATGGCAAAACTATGATGGGCAATCACTTTACTATGTTTATATCTCTGTACATCTGCAACTGCTACAGTCCTCCGGTTAGCCAAATTCTCCCTCTTTTTGACAATGATGCCAAAGGCTTAGTTAGAGAGACTACCTTTGTCTAATCTGCTTCCCCTATCAATCCAGAAAAGATGAGGTGTAACCCTCTGTTGAAGCATAATGAACTGATGACCACCTTTTTCAGATTTACTGAAGATCATGAAGGGGTATCACCCCTAGTTTACCTCTGAGATACTTGAAAGTACTCTGTGGTAAAGACTTGGTGAAGATATCAACAATTTGTTCCTTGGTGGGAACATACTCTAATCTCACCTGCTTGTCTTGAACAAGCTCTCTCAAGTACTGATACTTGATAGCAATGTGTTTTGTCTTGGAGTGTATGACAGGGTTCTTGGATATATTGATTGCACTGGTGCTATCACAATAGATAGCTATTGGTTCAGGTACCCGTTATTTAATTCCTTTGAATAGTTGTTTTATCCAGATCACATGTGTGCAATTGATTGCTGCAGCAACATATTCAGCTTCTGCAGTAGATTGGGATATGCAGTTCTATTTCTTGTTTGTCTAAGAAATAATTCTTCCACCGAGAAAGAATGCACCACCACTTGTGCTCTTTCTGTCATCAATGTTTCCTGCCCAATCTGCATCAGTGTATACTTTTATTTCGAATCCTCCCTTGTGAGGAAACCATAAACCATTATCCTTAGTGCCTCTTAAATATTTTAAGATTCTCTTTACTGCCATTAGATGTGTGTCTTTTGGGTTTGCAGAGAATCTTGCCACTATGCCAACTGCATGAGCAATGTTTGGTCTAATGTGAACAACATACTGCAGTTTACCTATCATGGACTTATACATAGTTTCATGTACTTCTTTAGCATCATCCTCCTTTGATAACTTGAGGTTAGTTATCATTGGAGTTCCAACTGGTTTGGAATCATCAAGTCTAAAGGTTTTAAGAATTTCTTTGATATATTTGGATTGAAAAATAATGATTCCTTCTTTCAGCTGATGGACTTGTAGTCCAATGAAGAATTTTATTGCACCAATCATAAACATCTCAAATTCTTTCATCTCTTCAGCAAAAGCTCTGCTCATCCTATCATCACCTCCAAAGATGATATCATCCACGAAGATTTCAGCAATTAGATTTCCATCTTGTCCGGTCTTGAGATACATATTGCTGTTGTCCCCGGTTCTTGTGAATCCTATGGTTAGAAGATATGAGTGCAACCTCTCATACCAAGCCCTTGGTGCTTGTTTAAGCCCATAAAGAGCTTTCCTTAGTTTATAGACCATTCCATCCTTATGTGTAGATGTGAAGCCTTCTGGTTGTTCAATGTAGACTTCTTCCTCCAGTATTCCATTTAGGAATGCAGACTTAACATCCATTTGATAAACTTTGAATCCTTTGTGAGCAACATAGGTGAGTAGAATTCTCACTCCTTCCAGTCTTGCTACTGGTGCAAAGGTTTCTCCATAGTCTAGTCCAGCTTCTTGGGCATATCCTTTGCATACCAATCTTGCCTTGTTTCTTTTTACTTTGCCATCCTTGTTCAACTTGTTCCTCAAGACGCACTTGGTTCCTATGACATTCTTGTCCTTTGGTCTTGGTAACAGCTCCCATGTATCATTCTTTTTAATTTTCTCAATTTCTTCCTCCACGGCTTTGACCCAATTATCATCATCTAGAGCTTCCTTGGTGGATTTGGGCTCTATACAGGAAAGTAAGCAGATATTTTATTTGGCCTTTTTCCTGGTTAAGATATTTGCATGTTTGTCGCCAATTATATTGTTAGTGGGATGATATGTGACATACCTTGGAAGAACAGATCTCTATTCTCGGTCTGGTTCTTCCAGTTAAGCATTATTTTCATCATGGTTCAGGACATCAACTTGTTCACCATCCTGTGTCAACCTGTTGGGTTCAGGTACAATCTCTTGCTCCAGATGTCTATCCATGTGTATTTCTCCTTCATCTTCAATTATAGCTTCGTTGAACTCAAAGACATTCCCTTCGTTTAGGCCTTGAAGACTATCATGATCATCATGACCGGTCTTCATTTCTGGTTTTGAAGATTCATCAACTTTTATATTGATGCTTTCAACTATCTTCCCTGTTCTTTTGTTCAGACACCGATAGGCCTTACTTTTGGTAGAGTAACCCAAAAATGTTCCTTCGTCACTTTTAGAATCAAGCTTTCCATAGTACATATCTTTTTTGATATAACATTTTCTACCAAAGATTTTGAAGTAGCTTACACTGCGAGAATGCTTAAACCATAGTTTGTAAGGAGTGTTACCGGTTTCCTTCTTGACTTGGATCCGGTTGAGTGTGTAGACAGCGGTATTGACAACTTCCTTCCAGAAGTGGTGAGGCAGATCCTTTTGGATCAGCAAGGTTCTAGCGTAATCGATCAGTGTCCTGTTCCTTCCTTCTACTACATTTTGCTGAGGAGTCCTTGGTGCAGATAGCTGCCTTTTTATCCTGTGCTCCTCACAGTAGTGAGTGAACTCTTGAGAGGTAAATTCACCTCCTTTGTATGATCTCAGACACTTCAATCTTTTACCAGATTTGTTCTCCGCTCTTGCTTTGTAAATTTTGAACATGTGGAAAGTTTCTGATTTCTCCTTCAGAAAGAGTGTCCACATCATTTTGGAGAAGTCATCCACAAAGAGCATAAAGTACCGGTCTCCATGGTAACTCTTTGTTCTCATTGGTCCACACAGGTCAGTATGTACTAGATCTAGAACATTCTCAACAGAGGAAGACTTATTGTTGAAAGATGTTCCGGTCAACTTTCCCAACTGACAATCTTTACAAATGCTCTTGATGGGCTTTGTAATCTTCGAAAGTGCTCTTACCATTTTCTTTTTGCTCACTTTTACAATACTGTCAAAGTTTATGTGGCAGAGCCTCCTGTGCCATAACCAGCTATTGTCCTCTTTGGTCATAAGACAGATTTTGCTTGATTCTCCTTTGACCGAGGCTATGAGAAAGGCTCCTTCCGTTGAGTCAAGATAGAAAAGATTACCTTTACTTTGCCTACTGGTTGCGACATGCGTCCCGGAATGATTCTTCACTATACAGGAACCTTGTCCAAATTCTAGCAGAAATCCTTTGTAGTTCAGCTGTGCAACACTCATCAAGTTGTACTTGATTCCTTCAACCCAGTACACAATCAAGCTTTCCAGAGTACATATCTCTTTTGATATAACATTTTCTACCAAAGATTTTGAAGTAGCTTACACTGCGAGAATGCTTAAACCATAGTTTGTAAGGAGTGTTACCGGTTCCCTTCTTGACTTGGATCCGGTTGAGTGTGTAGACAACAGTATTGACAACTTCCTTCCAGAAGTGGTGAGACAGATCCTTTTGGATCAGCAAGGTTCTAGCGCAATCGATTAGTGTCCTGTTCCTTCTTTCTATTACATTTTGTTGAGGAGTCCTTGGTGCAGATAGCTGCTTTTTTATTCTGTGCTCCTCACAGTAGTGAGTGAACTCTTGAGAGGTAAATTCACCTCCTCTGTATGATCTCAGACACTTCAATCTTTTACCAGTTTCGTTCTCCACTCTTGCTTTGTAAATTTTGAACATGTGGAAAGCTTCTGATTTCTCCTTCAGAAAGAGTGTCCACATCATTTTGGAGAAGTCATCCACAAAGAGCATAAAATACCGGTCTCCATGGTAACTCTTTGTTCTCATTGGTCCACACAGGTCAGTATGTACTAGATCTAGAACATTCTCAACAGAGAAAGACTTATTGTTGAAAGATGTTCCGGTCAACTTTCCCAATTGACAATCTTTACAAATGCTCTTGATGGGCTTTGTAATCTTAGGAAGTGCTCTTACCATTTTCTTTTTGCTCACTTTTACAATACTATCAAAGTTTATGTGGCAGAGCCTCTTGTGCCATAACCAGCTGTTGTCCTCTTTGGTCATAAGACAGATTTTGCTTGATTCTCCTTTGACCGAGGCTATGAGAAAGGCTCCTTTCGTTGAGTCAAGATAGAAAAGATTACCTTTACTTTGCCTACCGGTTGCGACATGCGTCCCAGATTGATTCTTCACTATACAGGAACCTTGTCCGAATTCTAGCAGAAATCCTTTGTAGTTCAGCTGTGCAACACTCATCAAGTTGTACTTGAGTCCTTCAACCCAGTACACATCTTCATAGACAGTATTGTTTTATAGAGCAATAGTACTTGTTGGTTCCCAAAACCACAGATTGGAAATCCAAGAGCCTGCCAATTCTCCAATAGGATTCCAAATCAATTTTGGCCAACAAACGGGAATAATTCAAATTCCCCTGCACTTTAGGCTTCGCTACACCTAGGCGGATGAACCTTCACCTTGAGCTTGATCACTTTCTTCAAGGTTTTTCTATAGCGAATTTAAGCTTGTGAGTTTTCCGGCTGGCAAATTCCTCGAACTCGATCAATATGAAATTGAATGCTGAATGTTTGAATTAAATATTTTGTGTAATGATTAATAATGGATTTGAGGTTTGTAGGAAGGAATTAATAGATTTTCTGACTTCACATATAAACCCAATACTTCAAAAATAAAAAGACTAGTGCCTCTGCTCATTCGGGCGATAGAGTCAACTTCAATGAAGATTATGTACAACTTTATAATGTTCTACGCACTTATACTGTCAGTCAATTAAATAATCAAGACGCGACAGATCAAATATTTATGCAATCTTAAATTAGTCCAAATTGAACTTTAACTCCTCAGAGACAAACTGGATACAAATTCGGAAACAATTAAATATTTCACGACATTTGTGATGATCGAGTTTAAGATGCTATTTGACTGTGTCCACTTATCTGATAGTTAAATTGTATACAATATTCAAAAAATAATTATAAAGGACGGTTCATCTGCAGTTTAATTCTCCACACCTTTAATAATAAACAAAGGACATTTTATTTTATTATTAAAATAAAATAATTGAATTTTTATTACAAAGTCATATTTTTGCTCCTTATCCCTCCATACAAATAAATGTATATGTTTTTTAATTGCTTCTTCTATCGAATATCTCTCTCTTTTTTCTCCCTTTCCAAAATGAATCCCACATATATACCTCATATATTTTGGAATGTGACTTTTCAAAATGAAACAATGGTTTTCTTAACATCTCTTAATCGCACCCTTTGGATAAATTAATTTCTTTAACAAAGAAAGTATGTCTCATTGCCGAATTACTTCAAACATGATCGCAGCTTTGTCTTTTGTAACAATAACAAATATATCTGGTCTTTTAGTGCGGCTCTTCCAATATTGAACCGCTCCTTCAAATATTCTGTTTATTATTATACTACGGATTCTGTAATGTCCCCACTTTAGCAGTTGACCAAGCGTGTGTGCGTTAGCCTTGTTCTACATGGTCCCGAGGGCTAACGAAGGGTTTAAGGGGATCCTGGAGTGTTTTGGCCTAGTCATTTCCAGTTTGGGCCAAAATGAAGTTGATTTACTCAGTTTCAGGCATACTTACTATTTTTAGTAAGTCAACAGGACACAGTGGAGGCCAGTTTTGGTGATTGGATTTGATACTCTTCGGTGAGAGCTTTCCGACGAGCTATCACTTGCATTATTCGGAGTCCGATTGCTAATACATTTTAATGCCTGAAGTTTTATTAAAGTAACATTTAATTTAATTGTAAAATATTAAAGTGTTACTTTAATATTTATTTTATGGGGATGTGTACCCAAGGGAGACATAAGGGGATATTTTAATATATGTTTTATATTGCACATCTTTTATCCCACATTGGCCATGAGAGTTGAACCGACCCTTGGAAATAGAATAAAAGGAAGCGTTTGTGGCTTCATTAAGGGAGTTGAATATGAGAAGAAATTGGTATGGGAGTTGCAGATCCGTTCTTGGCATTTGAGGACGTTTATCCTCTTTTGTGACATTCTAGACGTCATTCCCTTGGGGTTTGGCCTTTGGAATCCAGTGTTCTTAGCTTCATTATCAGGCAGATTGGGTGCATTTCCAGCTGAAGACAAACCGTTCCTGTAGCACAGCACTATTAAGTTCCTGTAGCAGCGATACTGTAGCAGCACGATACTGTAGCAAGTTCCTGTAGCAGGGACACTGTAGCAGCGCGGTACTGTAGCAAGTTCCTGTAGCAGCGCGAGTACTGTAGCAGCGCGGTACTGTAGCAGTCCAAATCACTGTAGCGCGGTACTGTAGCAGCGGGTTACTGTAGCAACAAGTTCCTGTAGCAGTCTGAATTACTGTAGCGTGGTACTGTAGCAGTCCGGGAACATTATAGCTGTGAGTTACTGTAGCAATTTTCAGAACTATTAACACTGTTGTAGCTGCAATGGGTATGGACCATCATTGAACTCTATAGTTGTTATAATGTGTTGAGTTTAATAAGATATGTTAGATATGGTAGTTGTAATTTCCTAATAATCTGAAACAAGAAATAAATGAACGGTCATTGTTATTAGCTGCATATGGTTTCATGTTGCCTTCTACTGATATCTCATACAAAATACAACAATCTTGAGGACTATTAAACAACATCAATCTGGAAAAAACATAAGGACAGTTGCAGGCCAACTGTTTGACAAAATGACAGGAAGAAACAGACTCTAGAATTACAGAACCAGGCAGCATATTACAGATTCCATAGTAATAATTCTTCTTGCCAGCACTTCTATCTTCTTTGCTGTCTTTAATAGAATGGTTTTCCCGTTAATGATGATATGTTTAGTCTTTGCTGTGCAAATCTAATCCCACTTATTTTGCTGCCTGTGTGTTCATCGAAACTTTTATATATTGACCTTTGTTGTCTTTTATAGGTTTATCCTCAGTAATTTGTGCTTAACGATGATGTTATGTGAAGTAGAATCCTTAGCGTATATGCTCAGAACAATGCCAAAACTAATCGCTTGTCACATGTAAGATTATTATTCGATGTTTGGCAGATTACAATCTGACTGGATACCCACGTTGACTGTTCAAAAACTTTTCAACAATCGTTGCATAGAGCCACTTTGTTTCTCTTTAACGTTGTTGCATCTATATCACTGTGTATGCTAATTCAATTTGACGGAATTACTGTGCTTCTTTGATGACGCGGAAATGGAACATCATTTGTAATTATTGTAGACTCAGTTTCCATTGCTGTAAATATACACTCGCCTTGTAATTTATCATCTCTATCTTTGTTTATCGGGCCTCCAAACATATCGATGTATTTCCTAAGTCAACAGTCTCTTTATTCAGCGTTGTTCATTTAGAAACTGTCAATTTATAATTTTCTTCATGAAAATGAGGATAGGATTTGTCGCTGTGTTCAATTCGATCCCTTATTGCTGTTGTCTTTGAATTCATCCTTATTTACTTTATGCTATAGACTGGTTATTTTATATCCACACCAAGCTGTTCTCAGTGACTGGCTTTATCTGCATGTATTTGTACCATTACTGCTGGTAATCAGTGTCATTATGCCATATACGATCTTCCATTAATGATGCCCATGCATTACTATTGTATGTTTGTTTTTGCTGCCAGATGGGTTCTTATATTCATCACATATTTGCCATTAATGACAATACTTCATCAATCTTCAACATGATTTCTCAATTGGAGATCCTATATTTTTGCAAAAAATTAAGACTCCATCAGTACCTTTGCCTTTGAGGAAGCAGGGGGCATCGTTTCCAAAGGTAACCGATCCGCTATCATTGAGCTCCAGGTGGGTGAACTTATCCTTGTCATTGATCATGTGGTGAGTGCATCCACTATCAATTATCCAGTCATCATGTTGATGGGATCTGAATATGAGTGCAACCTCATTCACAAGTGGGCTCTCCTCCTTTATTGCAACAAATGCAATTTCTGGACCCTCCGAGTCTTTAGATTTGTTTCAGCAAGGTAATACTCCTTTGCTTTATTTTTTAACCAGTCTCTTTTATCTTTATGTTCATTATGAGGACATCTTGCAACAATATGTCCTATTTTGTTGCAAGAAAAGCATTTCAAAGGGAGCTTTCCCTTGTTGACATAAGGCGGGCCAAGAGGGGCCAAGGGATGGCACACCCTGATGAATCAAGCCTGCTCAACACACTCGGAAGCTAACAAACACAACAATGAGAGAGAGAATGCAAAGACTTTTGTTAACTTTCATCAAATAGAATCATACATGCCGGGCTGTAAGGCCTTCCCAGTTTTGGCCAGATATTACAATGAATCTCAGAAGTCCTCAAACATGCGAGGATTTGCTACCAATCACAATTCTAATGTCTACCATCTATTAGCTACCAACCACACCCTAAACTCTAACCCAACAACTACATTTATACAAGAGTCTACCGAACTGAGTCGGCGTTCAAATCCACAATCAACGGAACTAACGGTCATAATTGGGACCACATGCCTCCCAATGAAGGATTCCAACATTAAATTCGTGACCCATAATAAATGCACAAGTCGGCCCAACAAGAACTCAAAATAAACTACTCAGCAAGCAAGGATGACTGAGCAACAGACAAGCAACACCGAGCGCCAGTGAAATAACCGATCGCCCAGGAGATGATCGACCACACTCGGTAACCAAAGGAAACCGACCAACTACCAACCAACTCGGTCAAAGAAGAAACCGAGCAACGCAAAAAACTTTATACATATTTTTGGTGACACAGGATTGCCAAGGACCCAAGATGCTCATGCATCAGACACCTGGGGTTATTTTGAAATGATTCTCAGAATCATTTAACAAGTATGATCCAAGTTGCATCCAACTCAGACTGTGAAATCCATGAACTATCTTCCATCGGTCTATTCTTCCATTTTACTAGATATTCCATGTACTGTTTTCCTCTTGTGCTCTTACCAATTCTTTCTTTGAAAATCTGCTCCACTTCTTCATTCTGCTTCTTAGGATACTCTGTTGGTACTATCATTTCTTCATCAGATTCATGATATTCATACAAATCAGCAATGTTGAAAATAGGTGATATGTCCATATCATCAGGTAACTCAATCTCATATGCATTTCCACTGTCAAATTTCTTCAAAATCTTGCAAGGTCCAAATTTCTTCATTTTTAGCTTTCCATGTGCCAACAGGAAATCGGCCTTTCTTCAAATGAACCATCACTTCATTACCAATATCAAAAGTCTTATGTCTCCTTGATCTATCAGCTCTGTCTTTGTATTTCTAATTACTTTCTTCCAGTTTTAGTTTCACATTTTCATGCAATGTCTTCATGTACTCAGCAAATTTTACTCCTTCAACACTCCTTTTATTCTCATCATCAATGTCTCTCAAATCAGATATACCTCTCGGTTGTGTACCATTCACAATCTCAAATGGTGTTTTTCCAGTACTCCTATTCATTGAATTATTGTATGCAAACTCTGCTTGTGCTAACATAGAATCCCAACTACTCGGTGTGTCTCCAACTAAGCATCTCAAAAGGTTACCCAAACTTATGTTTACAACCTCTGTCTGCCCATCAGTTTGTGGGTGAAATTTAGAACTATATTTCAACTCAGTGCCAAACTTTTTCCAAAAGGTTTTTCAAAAGTATCCAACAAATTTACTGTCTCGGTTAGAGATAATACTCCTCGGTAACCCATGCAATCTCACAATTTTTTTGAAGAAAAGATCTACCACATGTACTGCATCTGATGTTTTCCTACATGGTATAAAATGTGCCATCTTAGAAAATCTATCCACAACAACAAATATAGAATCATTACCTCTTACTGTCTTTGGTAAGCCTAGAACAAAATCCATACTGATGTCAATCCAAGGTTTCTCAGGTACAGCAATCAGTACATACAAACCAGTATTCTGACTTACTCCTTTTGCAACTTGACAAATTCCACAGTTTCTTACAAATTTCTGAACATCTTTATACAACTGTGGCCAAAAGTACTTTTCCTTCAACAGATTCCATGTTTTATCAATGCCAAAATGTCCAGCCAAACCACTACTATGTTTTTCTTTTATCAAATTAGTTCTCATTACTCCTCTCGGTATACATAACTGAATACCTTTGAACAACATACCTTCCTGAATAAAATATTCATCCCATTTGATATCTTGTTGATCTTGTATCGGTGCTCTGCACTTTCTCCATGGCTCAGAAAAATCAGGATCATCCTCATAAGAATCTTTCTTCTCATCAAAACCAAGAACTTGAATTTTCATCTCGGTCATCAAAGATCTCCTTCTACTTAATACATCAGCAACTCGGTTAGTGACTCCACTCTTATGTTTTATCACAAATGTATAACTCTGTAGATACTCAACCCATTTCATATGTCTCTGATTCAACTTATTCTGACTACCCAAATACTGTAAGGCCTTATGATCAGTATACAACACAAATTCACTCGGTATCAAATAATGTTTCCATTTTTTCAGTGCTTGAACAATAGCATAGAATTCTTGATCATACACAATATTTCCTTCTAGCATCATTCAACTTTTCACTAAAGAAAGCAATAGGTTTACCTTCTTGACTCAACACAGCTCCAATTGCACTTCCGCTTGCATCACATTCTACTTGAAATACTTTACTGAAATCAGGTAATGCCAAAATAGGTAATTCAACAACTTTCTGCTTCAGAGTCTCAAAACTTTTATCAGCTCCATGTGTCCACTTGAATACTCTTTTTGTCTCCTCTCATAGTCTCAGTCATAGCATTACAAATTGCACTAAAATTCCTAATGAACTTCCTGTAAAAACTTGCCAGTCCATGAAATGATCTTAACTCACTAGCGTTTTTAGGTGTAGGCGAGTTCAGAATAACTTCAACCTTTTCAGGATCCATCTTCAAACCATCAGTAGAAATAACAAATCCCAAATACACAATCTCTTCTTTCATAAATGAACACTTTTTCAGATTTATTAGCAACTTTTCCTCTTTCAATCTCTGCAAAACTTGTCTAACATGCAACAAATGTTCTTCTCTGGTCTTACTGAATATCAGAATGTCATCAAGATATACAATCACAAACTTACCCAAGAATTTGTTCAAAACTTCACTCATCAACCTCATAAAAGTACTCGGTGCATTTGTCATACCAAAGGGCATAACCGACCACTCATACAAACCTTCTTTTGTCTTAAAAACAGTCTTCCATTCATCACCTTCTCTGATTCTGATCTGATGATATCCACTTTTCAAATCAATTTTGGGGAAATATTTTGCTCCAGTCAAACTGTCCATGATGTCATCCATTCTCGGTATAGGAAACCTATGCTTCACTATTATCTTGTTGATTGCTTTGGAATCAATACACATTCTCCATTCCCGATTCTTCTTTGGTGTTAATATAGCAGGTACTGCACAAGGGCTCAAACTTTCTCTGATCAAACCTTTCTCCAACAACTCTTGAATATGTCGGTTCTTTTCCTGATTCTCAGTAGGTGTTAACCGATGAGGTTCCTTATTCGGTAAACTAGCTCCAGAGATTAGATCCTTACAGTGATCAATACTTCTTTTCGGTGGCAAACCATCAGGTACATTGTCAGAAATGATTTCACTATACTCGGTGAGTAACTTATCAATCTCCTTGGGAACACTATCCTCGGTCTTCTTACTCAGCTTTTTAGGGATTACAACAAAACATACATCATTCCTCTTCAAAGAGTTAACAAACTTTCTTCCTTCCATCAAACAAACTTTCACAGATGTGCAAACATTACTAACAGCTTCCATCAAAGGTAACAAGATTTGTTTCTTTCCATCAGCCACAATAGTATACTTATGCAACCTCCCATCATATATGGCATGTCTATCATATTGCCAAGGTCTACCCAACAAAATATGACAACAATCCATAGACATGATATCACACAACACCTTATCATAGTATTTTCCAATCTTCAAATTCACATAAGATTGTTCACTTACCAGGAGTGTATGCTCATCTTTGATCCATGAGATCTGATAGGGCTTTGGATGTTCCAGTCTTTCCAACAACAATTTAGTGACCATCTCTTCAGATGCCAGATTCTCCGAGCTACCACTGTCAATGATTACCTTCCAAACTTTGTCAGAAACTCTACATTTGGTCTTGAACAAACTTTTCCTTACCGGATCTTCCTTTTTGCTTTCATTCCATAGTGCTCTCCTTACCATCAGGTTACCTTCCTTCTCAGGTTCATTCAGTGGCTCTTCTTGCACCAATGCATTTCTACTGCTACCAGCCTTCTTAGTTACTTGAGTAAATTCAAATGATCTATGTCCTTCTCCACAATTATAACAAGTTCCTCGGAAACTTCCTTTGCTATAACCACCTCGGTAGTTACTGCTTCTACCTCTAGATGAAGTTTCACCTTTCCACTCGGTCTTGCCTTTGTTTAGATTTGTCTTCTCAGGTTCAGATCTACCATCTTCACCATTAGATCTACCTCTTCCTCTAGGGAATCTACCACCTCGACCTCTCTGTCTGTGCTCATGTCTCTTGTTCAATTTCTCTTCGGCTTTCAAAGCAAATTGATAAGCCTCTTCAATGCTTTCCAACTTAACCAAGCTGATCTCCTCTTGGATGGAAATTCTCAAACCATGCAGGTATCTACCAATTCTTTCCACATCATCTTCATCATGTCCAGATTTGATATCTAGTCTATAGAATTCCTCAGTATACTCTTTTACCGAGCTATCTTTCTACTTCAAGCTTTGCATTTGCCTAACTAGGTTAATCTGATAATCAGAATGTAAGAATTTTCCTTTCAATTTATTTACCATCTTACTCCATACCTTGATTTTGTCTTTGTCTTTCCTCTCCCGATCCAATTGCAGGTGTTCCCACCATAAGGATGCATGACTCTTCAACTTAGTGCTTGCAATCTTCACCTTCTTGTCTTCAGATATATTTTGATACTCAAAATATTTTTCCATCTCAGTGATCTAGTCCACCAATTCATCAGAATCCAATTTTCCACCATACTCAGGAGGATTGAAATGTGGTGTAGACTTCAGACTTGTCAAAGCCTTCAAGAATCTTTCCTCACCTTGATCCATAACAGGTGCAGGTTCTGCATTTGCCTGTTCTTCTTCAACTTCATCATCACTAACATCTTCAAGATGTCTACCTCTTCTTTGGGCTGTTTCAACTGCTTCTAATCTTGCACCAATCTGCCTTAGCATATCTGCCAGTCTTGGATCTGCATTTTGCCTCTCATGAACCATCTTGACAACCCTCTGCAATTGTAGGTTAGATCACAATCTGCTACCCCACAACAATCAACTAGGGCTTCAAGAGGAACCGACAAACCTAGATCCGCAGATCTAGATCAAGATCTCACCTCACTCTGATACCGCCTGACGCAAGGCAGGGCCAAGAGGGGCCAAGGGATGGCACACCCTGATGATCCAAGCCTGCTCAACACACGCGGAAGCTAACAAACACAACAATGAGAGAGAGAATGCAAAGACTTTTATTAACTTTCATCAAATAGAATCATACATGTTGGGCTGTAAGGCCTTCCCGGTTTTGGCCAGATATTACAATGAATCTTAGAAGTCCTTAAAAATGCGAGGATCTGCTACCAATCACAATTCTAATGTCTACCATCTATCATCTACCAACCGCACCCTAAACTCTAACCCAACAACTACATTTATACAAGAGTCTACCGAACTAAGTTGGCCTTCAAATCCACAATCAACGGAAGGAACGGTCAGAATTGGGATCACACGCCTCCCAATGAAGGATTCCAGCATTAAATCCACGACCCATAATAAATGCACAAGTCGGCCCAACAAGAACTCAAAATAAATTACTAGGCAAGCAAGGATGACCGAGCAACATACAAGCAACACCGAGTGCTAGTGAAACAACCGATCGCCCAGAAGATGACCGACCGCACTCGGTAACCAAAAGAAACCAACCAACTATCGACCAACTTGGTCAAAGAAGAAACTGAGCAACGCAAAAAACTTCAAACATATTTTTGGTGACACAGGATTGCCAAGGACACAAGATGGTCCTACATCACTTGTACTTCCCTTTCCCTCTAGGGAATCTTCTTGCAATGAGTGCTTCAAACTCTTTTTGCTCCATCTCTTCTGAGAGCAGATTCTCAGCGAGGTTGCCAATCTTACCGGTAGAGTAGTTATCGGTTTCTCTTCCCTTTTTAGTGGAAGAGATATTGGCAGAGGGCTTGAACGCTACTTCCTGAATGGGTAAGCTATTATTAAAATTACTTAATTCAAAGGCAGCCAACTTACCGATTAGGGAGTCTAGAGTAACTTGGTCTTTGGTCACCGATTTGAGCTCTTGAATGACAGAGATCTTGATGGCATACTGAGGTCTGAGAGTTCTTAGTGTTTTGCTGATTACTTCCTCTTCACTAAGCTTTCCTCCGGCGCATCTAATGGAATTGATCACTTCTTTGATCCAGTTGCTGTATTGCTCGATGTCTTCTCCTTCATTCATCATCATATCGTCATACTTTCCTCTGAGGCTTTCGACCTTGGCTCTTTGAACATTAGGATCTCCTCCATATACTGTTTGCAACTTGCCCCACATCTTGAAGGCAGATTCAAGATGTTCAATCTCAACGTAGACATGATCCAGTAGCGTGCTAGCTATCATATCCATAGTAGCCGTGTGCTCGGTCTTGATCTTCTGTTCATCAGGTGTCAACGTGTCACCAAGTTCAGTGTACTCGTTGGCAACATGATTACAGTATTGATCTCCAGTGGTCTTCATATATAGTTTCATTCTACTGCACCACAAGGTGAAGTTTTCCTTTGAAAACTTTAGTCCTTCCTTTCTCATCATCTTGATGTTTTCTTTGAGCGGTTAAGCGGTAAAGAAAACAAGATGAGGCTTTGATACCAATTGACAGTCCCAACCGGTGCTGAGAGGGGAGGGGTGAATCAACAACTCCAAAACTTTTCCAATAAATCTGATGATGTTAACTTACAACTGAAAAGCAAACGGAATCAAACATATTATAACAATAAGTAACCAACAACTTAGTGACACCAGATTTATCACGTGGAAACCCAATTAGTGTGAAAACCACGGTGTGAGGAGACCTCACAAAATTTGTACTCTTCTGGAGTATGCCCTGTTAAGAGCTTTCCCGGTTAGAGGATAAAAACACATTTGCTAGATGCGACCTGGTTAAGGGATTTGTTACAATAATGCCTGTTAGGACCTGTTTGGTTAGAGGACTTTGAACACCTTGAAGGATGTCACCTGGTTAGGGGATTTGATATAAGGGACCTATTAGAGTCCGCCCAAATTCTGGGATTTAACTATTGTAGTTTGCTAGAAAACAATAGAATGAATGACCTTTTACAGTTGACTACACATAGTCTGATAAGATCTCTATTCGTGCTCAATTGAGAAGTAACACCGGTCGGTGCAGGTGTCTTCTCCTCTACTTCTGTGCTTTTTAGCACAATTCTTCTTTTTCACTTCTATCTATTTCACCCTGGCTTTAGCAGCTTACAGGTTCACTCTTTTTCTCGGCAGAATGAAGGCAACTTTTATTTGCCTTAGGCAGTAGAATATGTAGGGTCCAAACCCTAATTGTGCTCATCATGCATGACCTAATTTCGATCCATATCGGATTCATCATGTAGTGAAGTGTCAGTTATCTAAAGAAAAAATTTGATGCATGCCCTTGCTTTATCTGCCTAATGAAGAAAATGGTGGTTGCGTTCCAGACAACTTTCCTTCATAAGAGATAACACTTTGATTTAAAGCCACTGATGCCGGTTATAAATCCTTCAACTTCGCCTCAAAAAGCCACTGATTCTGGCTTTAAATCCTTCAACTGCGCCTCAAACCGATCACCAAGATAACTCAAAGTCACCCGGATTTACTGTATTAAATCTTGGTCAAGAAGAGTTGGTTGAAACATACAGTTGACTATGACTTCCTCGGTTCATAGCAAAGTCTTATAATATATCGGTTGACTGCTTTATGCTGTAAACAGGTGAGAGTCTTTGACCTGTTGCAGCTTACTGGTTTCACCAGTCCTCGGTTTGCTATCCTTTGCACGATGTACTGGTTAGGTGAGTCTTTGACCTGTTGCAGCTTATCGGTTTCACCAGTCCTCAGTTTGCTATCCTTTGCACGACGTACTAGTTGATCCATCCTCAATCGGTTACTGCAGTGAGTGCTAAAGACCTCTTTTTCTTTACTGTATACATAGCCTGGTGGTAGTTGGACTTTATAGAGATGACAAGTCTCTATGCTCTTTTTGCCGATCAGTGATAACACCAGTACCGGTGACTATTAGGGACAGGTTTATCGGTTATCATCGCTTAATGCCAACAAAGTTCCCTTGTGTAGGCTAACCCAGAATACCACGAACCTTATCCGGATCCATGCGAACTCCCTCTGCGCTGATGATGTGTCCCAAATACAATAACTCTATCATGCCTAAAGAACACTTGGACTCCTTGATATACAAAGAAGCCTCATCAAGAATGCCCAATACTATATCCAGATGTGCTACATGCTCGTCCCAAGTCCTACCATAAACCAATATGTCGTCAAAGAACACAAGAACAAATCTCCGCAACTGGCCATGGAAGACTCTGTTCATAGTAGACTGAAATGTAGCGGGGGCATTAGTCAAACCAAAGGGCATGACTAGAAACTCAAAGTTGCCACAGTGACACCTGAATGCTGTCTTCTCCACATCCTGCTCTCTAACTTTGATCTGATGGCATCCAGACCTCAAATCAATCTTGGAGAAGTATTTGGCCCCATATAACTCATCAATAAGCTCATCAATACGAGGAATTAGATACCGGTTTTTAATAGTCTTTTTGTTCAGCATCCGGTAATCTATACACATCTTGAGTGTCCTATCCTTTTTCTTCACCAAAACAACAAATGAAGCAAAAGGAGACTTTCTCGGCCTAATATGTCCCATGACAAGCAACTCCTGAATGGTCTTCTCGATCTCATCTTTCAGTCGCTTAGAGTGCTGGTAAGGAGTAATCATGATTGGCTTGGTGCCCTCCTCTAACTCAATAATGTGTTTAATTCCTTTGTTGGGTGGTCTGCCATATGGTAAATCGTTAAACACCTTAGATTGTTTAATTGTAAGCTGCTGAATATCAGGATGATAAGCTGGCCCATCTGTGTTATCCAATCTAGACAACACCCTACACTCTGTTGCCCAATCTATAACATCATCATGTTGTACCAAACGCTGCATGCGGTTGAAGGAAATTGTCTTCAAATCAGCACCCTGGATAGGCTTAAGAATGTGAATCTTACCATCTTTGATGAATCTCAATTCCATCCTTTCCGTGCTCATGTAGATATCTCTAAGTGAATGCAACCAGCTCATGCCAAGAACTATATCAATGCTGCCCATGTCAACCACATAAAAATCTGCCTTGAAGGAATAATTATTTAGTTTTACAGGAAGCTCAGAAATCTTTTTATCACACTTGAGAGAGTAACCATCAACTACCTGTACTCTAAGTCCTTCAAAGTCTTCAGTTTCAAATCCTCTCTTGGCCACCAAACGAGAGTCAATAAAAATATGAGTAGCTTTTGTGTCAAAGAGAGCAATGACTCGCTGCCCTGCCAAGAGACCATGCATTCTAAAGAAATCTTCCTTTCTCATGCTAGTAAGGTAAACAACCTTAAAATCAGAATTAACCTCCTGCTCATCATCATTACCTGGAACCTCGTGTGAATCATGCTCATAATCAGCTCGTTGTACCGAAAAATCAGAATCCTCTCCATCATCATAAAACCACTCCATCATCTTGTTCTTCCCTTTTGGTTTCAAGGGACAATCATGATTCAAATCATAGGGTCCTTTACAATGAAAACATAATTTCCTTCTCCTTAGATCATTTAAAGTTTGTTGATCCAAAAGACCTGTTGTAGGATGACTGGAATCAACTCTATCATCCCTTTTAGGTGCTGTCCTATCATAAGATGTATTAGTAGGTCTCGCAGAAAATTTATTCCATGGAGTAGATGCTTCCAAATTCCTTGCTTTTTTCATAGCTTCTTGCAAGGTAGGTGGGTCCAAAGACTTAACCCATCCTCTGGTTGGCTCAACTAGCCCTTCCACAAAGAGCATATCTCTCCTCCTCTCTGATATATCATAAACCATAACAGACAACCGCTGAAACTCACTGATAAAGTCTATAGGCCACTTGTCCATCGCAATTGAGCCAACTCTCTGAAGTAGGTTTCAGGGTCCTTCCTATCAAACCTCTCTATAAGTCTATCCACGAACTCCTGATAATAAATAATCTAATCGTGTCGAAGTGACACCAACCCATGGTACCACCAATCATGAGCTATACCATCCAGATGCAGAACATCAAAACGAATGGCATCCTCCTCAAACATAGGATGCAAAGATGAATAAGTGTCGAGCTTGTGAACCCAAGATCATGCTGTAACCTTGCCATTGCCATCATAATGATCCAAAATCATCTTGTTGGTTGCCTGACGTAAATCTGTATCCCTAGGCCTCTATCTGTCAGGAATAGGCCTGCCCCTAGAATGCTCATGCTTCTGTGAAAGAAATCTGTCAAAATTCAAATTTTTCTTTATTGCATGTGGTAGAGCATCCCACTCAGCATAGTGAGCAACAAGGTCATCTGCAAATGGAGCGGCCTCAAACTCAGTGCTAACCACATCCACCTCAAGTCTCAAAAATACAGGACGTTGTGGCCTATCATAAATACCAATATACCTCGCTCTGTCACGTCTGTCCTCCTGTCTAGTACAATCCTCATCCTGTCACCCATATGTGACTTGTCATCTGCTCTAGATCTATGTGAACTGGCTGACACACTCCGAGCACCTCTGTCTCTGCCATGATCACCAGGTATTGTCATACGTTGTAATGTGTTAGATAACTGCTGTAATACGGTAGCAACATGATGTTGGCCGTTTGCAATATTCCGGAATGCATCCCGGGCTTCTCTGTCAATTTTCGAAGCAGTACCAATATCCCTATAATCTGTACCATCCAAATTACCTGAACCACCTGCACCCCCGTCACCCATACTGCCAAACTGAATCTCAGGTTCTTCCTCACCAGGTGGAGAATTAGGACCTCTACGGGAGTAGTGCATGCCAGGTCTAAATCTCTGTGCCATACTGAACCCAAATTACCCTGCAGGCTGGCAAGAAAATGGTTCTGATACCACCGTGGAGAGCCTGGCTAGCTCTTTCTGGATTTATTTCTTGATTTGAAATATTTGCAATTCTTGTTTTAAATTAAGTCTTATAAAATGCAATTAACATGAAATCTCCACCAATTTCAAATAGTCAAACCAAGACAAGTGGAATTTTCCTTAAAACATTTATTATTTTAATACTTGTCTCAAACAAGATCACAAATAATTAATTAACATGAAATTGATTCACACCTGCAATTCTGAATTTCTTTGTAATTGAAATATCCTCCTTGACGACTTGACACAGCTCCAAAATAAAGATAGCTGCCACCCTTAAGTAGTCACGTGGCAGCCTGAACAGTCGCATGACTATCCTATAAATTTACGTAGGCCCTTTTGTTGTATAAACGGCCCTTAGAAGAAACATGTGAGCATGGAGATGAAGCGTCACAACTTCCTAAGACCTCACACACTCAATGTGATGGTTGACACAACCTGTAAATGAATTTCCAACGCTGTATAACACCCGCCCTTCCTCTATTTGACACGTAGCTTGTATGGTATCAATGTGTCTTGAAAAATTAAGAACTTCTCCAACCAATTGCTCTCAACTGTAATTACTGGAGATACATCAGCCTCCGATTCCGAATTTCCAATCTCCTCAGAATGAATAATGATCAAACCCTATGAAGGCAATTCGTTGTTTCTGCAGATTTCAGTCTTCTCACAAATCCAGTATACTTCAGCACTGAATTATGATTTCAAAATAACAGCTGCAAAATTCACCACCATCATGTAATGACTCAAATTGCAAGAAGAGGAATCAGTCCTCAAAATCCCAGCTAGCTTTGTCTCTCTCCCAAATTTCAATAAAATAATAATTCAATAATGGATGAGTAAAGTGCTTTTTCAAGTAGAATATATAGGCTTTTTTTGAAAAAGCACTTTACTTATTTTTTTACTTAAATGGCTTTTTAATACAACCCCACTTTATAACATAAAGTTATAAAGTCAGAAGTTATTAAATTAAATTAAAATAATTTAATTTAATAACAACAATTAAAATATAAAGCCACTGAACTGTCTGACTGAGATCAACGAACTTTTGACAAAGCCCAAGATCAAATTGCCCAACTAGGAATAGCCATTGCCCTGCCAGAAATAGCCATTGCTAAAAATAGACTTACTAAAAATAGTAAATCCGTCCCAAAGACCCTCAAAACCCACTGTCAGTTCACGAGGGTTGCATTGATGAACTGACTATGCTCAACTGCAGAAACCTGCTAAAATGGGGACATTACATGTTATTTCATCTTGGAATATTAAGTATTCTATTCTATATGTTGTAATGGAACAAAAATCACATCAAGAGTACCCAACTTCTGTAGCATGAGGTTGATTCAATGCATGACACAAGGTGTCCAAAATATATGTGGGAATTGTGTGTCAACTAACGTACCAGCTGCTCTATAGTTCTTTGCATTGTCCGTTAGAACTTTGACAACATTTTGAGGACCTACTTCGTTAATGCACTATATAAGAATGTCAGCAATAAATTGTGCATCCTTCACTTGCCCCTCACAATCAACAACTTTTAGAAATAGTGCCCCTTTAGGGCACACTGCAGTCACATTAAGTAAGGGTTGATTTTTTGCATCCTTCCACACATCGGAATAATAGATACACCTATTTCTTTCCATGAGGCCTTAATGGGTTCTAATGAAGTTTCTATATTTTTGACCTCCTTTGAGAATAAAGTGCTACGCAACTTCTCATAACCCAGGCTTGTGTACCCCTTTGGAACTTCATTTATTTTTCTTACCATGTCTTGCCGATAGGGTGATTGAAAGACATTGAATGATAAATTGTTTGCATAGAGGCACCTAGCAAACGATTGGTCAACAATATCTCTAGCATCATTATTAAATACCTTCTCCAATGGTCCTTTTGACCTCCTTGGAATACTAGCTTCATCTTCATTTCTCCTCAAATATGGATGACTTTCTACTACAATATGAGGAGCAACACTATGTGTATGAGATGATGAAGCATGTGACCTCCGTGAGCCCCTTCCTTTAATCAACGGATGCCCTAACCTACTTTCAACCCTTGCATCTACTTCCTCCTGTTCCTTAATATATGCTACTACTATAGAAGTTGGTATAGGTACACCATCTTTTCCTAGATAAAATTTGATTCCCTTTCCAGGAATTTCACACAAATATCCTTTTACCTGGTTGTAGGAACTTGTATAGTGCGTGTCACACTAGGACATATCCAACTACATAATCTCCCACCTGGAACATCCTCTAATATTTGCACATGCCTCCATAGTCGTGAAGCTAGGTCAACAATGAGTGGAGTAGTGCCTGCCATGATAAATTTGTATAGCTGCTATAGCAACACACTACAATTTGTATAGAAGAGCTTTCAAAAAAATAATTTCAATTAAATTTAAATAATTAAATTTAATAAATTATTGATATTAAATATGATATTTAAATTTTATTATTTTACTATAACAAATTAGTTTTAGGTTTACCATTTAAATATATATTATAAACTAGTTTTTATTTATCAATATAAAATTCTATTTATTACTATTTAAAATTTGAAAAAACAAATATTCAATAAATTAATAATAAATAACAATCTAATATGGTTTCCATAGAAATAGTGGAAAAAAATGAAAGTCTATAAACAAAAAAATATATTATTACAATAATTAATATTAAAACTTAGTTAATGTCAATTCACACTATCGAACATTGCTGGTTGTAAATTATCTAGTCTAACTTCAAAAAATTACAGCCCCTACCTTGCGGATTGCAACGCTCACGTAGGGGGCTATGGCCTCAGTGCTCATGCAGGTGGCTTCATCCTCAACCCTCATGCTCACCAAGAAAAGTCTGTAGCCATTGTGCATAAATTACAGCCGTCGCAACATGCAATGGAAATGGAGAAGTGAAAAGAAAGTGTTGTCGCAACTCACGCCATCACACGATGAAAAGAGGTGAAAAGAAAGTGTCGTTGCATGAAAAATATGAGCTACGAAAATATAAGTCCCTGTGAAAAGACAAAAATTTTAGGTTTCTTTTTTCATTTTGGAAGTCAAATGTCGGAAGTGACCTAGATTCACCTATTAAGATAATATCTTTAATATCTTTATTAAGATATTAGCTCCTTAGTTAAATACTTTCTATAATGGTCAACTACTTGTCTGTAGTCCATCTTTCAGTCTAGATAGGAATGTTTCCTATCCTGTCTTTAGATTTGTTTCTAATTTCGTCTTCAGTCTACGTTGTTTCTTTTAGAAACGTCTTTGTAATCCTTTATAAGGAACACATTTGTTCCTCTGTCATAAATAATCAACAATCCGAAAATCCGTTAATCTGCCAATTTTGGTTTTTGTAATATGGTATCAGAGCCTAATACTTTATTATTTCGAAAATTTATAATTTCTTTTGAAATTATCAGTGCATAAATTTTTCAAAATTATTCTGTGCATTTCTTGGTGCTCGTTCTGAGTAACCCGTCTAGGGTTTTCGAGCAGTCGTACTCCTGTTTTTGCGCGCAAGGATCTGAGCTTTTATCCCAAACTTCTATTGCTGGTTATTTGCCCAAACATGACGTCTTTATTTGCATTCGCGTCTTCTATTGATGCCTGGAATCCGCGTCTTTATCTCCGAAAAAAAAACACGCGCTGTTCTTCTCTGCAAATCGCACATGTTTTTGGCGGTGTTTTTCACCATTTTTGGTGTCCCTTTCTCAATAATCAGTGACGTTTTCTTCTCCAAAGTGCAAAAACAACCTCATTTACGACGTTTTTCATTCCAGAAGCTGTCGGTTCTGCAAATTCCACCATTTTTTTCTGCAACTTTTTTCCATCAATGGCTCCCGACTAGGGTTTTGTTCGAAAACCCTAACTTTTTGGCTTGGAAAAATTTTCCGATCATAGATTCTTGGTGGGTTTTTCGAGAGCTAAAATGGGTCTTCATCAGATTTTTGTGGGTGCCTTGTTTTTTGTGCCTCGATTTTCGAGCCTACGGATTTGAAATCCGACTTCAGATTCTTTTTGGGTTTTGTATCAATTCTTCTGGGTACCTGTCGATTTTTTCTGGGTCAGCTAGGAATTTGCCTTGAAATCCATGCCCGTTGAATTTCAGTCTTGAAGTTTGTACCTGAATTCTTCGAAATGGCATCTTTGACTAATATGATGTTGTAGGGCAGTCAACGATTCAATGGCCGCAATTATAACACTTGGAAGCAGCGCATGCTTACTATCTTCGAGTACCGTCGCCTGGATGAGCTTGTTCTAGGTACAAAGACTCGTTCGACCTCTGACCAAGCAGAACAGGACAAGTTTGATGATTGCAATCGAGAGGCTGTTATGCTTCTCAAGCTCTTTGTTATCGATGATCAGCTACTGTAGATTCCTTTCGGCAAGTCAGCTACAGAAATCTGGAAATATCTGAAGGAGCTGCATGAAACATTTGACAAGAGTCGGGCATTCTTTCTGAAGAATCAACTGTTCTCCATTATGATGGATGAACATATGTCCTTACAGGAGCATCTGACAAAGATTAAGGACATCCGCGATCAGCTCGAAGCTATTGGTCGAAAAATGGAGGAAGAGGATATGGTAGTCATCACTCTAAAAAGTCTACCATCGTCCTATGAGCACTTCATAGAACACTCAACATTACGTCAACTAGTGTTGATCTGAAGTTTCCAGAATTATGCACCAAACTCCTGCAGTAAGATCGTTGGGAACAACAATTTGGCAGCAGTGCTTCTACAGCCTCCTCAGAGCAGGCATTTGCTGCAAAATCCTTTCAACAGAACATCGGCAACAATCAGTCTTCTCAGCGTTTCCAACATCAACCTTCTGCTCAATCCCTGGATGGCTCTACGAAGAAAAGTGTGTTGTGTAATTACTGTCACAAGTTTGGCCATATGAAGTTCGAGTGCCAGAAACGTTTGGCTGCCCAAGCGAAGCAAAATGCTTCCTAGCCAACAGCACAAGTCGCCGAGCTTCCTGATCAAGGCGAAGTTTCTTTTCTTGCCTTCTGAATCTATTTCTGTTTTTGTTTTTGGGTTTGTTGATTTTCTCCTTAAAAATCATTTCATGTTGTCTGTAATACGCAAGGTTGCGTGGGATTCTGGGTTTTTACCCTTTTTTTCACAAAAACGAAGTTTTGTAATTGCAGTCTGTTTTGAGTCATAGCACTCTTCTGGCAAAGCTTCTTGGTTTCAACATTTTGTAGATCCAGGGAGGGTCTCAGTTATCACAGAATGTTCCGACATCCGTACGTTGACCATTAAGGGAGGGTATTAAGATAATATCTTTAATATCTTTATTAAGATATTATCTCCTTAGTTAAATACTTTCTATAAAGGTCAACTACTTGTCTGTAGTCCGTCTTTTAGTCTAGATAGGAATGTTTCCTATCCTGTCTTTAGATTTGTTTCTAATTTCGTCTTCAGTCTACGTTGTTTCTTTTAGAAACGTCTTTGTAATCGTTTATAAGGAACACATTTGTTCCTCTGTCATAAATAATCAATAATCCGGAAATCCGTTAATCTGCCAATTTTGGTTTCTGTAATATCACCACGTCATCTCTTGGATCAATTGGAAGCGATTCCATTTTTTCTGACGTGCTCAATGACCAAAAAAGCGAACCTTGTGCGTGCCCATAGGCATTTCGAATCCGATTCCATTTTAGGTGCGATTCATACCCAGAGTCAATGGCAACATAGGACTGATTCAGCTACTTAGGCATGTTAAGACTTATTTAATGTTTTATTTTTATTTTTAATTTTAAAATATTCTCACTGAAGTTTTATCTAATGTCTTATTTTTGTTTCCTTGATATACAAAATAATCAGCAAACTAGAGAATGATTTTTCTATCCTTCCACAGTACCAAAATAGTGACCAAAGAATAGGGTGACCACGAAAACATGTTGACAAACATGATCAAATTGTTAAGTTTTTAACCAGAGTACAAGAACACAATATATAGAAATACAATAACAAAAGACACAACAGATTTACCCTGGGAAAACCCTCCTACTCGAGGGAAAAACCCAGCCACACCCGAAAAGTAGATCCCTTTATTGAGATACGAAAACAATTACAATGATCTCGCTTATGATTGAAGTCTACAAACTGTCAATCAAAAGCTTGCCCTTTTATTTTATCATGTCTCACAGACTCTAATAAAATCAACTGATTATAAACACAGAATCAGCCCAATGATCACACACTGATCATAAACAATAATACAATACAAAACATATATGACTCGGCACTTATACTCTCAGTGCAAACAACACAGAACATACACCATGGTAATGATGCTAACCGAATAATATATACCCGATAATCACAGTCCACAAAAATACAATCATCAAGACTGCCGTAAGTCCCTTTTTTTTATAGATGAGAACCATAGAACTTCCCGACAGCTAAAGAAATGCAAAGTGGAATACCAAAAGGTCACCATTATGAGCACTGTTTATTCTTCAATACATTTGTGGTAACAATATTCCTTGAACCATCCGTAGACCAAGGCATGAAATAACAATAGATTATTGAGAAGAGTCAAATCTATTTCTTCACAACTTCAACCCACGAAGAACTGACATTACAAGATAATTGTGCCACATAAGGACTAACTCAGCAGTCACGTCAAATGAGTCTTCACGATGATGGACAAGTACACAACCCACGACCCTTAGAATATCAAAAGCTGAGAAATAATAAAACTCTTGAATGTCGATAAGGATGAAGAAGACATGAAAGCTTGACTGACTTGGAATGCATGCAGACGACAGTTATGAAACAAATATGTCGTTCCACCTCATTGCCATTACTTGCAACACCAAGGAATGGGAAGCAAACAAAGAACAATTTTCAATCAATGGAGGTTTGAAGATCTCTATCACAGCTATCAATTTCAACACAAATATCTAACCCTGCAATTGGAACACAAGGCAACTTTTGATCACTAACCATTAATTCTAGCAAAGATGCCATTAGAAGTATTAATGAAGACAAATATTCTGCCATTAGACTGACATCTTTAGTGACATACTAAACCCTATATGTGTTGATGTGTGTGTAAATATCTGCAAAGCTCTCTTTGATGATACTCTACCTCCTTGATTGGGAGGGGAAATATACTATCTCACATCCATCTTACCATCATAGTGTAGTTAGTCATATTTACATCTTTACTGTAATCCAACTATAATCAGATGATCAACCTTAATGGTTAAGCAAAAACCTTTTCAAATTTCTTACATTTAAAAACTAGAATTTATAATTAACATGCAGTTGAACATAAGTATATATTGGAATGCTCAAAACAATCGAAACTATATTCTATTCTAGGGATCAATGTGATTAAATTGTTTGAAAATGTGATGTGACATATCTCCCCCTTTAGGAAAAGGCCATCTTCCTCGATGACTTAAATCAAGTATCAAACGAAACAAAAATGAAATGTTCTTTTTATTTTTACTTAATCAAACAAATATGGATAAGCTTGGCTGAAGTCTTCATAATCTTCTTAGGTAGCATTGTCTTTCGAATACTTGTCCCACTAGACCTTGTGTTGAGTGACTTCCTTGTTAGGCAAGCATAGCTTGCGAACCTAAGCAGTTTGATAGGCTTGATCATAACTACCTTTGGGTAAACAAACTAAAGAGAATTCCAAATAAGTACATAATGAAAATTAGACAATTACATATTTAAATACGACACACAAAAAATGTTATGCAAATGAGCCAGGGTAGGTGGTAAGGTAAGTTTATAAACAATTGGGTTGATCACTTCCAAAACCTCAAATGTGCTTGAAATGTATTGAAATAGGATATTAGTCTAGAGACATAAACTATTAAAACAATAATGTAATGTTTCTAATGGTCATCTTTAGCGAGTTTAGTTTTATTAGTTAGTTTCTATTTTTGTATTCGGTTAATGATTGTTTCGTCTAAAAACATTGTCTTGTACTTTTCTATTTAAGGAGACTTCGTCTCAATTGTTTAATATCAAACTATCAAACTTTCAAGTTTTATAACATGGCATCAGAGCAGGTGCGGGTCTAACTCTCTCATGGGAGGCCCAAGGTTATGTGGGTTACATGTTGCTTGCATGTGTTGTTTTTTGCACGAATTGTTTTCTTGTTTTATCACATGATGAAGTTTGGTCATTTTTTGGGGTATTTTACCAAGGGAAATTTTGGTGTTTTGTTGTGTGGAAGTTTCTATGATGGGCTTTTGTTTTGTTGTAGTTGTGACTTGTTTTCTATAGTGCGAAGGGTTTTGCATGATTTTGCCCTAAAGTCATAGTGGTGGATTTTTTGATTTTTTTCCATAAAAAAATCATGGTGGGTTGCATCCAAATTTTCACAATCGCGGGTTTTTGTTTTTTGCCCGATTCTTCACAACAAAAATTGTGGGTTCTTTCTTTCCTGGAGGGTTTTTTGATTTTTTCCACAAAAACTCATGTCTGATGTTGTTGTCTAGGTTTTATATTTTTTTCCCAAAAAAATTACTGTTAGGTTTTAAAAAAATTTCCCCTTAAACACATTATGTTGGGTTTTTATAATTTTTTCCTTCAAAATTATGGGAGGGTTTTATAATTTGTCCATAAAAAATTGTGGGTTTTTTGCGATTTTGTGCCTCAAAAATCATTTTATATAAGGGTTTTACCGTTTTCCCTAAAAAGCAAAGTTCTGTAAGCCGATCCATGTCTCAGATTTTGTGCAAATTACTAGCTGATGTTTCAGTGTCTGATTTTGATCGATTTTTTCTGAAAAAAATAATGTTTGGTGTTGCTAGTCTCATGGTCTTTCATTTTTTTCTTGAAAAAAATCATTGGAGGGTTTTGGCAATTTTTTCCACAAAACTCATGGCTTTTTTTTCAGTTGTTTTTTATTGCACCTAGAGTTGCTAGGGCAATAGTCTACACAAGTGTTTGCCAATTTTTCCTCAAAATCATGGTTTCAGTTTCATTTAGGTGTCCTGGCTACAAGGAGTGATATCTTTGTTTTTCCCAACATCAGGTTGGATGGTTTGTGGTTATCTTTGGTATTTCCAGAAGTTTTGTAGATTCAGGGAGGGTCT
The DNA here is from genome assembly GCA_027943335.1 of Chamaecyparis obtusa. Lineage (NCBI taxonomy): Eukaryota > Viridiplantae > Streptophyta > Pinopsida > Cupressales > Cupressaceae > Chamaecyparis > Chamaecyparis obtusa. Next base: position 1,668,667 of record BSBK01000139.1, on the reverse strand, counting down.
CAACAGTAGACTCATGTCGCAGAGTATTCGAATGAGAAGGGGGAAACTTTCTATGCATTCATGACTAGAGGACTTGCAAATTGTCTTTTGTAGGGCAGTTAGTACGATGACCATTAAAGGAGGGTATTGAAATAATAATGTGATGTTCTAATGGTCATCTTTAGTGAGTTTAGTTTTATTAGTTAGTCTCATAGTTACACCACCATTGGGGATGGGGGGACAACGAGATGGGGGGACGTTGAGATAGGGGGACAGGTTTTTGGGACGGGGGGACAAAGGGGCCTCAATTTCGGGACGATGGCCCAGGGGGGGGGCAGGGGGGTTTGTATACTATATAGTAATATACTATACATATGGTACTTGAAATGCTAGTTATGTAAAGATGTATAAGAGAAAGATGTTAAATAATAAATTACTAAACACTTGAACATTGCATTGAACATTGAACAATAAAATTTTAAATTGTCAAATCAGCAAATGGAAGAGTTCTATTATATGATATATCATATGATAATAGATATCAAAATGTAGTGGAGGAGGCCCTCTATTCATTGCTTGGGAGGTCGGCAAACTCCTCATCACTGGAACTACTACTCTCCAAGGTCAAGAGCCGCGAAGGGAACACCAACCAGCCCTACATTTGAAGCATCCCCATCAATTTGTGATGGCTCCTCTGGCTCTACATCCGTCATGCTATTGGGATCTCCTTGTACAAACATGTCCCGCGGTCAGTGATGCGCAAGGCACTATGTACAACCACTAGCTTCTTTTCTCTCTGAGAGGTAAGTTTGTTCCTCTTAAGAGAGTGGATGAAGCTATAAGTAGACCAGTTCCTCTCAAAAGCTGAAGAATTAGAAACCTAGGACAACAAACAAATGGCTAATGTGGTAGTCGTTGATTTTTGATCCATGACAAGTCCACAAAATCAGATCCTCTTGTGCTATAGTTCTTATGTCCGCCTTTGCTTCAACATTATAACCCCTAAGAGTAGCAAATTTGGTCCACTCAGTGTGAACCTTCCCAATAGTCTCAGAGTCATACATCCTATCAATGCACCCGAAGAACCCTTCCTTCACCTCAACATCTTGAATTGGTGTAACTCTACTAGGCCTAGGCATGTACCACTTTGGATTCAATGCATAAGAAACCATGTTTAGGCTGTCCCATCTACGTTGAATAATAGGCCGAATGTGCTCATTTTAGAATGCTAAAGTGGTGTCCTCTTGCACAACTGCCATCATCTGGTCAAGCGTAGAATCAATGCACTTATACAACCTCCAAGGTTAGGTGCATCCCCATCCCCACATCTAATGACCTAGAAAACTAGAGTGATGATAGAGATTATGTATTTTGCATCACTCCAAAATTCATCACTCTTCACTATCTCCTTCACCCTCCTCCCCTGCTTTATCCTAGACCCATCCCACTGATTCCACTCATTCGTCATAACCATGAGTTGTAGCGGCTCTTGCAACTCAAGAATTCTCTCCAAAAGAATGAAATAAGATGCATATTCGGTCTCAGCTGGTTTCAAGAACTCCTTTGCGAAGATCCTGAAGCGTGATGTGAAGTGTGGTGGTTGCAGATATACATTTGCACATCTCTAGCATCGCTGACCACTCCCTTAATCCAGTCAATCTTCCCCATGTCCTTGAGTGCATTGTTCATGGCATGTACACAACATGGAGTTCACAAAATATGTCTATATGCTGCCTCAATCAGCTTCCCTGTAACTCTATACAAATGTGCTGCATCTGTCACTACTTGAACCACATTTTGTGGCCCAATCTTCTCAATAGCTGTCTGAAGGATGTCAAACTGAAAATCAACATCCTTTCGATGCTCTAGACAATCAACCACTCTGATAAAGAATGGGCCCTCTGAGCATGTAACTATGATATTGATGATGGACAGTGCTTAATGTCTATCCGCCCATTCACAATAATGTTGCATCCAAACTCCTCCCAACATGCCCTCATGGTCTCCATCACTGAACTGATCTTGGCATACTCTTTATCCAAGATCATGGTCCTCAATTTGTGCTCACCTAGTGGCACAAATGATGGTCCTTCCCCCTTTGACACCATCGACATCATCTCCTTATAATAAGGAAATTGAGCTATATGAAATGGGATGCCATTGGAAAAAAGAATCTGCCAATGGAATCCTCTATCTTCTCTCTCATCTACACATTAAACAAATCAGCTATGGGTTACTTTCACTTTGCACCTTGGGTTTCTCCTTCCCCTGTTGTGCTTCAACCATAGCACTATAAGTGGATGAAGGTCTTGAGGCTGCCCCTGACAATGTAGTTACTCTCTGATGTGATCTAGGAGTGGAAATATGTGGCTGCCCCTATATTTGCTGCTCATGCATTTGCTGAAGACTTTGAATTTGTTGTCCACCAAACAAGGTAGTAGGCATTGCAATTCCCAAGTCATCTGGAACACCCGAAAGCTTGTTGAACTCAATTCTGTATTTCAGATTTTTAGTCTCCTTCAAAAGTTCACATGCGAGCTGAAAAACTACGCCCACGGTGGCGCCCCTTGGGCGGAGTACCTTCTGCAGAGACAACATCAAGAGGAATCGTGCAAGGAGCGCCCAGTGATTGAGCAACTCCTGAAGGTGAGCCACCTCCAGAGCCACTTTGATGAATAGTTTCTAAGTCTTTAGTTTTGGCTTTTGCCGTTTGGACTCTCATGGGGTGATTTTTATGTCCCCCGACCCCTTTTTTGTGAATATGTAACTTTTATATTCAATTAATAGAAAAGGCACTATTCATAAAAAAAAAAGGTCACATGCTCCCACACCCTTTTCTGGCCAAAAAAGGAAGTGTGCATTAACTCTAGTGATGCTACTGAACCATTCTATACCACAAATGTTGCATTTTCATTTCCTTGTGCCACCACTTGATGGCGTTGAGGCTGTTATTCTTGTTGCAAACTGTTTGACAGGAGATTTGGGATCATAAAGATCCCTAGCCCACTTTGCCAAAAGTGTGGAGGGACAATCAGTAGCAGGTGGTGCACTACCTATGGAACTAGTAGTAATTTGCCCTTACAGATTTTTCTCATGCTCACACCCTTCATTGGTGTCATCATCATACTTAGGTACATAATCTGATTGGCTGCCACTATGAGAATGAGTTTCCATCTCATCATCACTCATTTCATGACTATGGGAGCTCATTTTGACACTGCATTTCACAAAATGAAAAATAAAATAAATAAACACAATTTTAGCCTATGCCCTACTTAAAAAAAAAAAACTCTTTTAATTTTTAACAAATTGATTTTTAAATTGTAAAACAAAACCTAATTATCTAAATTAATTTAGAAAATGACTCATGAAACAACAAGAATTTACAAAATGAAATAACTATAAGAAAATGAAACAACAAGAAATGTAAAATTAAAAACTAAGAATTTTAAAACAATGAACATTGATTTGAAAATCAGAAAATAAAATAAAAAATCTGTTAGAAACCCTACCTTTTGCTTGAAAAATCTCTTCAACAAGGTGAAGAATCTTCCTCTTCTTCTTGCTCCTTGTCACTCCTCTTTGACTTGAAATCACTCTTTTGACTCCTACAATCACCCTTTTCTCAGCTCTTCACTCTTCTTCTTGCTGTTGCAAACACATAAAAATGAAAATGTAAATAGAAATGAAGCTTAGAGGCCCTTTGAAAGAGTATAAGACAATAGATGGGGCCCACATACCCCTAGGGTTCGAATAGAACCAAAAAATGCAAAAACAAATGTGTTTTTCTTTAAAAATTAACTTTTTAAAGCTGCCGTGATGGGAGACGCTTGGGCGTCCCCGGAACGCTCGAGGGACGCGATTGCACCCCCCTTAGCGTTCTGGGAATGTGGGGAAGTCCCTGTGTTTTTGACAGCGGGATGAATTGGCGGCGGCATTGCTAGGGATGTGGGAATGCCATCCCCCCATCCTCGGTGCATCCTCGTTTCGAAAATGGTAGGGAATTTTGGGGGTGGGGGGGGGCGCGCCCCTGGGTGATTGGAACTTAGTTTCTATTTTCGTATTCAGTTAATGATTGTTTCGTCTAGAAACACTGTCTTATACTTTTCTATTTAAAAATACTTCATCTCCATCGTTTAAAATTAAACTATCAAGTTTTATAACATAAACTAAGATCCAAATTAATATTATTAATTGGAGGAAATAACCACCAAGATCCAACTTCAACTCTAAAAAGTAGAGGTGGATGTTGTTTATGTTTATTTTCTATTTTTGTATTTGATATGATTATATGTGACTATTATGTGATCATGCAAGATCTAGGTAAAATGGTAGTGGATTGAGAACATTCAATATAAATTGACAAAAACAAAACTCAAAGCAAGCACAAAAGTATTGTAGACATCAAAAAATGGTCAAGTGCTTTTAAATAGCAAAAATCATCAAAATTGACTTGAATTAATCAAAAGGCTTGAAAATCATCAAAAGGGATCAAATCAATTAAAATGGACATTTATAAATCAAATTGTACAAAATCATTCAAATAAAAAGAAAAAATCAAATCATGACATTAAATAATTAAATCAAAGCTTAAAGGGACCAAAAACACTATATAATTGATTTTAATCAATTAGTTGTATAGTTTTAAATGAAAAATCAAATTGAACCTACTCCCTTACATGGCTAAATTTAATTAATTAATTGAATTTAATTAATCCTAATATTTTTCAACAAAGTTGAGCAACCAATGAGAATTGAGGACAAAGAGACACAAATCACTCAAAAAGAATGAATCTCAATCACACATTTCAATCTTTCAATCTCAACCACTCAATTTTGTCCTTTTGTCCAAAGCTTTGAAACAAACATTTAAATTATCCCCCCATTCAAAAACATTGCAAAGTATTTGACTCAACCAAAGGTAAATCATGATTACTTCACTCTACCCCCTACCCTTGGGAATTTACTATAAATGAGAGGCATTTTGAGAGCAATAATCATCTTAAAAATTCATTTGCAAAGCATCACCATTATAGTCAATTTCATAACAATTGAGAGCAATTGAGAGCATTTAGCATTAGCATTTGAATTATCTTTGTATCAATGGAGAATTGTGAGCTAGATTAAGCATTGTAGCATCATAGATTTCTCATTTTAGAAGTGTCACTAGTGGAGATTAAGTTGAGAGCTTTACTTACCACATCTAATGAGAGAACCATGAGATGTCATGGATTTTAGTTTCAATTCTTAGTTAAATTTGCATTGTATTTACTTTGAATTGTTAGTTAATAATCCTAATTTCATGAAGGTGTTTATCATACACACACAAGTACATATTTGGAATCGGGAGACAAAGAAGAACTTGTGACAAAAATATGGGGGCAAAAGTGCAAGTTTATGGAGCCGGGCTGATTAGTCTTGAAGGTTATTTTTTTTTAAGTTGAAGATTCTAGATTCCCGATCAGAGGGCTTTGTAGATTTGTATTCTTGAAATTCAAACAAAAAGTGTCGAACTATGGAATTGGACTCCAATGTGTAGGGGTTTTTGCCTGTTCAAAAGATGGAGTTGTGTGTCTCAGTGTACTCTCCATCATTCCACGACTTTTGGCTATTGGATATGTAACTTGCATACACAGAAGAGGGAAAATTGTTGTTCTGTATATGCACTTGCCTAAGTCAAACCTCATGTTGGTGTTTCCATCTCCACAACAACTATGATGATGTAAAAGAGAGTTTACCTGTGGTAGGGTAGAGGCTAAATTGGAATTGAAATTTTGAACTCAAATGATAGAATCTTAGGATTGATATTGGTGGTGATGTAATGCTCTTTAGACGAGTCTTTCAAATTTTGATGCAATAACATGACATGCATATACATAACAAAGATCAATCATGAAAACACACTTGTTGCTCCATAATGGTCAAATCTGAAGACACTTGCTCAATAATGCTTGCTCAATGATGTAACTTGTGAATTTTGTAGGTCTTTTTTGAATGATAAATGCATGATTTATATAGGATTCATAGGGTATTTCCTAATTTAGGCTGACTTCTAATGGTCATATAAGATTTTTGGGATTGGATCACAAACAAGAAGAAGAAACATTTCCGGATGTTTGATTTTGGGCCCCTTTGGGAGGGCCTATGGTGTTGGGCACCCTAGTGCACTAGGACTAGGGCGCAAGGCATTGTAGTCCACCAACAAAGGGACTAGAGAAAGATGGTTGCAGAGTACAAGGTCTTAGGACAGGATTTGTTCATGAGATTAGCATATCACGATAATTTGAATGTGCTACAACCAAAAATAGGATTGAAATGAGGCATGAAAGAGCACACTAATACAAGGGCCCAAAAAGGAGTGTGAAATTCTAAAGGATTACAATTTAAAAGATTACATTTAGCCCCCACTTTAGTTGGAGCATGCACTTATACTCATGGTAAAGTATGAACTAATGCTCATGCTCATGCTAAAATAGAGAGATAGTCAAGAGAAAGACTCACAAGAGAAAATATGTCATTACTTTAAAGCAAAATAGGGAGCCAAGATTAGGATCTTACCTCACACAACAATATCGAAAGTAGGACACTCAAGACAAAAGGAAAGGCAACAAAAAGGCAAAAAATGCAAATAAGGCAAACAAAAAGACACAAAAGGAGCTATTACTAAAAACAAAGGCTCCATGTCAACTAGTTGAATAGACCTTGATTTAAAAAGTGTCTAAACTGCTAATATCATTCGTGGAATGCTATTGCAAGAGCACAATTGGACTTTTGGAAAGAGCAAGTGTATACATGAATTGATGCTATAGGAATCCATTGTCCTACAACTAGCAAGATATGCTAGGGATCCATTGGAAAAACTGTGAATTCGATTGGCCAACAAGGTGTGTTATGTTTGTTGAATCATCCTTGTGTCATGGATTGTACTGGCTAGCAAGTTGTATTATACTAGGTGATCCATGAAAAATGAGGAACAAATTCTACTCGGCAACAAGTTGTGTTATGTTGTGTGATCCATGTCGACCAATAAATGATTACACTACCAAACTTTGTTATGCTAGGTAGCCAACACATCGGGCACATTTAAATGGTAAGGGTGATCATACTTACAAGTTGCATTATCATAGATGAAACTAGCAAGCCTCGCTATACTAGTTAATCAACGCTTTGGGAGCATTCTCATGTTTTTCTTGAGGACCAAACTAGCAAGTTGCATTATGCTGGATGATCGGGGTGATTAATATGGATGCCACATAGGTTTATTGAGGTGTGTTATTCTAGGTGGTCCATACATCAATAATTTCTTTAAAAGATCACACTAGTAAGCCACTTTATACTTGATCAAAGTATTAAATGCCATGCAAGTTGCTAGAGATAGATTGTTAACCATGCCTGAGGGGGGCATTATGTAAAACAACACCGCCACTTCGGGGGTAAAACAATGAACAACTTATCCCCCTTTAAGATATCAACACATTTCCATGTCCCCCACCAACCTTAAGATCTCAACATATTGTCATGTTGATATGTTAAGGAAGATAGAGATTTACATCAAGGATAAAACACCATCAACACCAGGGAGATATCCTTAACGGAAATGTATGCATTCCAAACTAGGAAGAAATTCCTTATAAAAGGTGCGATTCTTCAAGCAAGGAAGAGATATTTGTATAGGAAATATCTTGCAGAAATGTAAAGGGATCCTTATCAAGATACACAACTATCAAACAAGGAGGAAGAGATCTTTGTCTAAAGATATCTACCTCCATAAAGAATGAAGGTAACAAGTTGTAATTGTTATCCTCTTCACATGAGCATGAATAAATGAAAGTTCATTTACTAATTGAAAGAAAGATACAATTCTCTACAATAGCTAACTTCACATGAAAAATAATTTAACTAACAAGTTTTCATTTCTTTAATGCCCAAATAAAAGAAATCATTAATTAATATAACTAGCAAAATATAAACCATAGAACCTTATAAGCTTGATGGTTCAATCGTGTTTATCTTTACTATAAAGCTCTTGATCTCTTCCATGGGGGGGAGAGTATCATCAAAGGTTTTACCTCCCAACCATTGATCTTACGATCTCGACCTTTAAATGTCTCCGGCACAACTTCCTCACAGAAGTCGCCCAACCCTACACAAGATATGCAGGTACAAGATCCAATCTTTCATGTCATTTGAGACTTGGTGTTCAACTTGTTGATGTGAGTTTTATGCCACTACAACATGCAAAATTGAATGCTTAGTATTTCAAATGAAACACCGAATTTCCAACTCTCTCTTGAAAAAGGAAGCTCATATGCTAAACAATGTATATGGATTGTGTGATCAAATGAGACAACTCTAAGGTTCCTTCTTATTGTGAATTTACTAAGTTGTAATGATGTGATATGCTAGTTAGCACAAAGTGACTTATGCTGATCATTCAATGAATATCAACTACTTCAACTTCTTCCAATCAAAAAAATTGCAAAGGACAAGAGTTGAGAAAGTTGTTCTACTCCTAGAATGCAAGAAATTGTGTATATCCATAGACTTAGTTTACCCATCGACATCAACCAAGCTAGCATGATCTCCTAAGGTAAATGTAAGATGTTCACACTACCACCATTCCATTAACACCATTATTTGATGCATATCAATGTGCAAGCAATAATCAAGGTCAAGTTCATAAATATGTCATTCAACCATGCAAGGCAAACTTACAATCAACTAGTGGTTTGGTCTAAGAGAGTCTACCAAAGATGCATCCACAATCACTTCCATGCAACTAAACAATACTAATCAACATGAAATAAAATCCTATTCTAGGTGAATAAATGTAGAAACCATGCAATACTCCAAAGAAACATAAGTAATCCACCATAAGACCAACAATGAATTAACAATGACTTTGATAGCATTATGGCAACTTTTTCAACAAGTTTCTCTCTTTTACGAATGAGAGGAGTGGAGTTTATATAGGAGCCCCAAATACAATGAATGACCAGGATCAATTTGAAACCACTGGCCAAGATTAACTCATAGAAAACCCTAAGTAGGGTTGCTACTAACATTAAATGCTCATCTAGTGGTAATAAGGCACCAACCTTTGGGCCAATGAGAAAATTCAAAAGTAGGAGAACCAATAGGAAGACGCTTAGTCATCCAACAACTCATCCTTATGAACATGTTTGCCTCTTTCTCTTGCTATCTTTATTTTAATTCCACTTCCTTATCTTTAGGAATTCTTCATTGTTCTTGGAATTCTTTCTCTTGGATGTCTTGACTTTGTAATACTTGAATCCTTTGTATTTCCACCTTTATTGTTTGGAATTCTCTGTCTTCTTCATCTTTGGACTTGATCCTTGAACCAATCCCTTAAACGCATTGACATCTTCCTTTGTATATTAAATATTCCTCAATCCATTTCCTTGTATGACTCCATCATTAAGATCACTCTCTTGAAGGGAATCGTGTCCTTGAATTCATTCTTGCTCTCAACCTCAGACTTGTCCTTATGTCTTTGTTCATGTTCCTATGCTAGCCTTGGTGTTGGAATCATCCTTGCATATGAAAGGACTTAACATCATGCTACACCTGTATTGCAAAAGTCCTGCACCCTCTGTGTCTCCAGTTCCATCTTTTTCTTGAGTTTCTTTACCCATGTATCTTTGATATTGCATCAACTTCTTCTTATCCTTGTTCGCCCTCCTCCTTCATTCCTTGTCTTTTATGGAACTTGTTCTTGATCCTTTACTTTCTTGGAGCGATTAGTTTCTCTACATTGATCATTGACTTGTAAATTTTCATGTACTTAGATGTTTGATGAAGACATCTTTCTCATTTCTGGACCTTTCCTCGCATAATTTGATCATCCACACATGGTGAGATTTTTCTCTCCCATTGTTTGGGACATCCTTGATACCTTTATTTGTTACCTCTTTAGTTCATAATTCTTTAGCCTTGAGCCCTGATAGAGACAAATTGGAGTCCCTAACAAGTTGATGCATGAGCATCTTGGGTTCTTGGCAATCTTGCATCAACCAAAAATATTTTGTTTCCTATTCTTTAGTTTGTCAGTCATTGAGTTTCTTTTAGCGTTTCTTCAATTTGGATTAGTTGTTGTTGAATACTGTTGATGTCAGTTTTGTACCACTACATAACATATAGCAATTGAATACTTGATATAGCATACCAAACACTCAACCCTCTCTTGAAAAGTATATACTCATGAAGAACACGAGATGACTCCAAGGTTCCTTACGCCTGTGGATACTAACTCAGTTATATTAATGTGATTTGCTGGTTAATCATGTAGGCGGGCTTACGTTGTTCTTTCAAAGATAACTTGGTGGTACTTCGCTTGCTTGACTTGTTCTTTTCTTCTTGACCATTTTCACTTTCAACTACTCCTACCACTAACTGCTTACTGCTCTACTACTACTATGAATGAAGAAATTGGCAAATGGACGGGGATGCAACCAAATGAAAGCTTACCAGCGGCGCTACCTCCATAGGTGCAATGATTCAAGGGGAATTGGACTAGCTTACCACACAAGGCTTCCTAACAAGCCGCTAGGATGTTAGTGGCCTCGTATATAGATCCCGATCAAACATTCACTAACATCACCATACAACTAGCCATCTACTTCTACTCTAATAACATGAAATGAAATCCTACTTTAATTTGAGAGATGAGAAGAAACATGCAATACACCAAAATGATCATGTATATCCACCATGCAAACCACAACAATGAATAGAGAACAATTTTGATAGTATTTTGGCAACAATTCTCCAACATAACCCCTTTACAAATGAGAACAAATGGCCTTATATAGAGGCTCAAAATTACAATGAGTGGCCAAGATTAAGGGGCAAAATCAAGGGCCAAGATTAAACCTTACAAACCCTAATTAGGTTAACCATCTTTCAACCAATTACATGACGGCACCAACTTTGTGGGCCAATGAGAAAATTACAATAATCTGTCAACCAATGAGAACATAGGACACTTGGGATGATTTGATTGCATGCACATGAAATTGCCACCTCATCAACCTTATCTTATAAATTTATTCAATCCTTGAGATGAGGTGAAGCCTTGGATGCTTGAGCTCGTCCTTAGAAACTTTCTCATCACCACTTGAACTTGCTTGTACTTGATGTCTTGACTTTGAAAGGGTGAGGTCTCCATGCACTTGGGGTAATCTTGCCTTGGCCTTAGTGGCTTGCCTAGATGTGAACCTCTTTGCAACTTGAGAGCCTTGCTCTTGGCCACCGCCTTGAAATCAAACTTGACCTCTTCAACCTTTCACCTCACTTTCCTCCTTTATTATCCTTGCCTTCCTTAACCTTCCTTCCTCTCTAACCTTCCTATGAATTTGGTTTAGATGCAGCCCCCTCTGCTTCAATACTCTTGGGTTCTGGGGGCACCTGCCTTGGCCATACCTCCTTCTCAAATCTAACCAAACTGGCCTGCACAAATAGCCAAGCCCTACCTAGCCTCAAATATCTTCATATCTCTTCCAACCTTCAATGAAACCTGCCTCCTTACTAATGTTTTCCTCTTTGGCTAACCTTTGAATGTCTTCAACTGTTCGAACTGCCACAACCTCGCCCCTTGGCATAAGCATCTGCCTCAACCATAGTGGTGCAGTGCATCTCCCCAAATCTGGATTTGGTTCAACTAGCAAAGCATCACTAATAGTCTTCCATCAACTAGAAGAGGTAGGACCCCATGTAGAATTGCTTCCGACTTTGCACTATCCTAAGTTGCAACTCTAAATTTTCACTTATAATTCTAGCCCAATCAAACTTTCTTCACCATTTTCAATTCCTTCAATAAAATAATACATCCAAGGATTAAACTGTGTACCTTGAGTGGAGCCCATGACTTGGTTGAGAAGCACAATAAGGTCGCCATACTCTGATTTGAAATCTGACCTGGTGAGCTTTGATGTCTTGGTGACTCCCTTCTTGCCTTCGTGTAACCAATACTGCTTTAGTAGAGCGAGGTAGGCATCCTGACTATCCTGAAAGAACCTGGCGGCTTGATCCATTAACATTACTATCATTCCCTTTTGCTGGGGTATACTAAACATTTCCTTGCACAATTCCACACTGATCTTCTTTGCCATAGAGGATTGGCCTCCTTTCAACCTATCTCTCAATTGTATCATATCTATGGTACCGATGTTGGTGTCATTGACTCGCTTCAATTTCAAGAAGGAGGTGGTCTTTGGCATCATGTCTTCCTTGTCTTTCTTGGCATTAATTCCCTTCGGGTTCTTGCTTGCACTAGCATCCACCATCCTAAACACTTATTTCTGCCCCTTCTTTCTACAGTGAGGTGCCCCTTCTTTCTACAGTGAGGTGGGACTACACTTATCTCTGCCTCTTCGCCTAGGGGTGATCAAACATATTTCTGCCTCGCCAATTCCTATCACACTACACTTATCTTTGCCCCTTCGCTTAGTGAGATGGACTACCACTTATTTCTGCCTCTTCGTTACCTATGGATGGACTACACTTATATCTCCCAACTTCTTTCCTAGGGGTGGGACTACACTTATATCTCCTTTCTCCAAATCCTAAACAGAAACTACACTTATATCTTCCAACTTCAAGCCCTAATGAGATGATGAGGTGATGGATGGATGATGTAAGAAGAAAATAGGGAAATGTACCAAGAAAGAACAAAAAAGGAAATCCGCCTTGTAGACCAACCTTCACCCTCAATCCTGAAACTTATCTTCTACACCAAACAAACAACACCAAAGAAAAGATAACAATTAAGAAATAAGTTAAGTCCACCTACCAAATTTCACCAATTTGTCCTCAAAATGGCAGGGCTTGGGCAAAATCTGTAGCTTCTCCTCACAAATTGTGGCCCTTAGAGTTCACATCTACCTTCAAATATCAGATATGGGCTTGCTATATGATTTCGTTCCTTCCTCCAATCAAACTCGGACCTGCCCCTTGTCCAGATCTACCTTCAAATGATTCGGATCTGCTCCTAAAATCGGACCTGGCCTTACAAATGTTAGATCTCCCACCAACAAATTCTGCTTTGCACTTATACAAATTCGGACCCCTATCAAATCTGCTCCTTTGTAATTTTCGGATCTGCTTGTCTTTCTACAAACTCAGGCCTGCCTTCATTATGCTCGGGTCTGCCCAATACAAATTCGCTCCCCTCCTTCACACATAGCAGGCCCTCCTCTTCACAAATTTGGCCCCCAATGTGAAAATCGCAGGCCTGGGCAATCAAGAAGCAGCCCCCAAACAATTTCGCTGCTCCCAAACACAAGTCGCTAGCTTTGCCCTTCACAAAACAAAGTCGCAGGTCTGCCCTTCACAATTTCGCTGCCCTGCTGTTGATTCGAGGTGGAAAAGATGGTGTGAGAGAGAGGAGGGGCGGACTTCCTTATACCTGATTTTGGGCCCCAATAAGAGGGCCGACCTGCAAAGAAAGTAACAAAAAAAAGAATTAAAAGCCAAACAAAAGGGGGCCGACCTGGCTTTAAAGGTTAAATTTGAATTAAAATTAACTACCAAGCCCTGATTTTCGAAAATGCCTAAACTATATTGGCTGCATGCTATAAAGAGGAGGCTATAATTTATTTTTATGCCACATGCCTCCTACTTAAGACCAGATTTTTTGAAATTAATGCCTATACTTCAAATTTTCAATGCAGATTTTCAAGCCTATTGCCCAGATTTTTATTTTTAAGGTTCAATTTAACATTTCAATGCCTAGATTTTTTAATTAAAAGGCCAAATTTATTTTCTAAAGGCTAGAAAATAAATTGCCTAAACTTTTATTTTAAAAGGCCAAATTTATTATTTAGCACCCAAATTTTTAATTTATTGCCAAGATCTTAGATTTTAAAGCTCAAAATTCAATTTTAAGTGGCCCAAATTTTCGAACTGCTAGGGAATAATTTCAATTTAGCATTAAATCTTCGTTTGGCAAGTCAACTCCCCTTTTGGCAATTCAATCTATCATACAAAATTCGCAAAATTTTCCCACAGGATGGCCAAACACAATCGAAAATCCAAACCAAGCACTCCAATTTCATCAATAATCTTCAAAAATCAACATCATGGATCCAAGTCCTACAAAATCGTCAAGGTATCGGGATATCGAGATCAAAGAGAAAGCCAAGGTTGCTCAAAAAAAGGGGGTCCCCAAATACTTTTGGGCGATGATGTGAAACCTCACAACACATACCTCATGGAGTGTTCGTAGCATCATGTTTTACCTTCACTTAGGTTCGTACCTCGATTGGTTTTTTTGTTTGTGAGATATCTTGGATTCTTGGCGGGACTTCACTATTCTTCACATTTCATGGTTAGTCTATGTTGTCCGATCTTGCGAAGGATTTTCCCAATCGGCGGACTTTCGTGGCTCATATCTCGATATTCCCTGACCTATGGTGTAAGAACCCCAAATAGGCTCTATGCTGATCACTATTTGTTTCCCTGAGTGTAATGATTGTTTTTGGTTTGTTTTTGAATGTTTTAAGCTGCTTTTGGGTTTTTGGAGTTTACGAAAAGAAAATACAAATATTGAAACTAAATTTACCTAAAATTATAACTCAAATCTAATTATAATGCTGATCAAATTCATTTATTCAGATGGCTCCTACAGTTTGTACAATATTTATTGTTGGAAGAATACATTAAAAACATCATCATTAATAGTTGAAAAAAACCTGATTTTTTTGTCTCCAAAATGCAACCACGCTGCTGATTGCTCCCTCCCTGGGCGGCGCCTATCAAAATCTGCAATATTAAATCTCTGATTTTTAATTCACTGTAGCGCGGTACTGTTCACGGCACTGTTCATGGCGGCACTGTAGCATGTCACTGTTCACGTGTACTGTAGCGCACTGTTCACGGCACTGTAGCACACTGTTCACGGTACTGTAGCTGCTGTTATAATCCCTTCCAATCTGCAAACATATCCATCCAATTCTCTCCTACTGAAACACAATATTGACTTCTGGATGAAGCCAACTCACAGGCAAAATTCGGGTGATATTTCACACCCTCAAATTGCATCAACTCTGAAGAAACTACGTCCTCCACAGTCTGAATTCTTCTCAAACTTGTAGAAACCCTTGTTGCTACAACTTCCAGAAATTTCACAAGGCAAAGTTTTAAATAACTCTCATAACATGCCCTTGAAAGAAGACGAGGTTTGTTTATAAGGACTCCTCAACTCCATAATGAGGCTCTACGCTCAATGTGGGATAAAAGATGTAATAATAACATAAAAAATGTTATTACATTAAAACTTAGAAAATCCCTTTTAATTTTTCCATAAGCTTGGACCCACAATTAATTGAAATATGGCCCCTTTTTTATGATATCATGACCCTCACTTAAGTTATAATATAAAAACATATTATAACTTAATAATATAAGCTCAAAACCAATAATGTTTATTTTAACTAAATAAACATTAATATCTCCATTATTACTCAATATTTTGAATATCGTCTGAACCGGGAGCTAACATGATAGAACTGCATATGACCATATCCCTTTTCTAAAAATAGCAGGGGTCCACCTTTACAACTCCAAAACTGCTAAAAATAGCCTGACCAAGCCAAAGTCAAGGCAAAACTCATCATAAACAAACTCTGGCAACCTAGAAGTGTATTCTGCTCTGGTCCTTGGAAGATCTCCACACCAAGGTGACCCTCTAACCAATCCTATTAGCCTACGAGGGTCTCTGATAGGCTAATCACAAGCTAAAGTGATGTCTCTAGCTAGAAGGGGACATCACATATGGCCGACCTTCTTGTTGGTTCGCATGTTATGTTACATCGTGTGGTGGGAGATTCTTATGATTTAGGGCCTAACCTATAATGTAATACGTTTTCTTGTTCTTGGAGAATGTAATCTTTCGTAGGCTGACTTGATGCTTCCGAAGGCTTTGTAAACTTTTGTAATTGATCCTTAGGCAACTTCTCGTTAGAAGTTAAGGTAGAAGAATAGTTTAGTGGTAGCTAGCAATAGATAGTATAAAAAGATAACCTCTTAAAGGTTCCAATAATAGGCATGTATGCCTAGAATGTAAGACTGCATGTTGCAGGTTCATTGTACTGGATTTGATGATAATTGAAGGCTGATCTTGCATTTTCCTCTCTTGTTTCTTGTTGCTTATGTTGTGTAACTTGTGCTGCAAGGATTGGACTAACTTCTGTGAGGTCCCTCTTGTCCTTAGCTGCATCACAAGTTGTCCTTGAGTAGGATCCTGTTTGATCCTTATGGAAAATTGATGTGAATAGTGACAAGTTGATCTCCCTATAAGATAATTGACTTGCATAGGGACACATGAATGTCCTTGTAGCCTAGTCCTTTTTTTACACACCTCTGTCTCTAAGTGAAGATTGACTTGTATAGGGACTCTGTGATTTACTAAAGATTCTCTTGATTGTTCCATGCTTGTCCTTAAAATCTTTCTTGCTCTTGACTTCAGACTTGTCCTTGTGTTAATTAATTCTTTGATGGAACTTGTCCTCTTCATGGTGTTTGAATTCTTCTTGTCCTTGAACATGTTCCTTGAACTTCTCCATGGACTCCTAGTTTTTAAATTTGGACTTGTTCTCATGTTTGTCTTTGATGAAGGCTTGATTTTGAAATAATTCCTCAAGCTTGATCCTTGAATTTGTAATGTCCCCATTTTTGCATCTTCCTAAGCATCAATTATTTTCGGAGGTTAGCATATTATTAGTGGTCCCCGTATGCTAATGTGGTGATTAGGGGGCCCTTTGAGGGCGATTTAGGGTTATTCAGTTGACCATTTGGGCATCTATTTCAATACTCTCCATTTCAGTGCATTAGGCTATTTGTGGAATGCCTTATGGAGGTCTTTCACACTCCTTTTTGTTAATGTTTTATACTAGAAATGAAGATAAACAACAAACAAAATAAATGATCAATAAGACACAATAGATACAATATCACAACGAATTATCTTGGGAAAACCCTTAACCTTGAGGGAGAAAAACCCAGCCACAAATATGTCACTTATATAGTAATGAATAGTCAGAAGACTGATACAATTTTCCCAGAAAACTATGCCAAACTGAAGCAATGATCATCACCCCTATGATCTCTAGATAATAAATGTAAATACCCCTTCGTTACAATAATGTAGCAAAGAATATCGAATCAACAAAATGAAATACGATATGTCCTTTTATATCAGAGCTTGTCTAGGCTATGAAGGGTTAGACTCTTCATTGTCTCAACAATGGAGAGTCGACCAGTTGCAAAGATAAAAGAAACTATTACAAAATGAAATGACATATTGAATTGCTATGACTTTACGTGAATTCCTCCTATCTTTGAAATGATAAAAGGAAAGATGACATTAAGAATTCCTGCCACGACAAAACAATATTTATATATATATCGGATTTAGTACAGAAGATAGCTCCTGCCGCTATAACATCAATGCTTCCTCTTAGCTAGGGAGGTATCTTTCCAGATATCCATATCGAGGTATCTCTCAAAATGACACCGACAATGGATACACCCATTTGTGAAAAGAGTTTATCACAGAATTT
Organism: Chamaecyparis obtusa; assembly: GCA_027943335.1. Classification (NCBI taxonomy): domain Eukaryota; kingdom Viridiplantae; phylum Streptophyta; class Pinopsida; order Cupressales; family Cupressaceae; genus Chamaecyparis; species Chamaecyparis obtusa. Next base: position 1,651,109 of record BSBK01000139.1, on the reverse strand, counting down.
CTCAACGTGATAACGTCATGGAGTCACTCAACATGACATCCATCATGGCTACTCCCATGTGTTCAAAGAAGCATGTGCTCAAGTGCTCATGTCGGAGTCACTCAATGTGATATCATCATGGAGTCTCTCAACATGATGTCCACCATGGCTACTCTCATGTGTGGAAAGAAGCATGTGCACAAGTGCTCATCATGGAGTCACCCAATGTGATGTCGTCATGGAGTCTTTCAACATGATGTCCACCATGGCTACTCCCATGTGTGGAAAGAAGCAACATCTCTTAAGGGCTTTCACCTCATATTTCTCTATCTCAGAGAAATAATGGAGAAATATGCATTTTAGCAAGTAGCAAGTATCACTGATGCTAAGACTCCCTCTCATCAAGGACATCATTCTCCACAACACCAAGCTTGTCTCTAGTACATAGGCATCTTATAATAAGTAGACGAATGCTTGGACATAAACTCAAACCCTCCAAGCTCACTCCTCTGGTGCACCTCCTTGAGGGAGGAGAATGTATCAACACATAACAAAGAAAGATGCTGAAGGCTAGGGCCCTCATTGTGCTCCAAACAAGTCTAAATCTGAAACTTCCTCTTAGTCCCATACATAGGTTTGTTCATTGGCAACAACACCATCTCATTATTGTGGTAAGTACCATGTTGATTTTTCATTTGAAATAACTACATGACCTGCAAGTAACATATGTCAGTGAGATCCACAAAAAACAAACAAATACCATTCAATCATTAATAACAATCATCATAAGCTGGACGCCCACGACTTGGGCGGTCATCGAGTTTTGGTCTTTCTCTGTAGTTTCCTTCATAATGTGCAGGGCCACCATTGATATAATGGTCACTTCCCCTACCAATAGGAGCATCACGATGATATCCCCGTTCCTTTCCATATCCATTTTGTGCATAACGATCACTCCCGTATCGATCACGATTTCCATAGCTATCTGTACTATCAGCACCACAATTGTGATATCCTCGTCAAAATATGAATTATAGAATTAAATGAACAATTAATAAACAAGAATAATATAATTACAGTATAAATAATGATACAATTATAATATAATATTTTATTACGACAAATAAATATAATGATATATTTTATAAATATTATAATATACTATATAATATAATATATATCTTTATAATGTGTAATGTCCCCGTTTTTAGACTCATGGGATTAGCTTGGTTTGGCAACCCACACAGGCTAATCAAGCGATCAGAGGGGGTTAGATGGTGGAGCCAGCGTTGGGATTCTATTCTGGAGGTTTAGATTATTAGGCCTGCTCTTCGTTCGGACCATTTTGGTCGACTTACTATTTTTAGTAAGTGGTATTGTTGGCATGGCCAGGATTAGCAGCGTGTTTGCATGGAGCGCCAGATATCTCAAGATCGAGTTTCAGTGAATCTCCAGTTTGAGAGACTTACTATTTATAGTAAGTCTATTTTTAGCAGTGGCTATTTTTGGGAGGGCAATGCCTATTCCTAGCTGGGCAGTTGGACTTGGTGCTCTGTCAGATGTTCGTTGATTGCAGTCAGACATGCAGTGGCTTATATTTTAAATGTGTTATTAAATTAAATTATTTTGATTTAATTTAATAACTTATGACTTTATAACTTAATGTTATAAAGTGAGATTATTTTTTAAAGCCAATTAAGTGAAAATATTAAAAAGTGCTTTTTCGAAAAAGCTATATATTCTACTCAAAAAAGCACTTTCATTCATCTTATGCAATCATTATTATTTTATTGAAGTTGGTGAAGAATTTGGCCCTAGCTAGGGTTTCGAGGACTAATTCCTCTTTCTTGTGATTTGAGCCATTGTCTGATAATGGTGAATTTCACTATTGTTGATCTATAAGCAATTAATTCTGTTATTGAGATCATTTCTTTCCAGTGCTGAGGTATACTGGATTTGCTCGGATTTAATTCTACAAGCAAGCTTGTTCTATCAAGTTTGAAATCATTTATATACTGAAATTTTGAAATTGGTGATGCTGATATTTTGTGTGAAGAATTCAATCAATTTGGAATTCTGATATAGATCACTGGCGGCTGATTAATCATTATTAAATTTATGGAAGTGTAATGCATTCTGGGAATTATCGAATTGTGGAGTGGAATCAAACATACATTTGCTGCGATTTCCCCAATTTGTCCAAAGAAAAAGAAAAGATTAATGTTTGGGCTGGGGCGGAATTCTGCTACTGCTGGCATTTCATATTTTCTGGGCACATGATCACAGCCTGTGCCGTCAGCAAATTCCTTGGCTCTCACATCAGGGCTGGAAGACTTTATTAATTCTGGGTGCGTGTTGTAGTTTGTAGCTTCAGCAGTTCTTTGGTCTCCACATCTAGGCAGGGCTTACGCATTGGATAACATAGTAGACTGTCGTACTTTCCTTTGGTGCTGTGTGCACGTACAGATATCTCACGTGCTGTATTCTGCAGTCACGTGAATCTTCTTTCAAAGGTGGCGGTTTCATTGCAAGGGTGACATGAACAGCTGGATAATAACATTAATCACAGGTGCTCTTTGCTTGTTAAGAAAACTGATATTTTATGGTTTGTTACTTTGCAATGGCTTAATAATTTATGTTATGACATAAGGATTTAATTGAATTGAAATTCGATATTTACAAGTTGGTGATCAAACATATTTTATAACTGTTTTCTTTGAGTGATAATAAGATATAGTTGCAAACATTTCAAAGTTAAAATTAATTATCTGGGAAGAACCTATCTGGGATCTTCACATAATGATACACTGATCCAATATAATTATAAATAATGATATTATGACAAATAAAATATATTTGAAATATAGAAAGTTATATTAATTAAATATTATAATATAACCAATATTATTCATATATCAAAAGTTATATATTAATGGTTGTTTAATACCATATAAAATATTAAAGATAAATAATAATTATATTTTTATAATAAATTGTTAATATAATATATTATTAAAATAATAATATATAATAAATTAAATATGATATATCAAGATATAATTTAACAAGAAAACTAATTATAAATAAATAAATCTATTATTAATAAAATATAAATATTTTATAAATCAGGAATATATATAATTAATAAACCAAAAGTCACAACCCCTTGCCTCCAAAATGACACACCGGTTTGGAATAGTGATATAAAAGTATCATCTTTTGATTAAAAAAAGACATACGGAGAATATAGGGAATTAGTCTGCAAAAGCCTAATGGAGAAATGTAAGATAAATTGAGTAAGGTCTTGACAGGGGACATTACAAGTGGTATCAGAGCATGTTCCTGCCAGCCTGACGGGAACCAAAACATAAATAAATTAATTCCTTCAAATAGCTGTTGAGAAGAGGAGGAAGGCAGATCCGAGGATAGTTTCATCTTTCCATCGAAGGGGATGTGAAAATTGTCCAGCGCATCACCATCTAGAAAACAATCAGCGCTCAACATAGGAGCATTGATGCTTAATTATATGGAAGTTTCAAGGCCTAGTACAGGCCATAGCCATACAATTTGTATGGCATAGAGGAATAGGGCAGAATACATCAATAATGAGGACGATATCAAATAGGGGAGGATGAACAAGGAACTCCAAGGAGTCCACTGCAAAACTCACATGACTAACCACACCATTCATAGCGGTTTATAAGAGCTTACAACTCCATAATAGAAGATGCGAGGAACATCTATGTGTTTATCAGAAGTGAGTCATATTGTGGAAAAGGGAAAGTCAAAGGGAAATATAAGGCTATAAACAAGGAATAAAAGCATAACCCTTTACAATAATGATTGCCAAATCCATCAGCAAAATTATGGGAAGTGTAACTAATCAAGGCTAAATGGAGAACATTAGCAGTGTTGACAATAGTCCGCCATCGTTTTGAGAAAGTGAGGCATCAAAGATAGACAAGAAGAGCAAACGAACTTACAATTGCAAATCTGACATTGTGAGGGTATCGATCAAGACACTACTACCAACTACAAGAAACATTGAACAGATGCAGGCCAAAATCTTTTGATGGAAGTTTTGAAATGAGGCAAGCACATGATGTGTTTGACAAAATGTTTGAAGATTTTGGAGTGATGCCTGCTGTCATTTTGAACAATCGCAGAGCGTTCAAAATATATGATGAAAATGTCGAACTATGATCAACCCTTATTGAATTGATACCCGATGTCTTTTAAATCTGTGTTAACATGAATCACGAATATGCAGTGAAAGTATTCAAATTGTTTATTAAAATATCTCAAGAATTATCTCTTTGAATACATGCGATTAGAATACAAACCAATCAATGAACATAAGACAGTCAGTGTTGGATATGGAATCGACACCCGTAATATTATTATCGGAAATCACAAGCATTGGGTAATTCTCCTTCCTATCAAAGTACCCATGCAGATGATTGGTTGAAATATAACATTGAATTATTTGAACAAAGTATCAAAGGATATTAGATAGAGATAAAAACAAAACAAAACAAACAGAGGATTCTCAGTGCTACAAAAATGGTGACTCAACTATCAACTTAGTTTAGAAACCATATTTGTTTGCCGGAAGACTTATTGTTCAAAAGCTCGACAAAATTGAATATATTATTAAACAAATTAGCAAGATACAAACTATAGTTGGTGCCGAAGGCTAATTTGAGCAGAGGAATCGTATTTGTAGATTGTCGAGATTCAATGTATATGGGACAGATTTGAATGGTCAACTTTATATAAATGGTTGACTTTGGTCCTATATGTGATGCAGTGTACAAATTGTGATATGGAAATACAACAAAAGAGGAGGCCATTCTCAAAGAGTAATACAAACGATCAATGCTAGGCTAATGTTCATCATCAAAGAAAAGTGCCTCCCAAAGAGATCATTGATATATTGAAGTCAAATCCATGCTGAAGACATTGATTGCATAGACATCAATCATCATCAATAACATCAAATTTTATCAACCAATACCAAGGCATCGACAAGAAATGATGATGCCAATGGGAGTATACACATAAAAAGAACAGTTAGAAAATACAAACAGTCAAATATTGATTTAGCAATACCATGAAAAGGAAAATACTGAGCAGTACCAGTCTATGGGAATGCAGTTATAAATAAATATATTCCTTGAACAGTCTGGCAACCTTAATAAGCACCAATTTATGTATTTATAAATATATAAATGCATATCAAGTATGTATAGAAATCTTAATCTCTTGCTAATCATAGTTAATATATATACACCCATAAATGTGCATGCTAAACTTATTATTAAACTTAGTATTTGAGAAGGAGGCCAGGGAGAGGCTAGAGTAAATTCCAGCCAATAGGTTGATCCCAATATTGGGTGGGGTTTAGCGACCCCGAGCGCCTTGAGGGCATCATCCCAAGAAATGCTTAAGGACGTGATCTGTAAACCTTGAGGGAGAGCCTATTGAGAATTGGTATCCAAGCAATCTGATTATGTCCAAAGCATCCTTCTTAAACTAAAATAATAAGGTTAGCATGAATGTAATGATCATGGATAGTAAGATTCCTAATCTATGTTAAACCCAATCAAGGGACATTACAAATGGTATTGATAACTAAATCAGACGTATATAAATATATGTAATGATACTCAATCTATTACTATTTGGCTAAGAAGGGAAGGTTGTGATGTTACCAAGGAGGGGCTTGTATAAATTCCAAGCAATGGATCTTTGTCCCAAGATGGGGTGGGGATTAGTGACCTTGAGTGCCTTGCGGGCATTGACCCAAGAAAGGCTTAAGGGCTTGGATCTATAAACTTTGAGGGAATCCATTGATAGTGGTGTCTATACAACTTGGATGACATCAACTCCTTTTGTCTTGAGCTGAATTAGTAATAAGGATTGGGTTTGAGTGTTAAAAATGAATAACTAATCCAATCAGGGAATATTGCAATTGGTATTAAATCTGAGAAGAGAGAATAGAGGTGTATTAAGGGAGAGGCTAGTGTAAATCCAGTCAATTGATTATTCCCAAGATAGGGTAGGGATCAACGACCCCGAGCGCCTTGCGGGCAAGTCCTAAGAAAGGCGAAAGGGCTTGGATTTGTAAACTTTGAGGGAAACCGTTGAGTTTGGTACCTAAGCAATCTGTTTACATCCTAAGCGTTCTTCTCGACTAAGAATAATAATAAGAGAAAAACAAAAACAAGCATCCCGCTAAGTAGACCACCTCGTGTGAATGCTTAACATCTGCCGCCGAGGCCAAGGGGCCCAAAGTTCCACTCTTGGGGGTTTAGTATGGGATTGGCTTGGGGTAATTTATCATAACTCACATTTTCTTTGAAACTTATATATACACGTATGTACTAATGATCACTTGTGGTTGCATGATTCTATTGAAGAGGTAAATTTTGTAAATTATTTTCTTGACCCTAGTTCATTAATAAAGAATGCATACATTATGTGTCTACACTGTGTCTATTTCGTGTCTTCATGCATTCATGTGTCTACTTCGTGCCTACTTCGTGTTTTCATGCACTCATGTGATTAATTTATGGGTGCTTTGTGTTTTCATGCATTAAGTTGTATACTCCATAAATCCCTTATGTCTTCTTGCATCCAATTATATGCTTTGTATTTTGGCTCTATGAAAAAAGTTATGATCTTGCTTGAGGACAAGCAAAATTTGAGAGGGGATGACTGTGATATCCCCGTCAAAATACGAATTATATAATTAAATGAACAATTAATAAACGAGAATAATATAATTATAATATAAATAATGATACAATTATAATATAATATTTTATTACGACAAATAAATATAATAATATATTTTATAAATATTATAATATACTATACAATATAATGTCTTTATAATGATACAATGATCCAATATAATTATAAATAATGATATTATGACAAATAAAACATATTCCAAATATAGAAAGCTATATTAATTAAATATTATAATATAACCAATATTATTCATATATCAAAAGTTATATAATAATTGGTTCTTTAATACCATATAAAATATTAAAGATAAATAATAATTATATTTTTATAATAAATTGTTAATATAATATATTATTAAAATAATAATATATAATAAATTAAATATGATATTTCAAGATATAAATTAACAAGAAAACTAATTATAAATAAAAAAATCTATTATTAATAAAATATAAATATTTTATAAATCAAGAATATATATAATCAATAAACCAAAAGTCACAACCCCTTGCCTCCAAAATGACACACCGGTTTGGAATAGTGATATAAAAGTATCATCTTTTGATTAAAAAAGACATATGGAGAATATAGGAAATTAGTCTGCAAAAGCTTAATGGAGAAATGTAAGATAAATTGAGTAAGGTCCTGATAGGGGACATTACAACAATCTCTTTCACCATATCGACCACCACTATAGCGGTCATCATAGCAGTCTCCAAAACGATCTTGACAACCCGCACCATCATACCTGGAGTGTGATAAAAAACTGACCACTACCACCAACAGTGCATTCTCTTGCCCAATGCCCAAGACAACCACACTTGAAGCAATCAGATAATCTCAAAGCTTTGTCACCATAGTCCCCTCTTCCACAATTGTACCCAGAACCAAAACCATAATCAGAATCTGGCCTTGCCTTAGGTTGAACTTTGTTAACAAAAATGTTCCTCCCATTTAGTTCTCTTACACGTAACTAATCAATGAAATCTTCCATCGCTCGTAGATCAAAATTTTTTACAAAGCCAAAGTCCAAGGGCAACTAGTTTCTCTGTTTAGCATCACCTGGGCTTCCAAAACTCTCCCAAAGTAGTTGAAGGTGCTCTCTGTAACGTCCCCATTTTAGCAGGTTCCTGTAGTTGGGCATGACCTGTTCATCATTGCGACCTTCGTGCGTTGACAATTGGATTTGAGGGTTGTTGATGTGAGTTTTGTACCACTACATAACATATAGCAATTGAAATACTTGATACAGCGTATCAAACACTCAACCCTCTCTTGAAAAGTATATAAGAATACTCCAAGGTTCCTTACACCTGTGGATACTAACTCAGTTAAAATGATGTGATTTGCTGATAATCACTTGGCGGCCTTACGTATGTTTTGTTTGGAAATATCTCAACTCTTACTATGATGGTGATAAGACTTCTAGCTTTCGCAACCTTTTCAAATGATCTCTCAATTTGTATCACTTTCAACTTTGCTCTTTTCAAACTCTCAAACTTCACTTTCCAACTTCTAATTCTCAACTTCAACTACTAAGTTACTGATTACTTCTACTCCTAAGAATGGAAAGATTGGCAAATGGACGGGGATCAACCTAATGAAGACATACCAGCGGTGTTACCTCCACAGATGCAATGATTCTAAGGAAAGAAGACTAGATTACCACGCAAGGCTCCTTGACAAGCCGCCAAGATGCTAGTGGCCTAGTATAGGATCCCTATCAAACATCTACCAATATCACCATGCAATTAACCATCTATCACTACTCTTCCTTTAACACTTGCTTGAAAATAAAATCTACTTTAACAACTCAATTGAAATCTAACTTTAACAATTGGAAGTAGAAACCATGCAATAACACCAAGTGTTCTTAATCACCATGCAAGACACAACAATGATAAGAGAAGCAATTTTGGTATTATATTAGCAACAATTTTCTTCAACCCTTTACAAATGATATCAAGTGGCCTTATATAGAGGCTTGAAATTACAATGAATGGCCAAGATTAAGAGGCAAAACCAACGATCCAAATTGAATCCTAGAAACCCTAATTAGGGTTACCACCCCATAGGCCAATGAAAAGATGCCACCTCATCAATGGACCAATGAGAAAAAGAATAGTGGTAACCAATGAGAAGGCACCAAAAATGGTAGCCAATCCGAAACTGACACCTACCCTACCCAAGAAGAAAGGGGAAAATGCCACATGGGCTTACATCAAATGGTCTTCTAATATAACTCTACCCTTTTCTTTCATTCTTTTGGCATAAGTAATGAACTTAGCCAACATTTTATCAACTTCTTCCATAGGAGGGCAAGGTGAATGCCTCATCTTGAGCTCAGCTGTGATGACCATGTCCTTTGCTGCTTGTAGTACCTGCTCATTCTCCTTCTCATCATCCTTTGCAAATTGAACTAAGGCCTTGAGAGAGGTGAGGATGTCAAATCTTTTCTTTAAAGGGACAATCTTTCCCAAATCATCCAACCTCGATCCAAACTCTGTCTCATTGAAATCCTCCTCTGTTATTCCTTCGAAATCTAGTGCAACTCTAGCATCACTCATTGTGTTTGAAATGAAAGCCTCGATTCCTGGACTATGCTGTGCCATTCTGTCCTGTATTTCTTCCAGCGTTCCCAATCTGAACGTCAAGGCCATGAACCAAGACTCGACCATTCTTTTCTCTCCTTCATTTATCACCTTGGCCTTCACCAATGTTCCCTCTGATATTCTTGTAACTGCTTCCAACCTAGGAATGATATACTCACGAATTGGAAGGAAATCCCTCCATCTTACTTCAAATGCTCTGAATTTGTTCCTGATGGTTATAAATGCTCTAAAAATAGTAGTGAAAGGAAGCAAGAAATCTCGCCCTTCTTGGATGGTGTCATTGATCCACTTCCTAGCCTCTTGTTCAAAATTGTCTTCACTATCTTGGAGGAGAGCTGCCCTTGGCACCTGTTGGATTGGCTGACTCTTTCCATCATAAATGCCCTTCCAATACTCATTTTCTCTTCTCAATTTAGCATTTGCAGCATTTGCCCTTGCTAACCTTTCAACTATTGAAGTTACATTCTCTTGAAGCTCTTCACACTCTATCTCATCAGTCGCTGCTCCCAAGTCATGCTCTTGAAACTCATAGTCTTGAATTGAAATTTCTTCCATTATCTTGTTGACCTTTGGTATGGCAATTTGAACTTTCCTGTGACCATCATCTCTGATTACCCTTGCTACTGTTTCTGCTTGCCTCTGTCTAGCATCATCCTCTCCTTCAGCTTCCCTTTGAATTTCTTCAATTGTCTGGATGGGTGGCTCCAGGATAATCGGCTGGAGCATCCTCAACATCCAAGCGGGCCCAGTGAAAACTCCCACTGCTGGATTTGGCTGAACTAGCCCTATATACTCATCATTGGGTGCCTGATCTTTGTCTTGTACTGCTTCACCCTCAATATCAACTTGCATATCTTCTTCATCACTAGAGACTGCCACATCTTTGTTTACTTGATTTTCTGATAGGGGAGAATATCCACTACTACTATCTTCACTACTTGACTCTGAACCTGAGCTCACTTCAACTGCTGCACTTTGTTTACTGACTCCATGCTCTTGTCTTCTAGCCTCAAATATACTTTCTCTAGATGGTTCTTTGTTCTGTTTCTTTGCTGGTGGCCTTTGATCTTCCTTACCCTTCTCAACTTCTATGTCTCTTCTTGCCCTTACTGGCCTGCTGTTGTTGCTGTGGTTGTTGTCGGCCACTGCCCTCACCTTGCTGATTAACTGATTCTGCTTGGACCTCCACCGGCCTCATTTTCTCATAAGTAAGGTGTACCCTTGATCTTTGCAACTGACTTAACTTCTTGTTATACCACCACTGAGTGTGCAGTTCAACTGTCTTATTAATTGCCTCTAAGGATGGATCCTGCTGATCATTCCAATTGACTGGATCTAACTCTGTTCCTTCTACTGTGTGGTAGTCCTCTCTTAGGACATCTTCATCTTCTTCCATCTGGTCTGGGATCATAAGGTTTTTCCATTTTATGGCTCTCATCAGGCTTAGCGACAGTCTTGAGAAAGCTAGCTTCCTCACATGAAAGTCATCTTGTGCATTAGCCCAAAAATCTTCTATCGTAGGCACATGCCTGAATGTTCCTCCTTGAGCGGACTTGATTAGACCATGAGGATCGAACCCTTGTCTCACTTTATACTAAGCTAGGTGATATTGTTCTAACTCCCTTTCAGCAGATGCAAAGACAACATGGTTGGGACAACTGTCATTGCCTATCACAAGTGAGAGGGTAACCCCTGCTTCACCTTTCTGTTTCATCATTTTATCATATTGCTCAAGCTGTCTAGCCAACTCCATCAAAACCAATCGATCGGGTGGATACCTTGGGAGCTTCTTGGGACAAGTTGTACATCCAGCCACTCTTATGTAAGTGAAACGTTCAAATTGGATGAACCAACTCCCATACTTAACTTTAGCTTTGGCCTCCGGAGAAAGTCTCCGAGCAGGAGTTCCTTGCAACATCCTTACTAACTTCATGGCAAAGGCATCATAAAATATCTTGTAATCCTTGGTGTTGCGCAAATGAAGCTGTGGATAGCACTCATACACCAAGTATCGCCCAGGCCCACAACTAACTTCTCCCCTAGCCTTAAGTCCTGGTTGTCTAAATAATCTTGCTATTAAGTAAAAAAGATATGATCCCATGTAAAACTGCTTTTGAGATAACACTGTTCTAAGCTGTAACTCTAGATTTTCACTAATTATTGCAGCCCAATCAAATTTCCTCTTTCCACTTTCTATGCCATCAATGAAATAGTACATCCAAGTTTCGAATTGCATACCTTGTGCTAAGCCCATGATTCTGCTGAGGAGGACGATGAGGTCGCCATATTCTGACTTGAAATCGGACCTGGTGAGCTTTGAGGTCTTGGTGACTCCCTTCTTGCCTTCATGTAACCAATTCTGTTTCAGCTGAGCAAAGTTTGTGTCTTGGTTGTCATGGTATAATCTGGTGGCCTGATCAATAGATAGTGCCTCTGTGCTATTCTGCTTAGGTATGTTGAATGTATCCTCAATCAATGGACCGCTGATGTTTGCCAAAACTTTCTCTCCATCCATCATAACTGACTTGTTCTGAATGTTAAGTCTAGATGCACAGTCCATGATCAAATCTGGACAAGGCAAGGTAGGAGGGAAGGCAGCTGCATGCACAACTCCGGACTTGTAGACTTTCTTTGCAATAGGAGATTGGCTGTCTCTCAACCTATCTCTCAATTGAATCATATCAAGGGCACCAATGTTGGTGTCTCCAACGTATTTCAATTTTGAGCGGAAGTTGGAATTGGGTATCATGACTTCCTTGTCTCCTATTTTAGCATTAGTTCCTTTGGGTCGCTTGCTTGCATTAGCATCAGTCATCCTAAACACTTATCACTCCCCGCATTTTCTACAATGAATGTGGAACTACACTTATCACTCCAAACTTCGCCTAGGGGTGGAATACTACACTTATCACTCCCCGCCGTTACCTTAAGATGGGCTACACTTATCACTCCAAATCTTCTCCCTAAAATGAAATGCAATAATGCAAACTACACTTATCACTCCCTGCCTTTGCCTTAAGATGGACTACACTTATCACTCCAATCTTCGCCTAGGGGTGGAATACTACACTTATCACTCCCCGCCGTTACCTTAAGATGGACTACACTTATCACTCCAAATCTTCCTCCTAAGATGAAATGCAAGCAAGAACTTGGGGAAAAAAACCAATCAAGACAATCGAGTAATCAACTTAATATCCAAACTTCTAGCTCTACTCTTGAAATTAGTTTTCAACACCTAGCACTAGCACCGATGAAATGAAAGCAATTGGAAAGAGAGGAAAAGATAGGCCACTCACCCAAGTACAAAGCTAGGAGTCCTTTGTCAATGCAATTAGCTGAGCTTGACCTCCAAAATCTTCCAACTCTACAAACAAGAAGATCACCCCTTTCCCTCCACTCACTTTCAAAATCTGATTGCTACGAGTCCCTTATCAACAGACTTCCCTTATACAAATCTGATTACCTCCTCAAAATCTTGCTATGAAACCCTAAGCAATTAAATTCACCTTCTTAACAAATCTGGACTGAATTTTCAAATGAACAATATCTCTTCCATCAAATTCTGAGATTGAGAATAAGTCTTCAATTTTCGGATCTGGGCAAAATGCTATGGAAAAGAGCTTTAAATCTTCAAATTTGGGTACTAAAAGTGTAGAAAAGAAGCCTCCAACTGATGTAAAATAAATCTCTGCCCTCTTCAATGCTGCAAATAGGTAGAATTGAGCCTCAACAAACCTTCAAAATCCCTGAGATTGTACTCAGGTATGAGCTGCCTCCAGTGAAGGCTCAGAAACTGCCCTTTCTAACTTTCAAAGCTGCTCAAATTGGCCAAGATTTAGCCCAGATCTGCTCCTCCTCAATGCAAATCTAACTCCAATTTCGGATTTAAAGAAAAATGGTATGAAAAGACCTCAATCTTCTCCAAAATGGGCACCAAACTTGATAAAAATAATCTTCCCAATGATGCTCAAACAAAAACTATCTCCTTCCTCTTCAAAATCTGCCTTTGTATGCCTCAAAGATGCCTCAAAAACTTCTTGAACATGGCCATCAAACTTACGAAAATCAGTCCAGGTCTGATGTGGCTTGAATTAAGTCACCAAAATGCTTTACAATTTCTTGAAATGCTCCTCAATTTTGCAAGAATTCAGTCCAGGTCTGATACGAATCAGACTGCGCCAACAACATGCATCAAAAAGTCTTGAAAATATCCACTAACTTGCGAAAATTATGCCCAGGTCTGGACTGCTCACAAAAGTCTTTGCCAATGCTACCAAATTCGCCTATCAATGCCCTGGAGATGCTTCAACATTGCCTCAAACTGCCTTGAGGGTGAATCAAAATGCACGCCCAGGTATGATACAGCTCTTTGGTCTTGAAATATTACCAAAATTGCTCCAACAAAGCCTTGAAAAAGGAATCGCCCATCTCCCTCAATGAAGTCGCAGCCAACACTCGATGAAAACCGCCACTTGAAATGCCTTCCAAGACTCGCCAAAACTTGTAGAAAATTCGCTGCTAATGCCTTGCTAATTCGCTGTCAATGCTGGAGAAGATTCGCTGTTTATGGCAGAGAAGAGGTTGTGATTTGAATGTGAAAATGAAATGAAGGAGCTCTCCTTTTATAGACAACGTCTCCCTTTTCCAAGCAAGGCCGACCCTATAATCAAACAATTAAAAAATATTAAATGTGAATGCAAAATGAGGGACGACTTGCCTTTAATTTAATTCCTTTTCAAATTTGGATTTCCAAAATTAAATGCCCAAGGCAAAAACAGGGACGACTTGCACTAATAATCAATTGATCTTCGATTTTGAAATGGCAAAATTAAATATCCAATGCAATTTTACAAGGGACGACAGGGCATGAAATGAATTGATTTTCGATTTTTCTTGCAACAAACACTCATTAAATGCTTGAAAAAATGTAGGCTGACCCAGCATTAAATCCAAGACATTTAATTTTGATTTTCAAAAAATACAATCATTCAATGCACTATAAAATCCAACCAAAACAATTTCGAAAATGACAATAATTTTCCAATCAAAATTTACAATTGGCTAAAATAAATAATAAATTTTATTTTTTTGAATTGCCATTCAGATTTTATTTTATTTTAAATTTGAAATCTTATTCATCCAAGCAAAGATTTTCGAATTCATCATTGGATCCATTCATATAAATTTGAAATCATCACTATGGCAAATTCAAAAAACAAAAAATATTAACCAATCGGAAATTGTAATCCAAAAAACCAAAGTCATGAAATTGAAATCCCAAAAGTCAATTTTGAAATTTGAAATTGCAAACCCCCAAAAATCACTTTCGAAAATCACACAATTAACAATTAAATAAAATTGAAAATCAATTCTATTCAAATTGTCATAACGTTAAAATTCTTGAAGGTCACAATTCAAATTTTAAATGATCAAACAAATTCCAATCTCATCTTCATTTCAAATCATCACATTTCCCTTTCTTAAATCAATTCATAAAAATCATCACATCGTCAAGATCTTCAATTCAAACCAAAATCAAACCTTTTAATTCAAAATCAAACGCATTTCAAACATATTGCACTGCATTTACTGAATTTACCAGGCAATCAAAATCAAGAGGACTTGGCAAGGCCAAAATCGTCTAAGTCTGGAAGGGTCAAAAATTAGGGGGTCCCCATGGATGGGGCGATGTTGTAAAAACCTCACAACAAGGGTCTCATTGATAGACTTGCTATTTTTAGTAAGTCAGTTTTGGGCAGTCGCTATTTTTAGCAGTGCGGTGGAGACACATGGTGTTGGGCATCATGAGCATATAATAGAGTCTATTTGATGGAACTTCATATTATAAGTTGTTTATTAAGTTTATCTTAATAAATGACTTTATCATTTGTGTTATAATTTGAAGGTGTGTTGAAGAAGGCTTTTAAGTGAAAAGTGTCTTCATGAAGCTTGAGCTTTGGAGTTATTAATTATTAAATGAAGGCTTGTAATTGAAAAGTATATTGATGAAGGCTTTTAAGTGAAAAGTGTGTGAGAGAAGCTATTTGCTTTTGGTGTCTTGAAGAAGATATCTTTTATTATTATAAAAACAATGCTTTGGGAGAAAGCAAATCATCTTTTATGCATCTTTGATTAAAAAATTGAAATTGGGAGAAGGAAACAAGGGTTTTGTGAAGAAGCATGAGGAGCTGCGAATTCTTCTTAGATCTTACACACCTTGAATTGGCCTTCATTGCCAATGAATTGTGATCAAATTTGTTTGCAAATTGCAATTGGAACAGATTGTGTCTTGTTTGGGAAGTGAGGAATATACATATGCAAATTGTGGCTTTCCTTATTGGCTGCATTTTTTCCTTGAAGCTGCCAATATCTTCATTCAAGACAGCAGCCGTCTCCAACACCAAGGGAAGTCATTCCTTGTGGCTGCGAACCATTTTTGGAGGCTGCAACTTGTTTATAGGGGTTGCGTTTTATTTATTTGAGGCTGCGAAACACTTCATAGAGGCTCTGTTTCTTCTCTTAGCAGCTGCGTCTCATTCAAAGAAGTGCTCATTGCACGAGTTAATGCTGCTACCTCTTCATTGGATATGGGCACCTATTTACACTAGGTTCTTCATGATTTTAGATGTAGTTTGCATTGTCATATCAGTCTTAATAGCTTGCTGTAGATATGCATTTTACCTCTAGAACTCGTGTATTTACATTTGAAATAAGTAAAAAAACAAGTGCATTTCATTCTCAGCTCATTGTTGAACTTTTGACATTCATTTCAAAACATTTGCATCATTTCTACTTGCTTTAAGAGCATACACAACAAACTGAAATTCCTATCAACAAGCTACAACTTTGCATGTAAAGTGTTTGAATAAATGTCAAACATTCAATATTGACAACCAAAATCAAATTTGAGGCAATATCCTAGTTGAGGATATTACACTCTTCAGCTCTTTGTTGGAGGTGTCCCACGAAAGACCCCCAACAAACACATGTGACAGTCCCAATCGGTGCTGAGAGGTGAGGGGTGAATCAGCACCTCTAAAACTTTTCTCTTTAAATCTAGTGAAGTATACTTATAACTGTAAGCCAAAATAGATTCAAGCATATAATAACAACAAGCAAACAATCACACAGTGACACTAGATTTATCACGTGGAAACCCGGTTAGGGTGAAAACCACGGTGTGAGGAGACCTCACAAATTCCGTACTTTTTTGGAGTACGCCCTATTAGGAGCCTTCCCGGTTAAAGGATTACAGCACATTTATAGATGCGATCCGGTTAAGGGATTTATTACAATAAGGCCGGTTAGTGCTTGCCTGGTTAGAGGACTTAGAACACCTTGAAAGATGTCACCCGATTAAGGGATTTGATACAAGAGATGTGTTAGAGTCCACCCAAATACTGGGATTTAACTATTGTAGTTGTTAGAAAACAATAGAAAGATTGACCTTTTACAAGTGACTTCGCATAGTCTGATAAGATCTCTGTTTGTGCTCAACTGAGAAGCATCACTGGTCGCCACAGGTGTGTTCTCCTCTATTGTTGTGCTTCTTTGCACACTCTTCTTTCTCTCTCTTCTTTTCACTTCTTTTCACCCTAGCTTCTTCAGCATATAGGTTCACTCTTTTTCTCGGCAGAATGAAGGCAACCTCTATTCTCAATAGGCAGAAGAATATATAGAGTTCTTGCCCTAATTGCGCCTCTCATGCATGACCTAATTACAGATCCTTTTTGGATACATCACTCTGTGGAGTACCAGTTTATTGAGGAAACATCCGATGTATGCATTTTCTTTATCTACTTTACAAAGAAAGCAATAGATGTGTGTTAAGCACCTTTCCTTCAAAAGAGATAACTCTTCGTTTTAAAGCCACATATTCCGACTTTAAAACCTCCAGAAGCGCCTCAAGCCGATTACCATGTTCACTCAAAGTCTTCCGGATTTAGTGCAGGAAATCTAGGTCAAAGAGTTGGTTGAAACAGGTAGTTGACTCTGACTTCCTCGGTTCATACCGGAGTCATTACTATATTGGTTGAGATCCTCATGTAGTGAACAGGTAAGAGTCTTTCTCATGTAGTGAACAGGTAAGAGTCTTTGACTTGTCACTGTCCCTTCCTTTGCTTACCGGTCGCACATTCCTCGGTTGTGTTGTTGACACCAGTTTGTACCTTTACTTCCTCTGTGCTTGTCTACACCGGTTGTATCCTGGTCCTCAGTTGACGGTTGAATCCTCCTTTCCTTGACTGTATACATTACCCGGTCGCTGATGCTTTGTGTAGTGACCGGTTGCTCTTGATTACAGTCTTTTCTTTCTTGCATGTTGTCACTGCTTGCCAAACCAGCCTTTTTTCATACAGATCTCCTTAGATCTTTAGACTTTAGAGAGATGACAAATCTCTATCCTCTTTTGCCAATCAATGACAATACTTGTACTGGTAGCAGGCTTACTGGTTACCATCTTTTAATGCCAACAACATGGTACTCCTACCCAGACATTGCTTCTAATTTCCTGAACACAAGTAATAAACGAAAACAACCCTCTTTTGTTGAAAGCGAATCCAATATACGACTCAACCAATGTAAATAATTTAAGACATTAATTTAAGAGACGAAGCATGGCTTAGGAGCTTTATAAAGAAAAATAACATTTGAAAACCTAAAGAGTTCGATGAGGATCCATTATTATCTGCCCCTACTCTCTTCAAATCATATATGCTTTGATACCATGTTAATTTGTTATACCAGAAATGAAGATAAACAACAAACAAAATAAATGAACAATAAAACACAATGGATGCAACATTGGACACAATGAATTATCCTAGGAAAACCCTCCAACTTGAGGGAGAAAAACCCAACCACAAATATATCACTTATATATTAATGAATAGTCAAAAGACTGATACAATTTGCCCATAAAACTATACCAAACTGAAGCAATGGTTATCACCCCTATGATTTGTAGATAATAAATGAAAATACCCCTTCGATACAATAATGCAGCAAAGAATATCGAATCAGCAAACTGAAATACGATGTCCTTTTACATAAGAGCTTGTCTAGGCTATGAAAGGTTGGACTCTTCATTGTCTCGACAATGAAGAGTCAACTGGTTGCAAAGATAAAAGAAACTATTACAAAATGAAATGACTTATTGAACTGCTGCAGCTTTACGTGAATTCCTCCTGTCGCTGAAATGATACAAGGAAAGATGATGTTAAGATTCCTGCCACGACAAAACAAGATAATTTATATATATATTGGATTCAGTATAGAAAGATAGCTTCCGCCAGTAAAACGTCAACACTTTTATACACACTATTTTTAGTAAGTCACTTGGACAGTTGGGTCCATACTTACTATTCATGGCAAGTCATCTAGATGGTTAGAGAGCACCATGGTTATATTTGAAAAGTTATCAGGATCAATTGTTGGTTTGATATTTGGCATTTAATGGAGTTTAATGATTTGATTTAATTAATTAAAGTATAATCTAGCATTGACTTTAATATAATTAATTAAATTAAATCTCTTTATGATTAAAGGGGATATAAGGGGTCAAGTGTGCATTCAATATATAATGATATAAAGTATCTAATTATTATGCCAAATGGGGTGCCAATATATGGAGGTATAAGGATATTAAAGTGGATTTATGCTAATGAAGAAATTATGAGGGAGTCACTTTATCATTAATTCCCATATGCAAATTAAATATTAAATTATAGAAGGGAATTTTAAATAGGGTTGCTGGAAACTTCATGAGAGGATTATAACAAGGGGTCTGAGGAAGCCATTTGAACTTGATCTCCGTCAAGTAGCTCTCTTCACTTTTTAATTTGTATGAATAAAGAAATTTGATTGAGAAACTAACTCCATACCTTACTATTTCTGATTTTGCTACTAATTTGGAGCTTATAACTTAGAAAATTCAAGCAATCAAGGCTGCAAATGAAGTTATAACTAAATACAAGAGATCGTAATTTTGAGGACAAGTCTGCAGGACTAAGACTGGAGACAAGTCTGAAAACATCTGGAATTGGTAGAGTAAATCCATTCCTTTGTTGCTATAAGCCTGAAAAAATTAGAATTTAAAAGTATTTTTTGAGGACAAAAATATGAAACCAAAGTCTGAGGACTAGGTCTGCAAACAAGGTATGATTAGACTGATAAAGCTTGCTATACACGACTTAAGATGAACATTTGGACCCCCTAGAGGCAAGAATCAGACCTTTTCTTTGATACACAAAACTCTGATTTTCTGAAGACAAGTTTGCAACATGCCTAAAAAACATAGAAACTAATCCACAAACCTTGCTAAATGCCATCCAAACATCAACCTAGAGGTCATATAATGAGGATTATGTCTTAAATTAGACTAGGTTTCAATGAATTCTGAGGACATAGATCTCAGGACACTTGTTCAAAACAAATCTCATAGACTCAGAAAATCATAACATGGGGTCGTGAAAACATGCATTATGGAAGGTTTTTGAAAATGCAAACTTTGAAAACAAACCTCCCATTGTAAGACATGTCTGATTTCTGAAGACAAAACCTAAACAAAACTTACCTGGGCAAGTCTTTGTCAAACTAATTGGTTTTCTTAGTACTGAAATGGTTCCTCTTGCACCCTGCAATGAGTTTGAGTGGGGACGAGCCATTTAGAATTCTCTCTGATTTTTTCCATGAAAATCGAACTTTTTGAGAAGTTTTCAGAGTTAAGTCTGAAATTCATGTACATAGAGCCCCTTAATTACCTGGATATTGTCTCACACCCGAGTATAAGTCTGATTTCTCTTTCCAAACGCCTTTGTCACTTGCTTCTTTAGAACCACTGATTCTCTTTGCAAATCATAGCCTTTTTATGGAAACCTTTGATCCTAGGGTCTGCAGACTTTTCCCCCCATAATTGCCTGTCTTGATGGATATTCAATCAATCTTGAGTTCCTTTTGCTTGCAATGATTTCTTATGGCACCTACTTACTTTGGACTGTCTTCTTCAATGGCGACTGCCTTTATAATGGCTGTAGTTGTATTTATATCAGACTTGTATAAATCTGGTCGCCCTTTTCCAGCTCTCCTTTCACTTCCTTTCAACCTTCTTTCCACCACCTTCTCCAATTGCCCAGCTCTTCTTTCACTTCCTTGACTTTGGACTTGGTCAACTCTTCATATTGTAGTCTATTGTTGTTGTTGGAAGATTATTTAAAGAGGTTTTTTCTTTGAATCACACCTACACAGCTAATGTGGGATAAAAGACTTTGCCTTGAAACTCATGTAATGGCGGATTTCATTTAATTTCCCATTAAAATTTTATTTAATTTCACTTTATCACTCCAAGGGAAAATTGACTCATTGAAAGATAAGTCAGTTCCTTCTAAATTGTTTTCATCTTCCATATTCATCCCTTAAAAGGAGATTCGATGCTCATAGGGACAGCTAGTATCCTTTCCCATTCACTTAACTCATTCTATTGACTCCCAAATGGGGAAAACCGATCCATTCAAGGACTTGTCCTTGATTGCCTTAATCAAAGTCCAAGGGGAAAATCACTATGCAGAACGACAAATCAGATCCACACACTTTACTTTCTCATTGATTCACAGTATCCTTGAAGGGGAAAATCAACCTCCTCAGGGACTAGGACAGATTTCATGGGTACAAGGACAATTTGGAGTCCTTATTATCCGAGTGGAAAATATAATCGTTCAAGGATAAAGTGGAAATCTCATAAGGACATGGTCAAGTGGAAAATCACCATCCCCAGGGACTTTTCACATTTTGAACCCAAAAAATGAACTAGTGGAAAAACAACCTTCACAGGGACAAAGGGAGAATCCTTGTCCACAAGGACTTTCCACTCCACAATCTTCCCAAAAATTTCTAAGTATAGACTCAGTGGAAAATGACTTGGACAAGGACTTTTTAGCCTTTTGACTTGGTTTTAATACCCAAGAGTGGAAATTCAACTCCTATAGGGACTTTGTGCATTTTTGAAGGGGAAATTCACCTTCCATCCGTATTTTGCCCATTTTTGGAGTGGTAATTCTATTTCATAGGGACAAATTACAATTTTGGAGTGGAAATTCTATTTTCATAGGGACAAAGTGCAATTTTGGAGTAAAAATTTTATTTTCACAGGGGCAAAGTGCAATTTCTAAGGGGCAAATTGATCTTTATAAGGATTTTGCACATTTTAAAAGTGGACAATCAATTTCCATAGGGATCTTGAAGCTCCTTTGCATGATTTTGTTATTTTAGCCCGAATTAATAAATGAAATATTTCATTATAGCATATTTCAGACTATATGACTAGTTAGAATATCCCAAGACTTAGAAATTTTATATCAAGTCCTGACAACTTGACCTTAGTGAATCTTAACCTTGACACTCCTGTCTACATTTGTAACCTGACAACTTGATCGCTTAACCACTCTTTAACTCTTTAAGCTCTGAGACAACACTTCTACCGCCAAAACCCTACAACTACGCGTGAAAAGAGGGGGTCTGCATTTGCAATGGGGCGATGGTGTGAAATGGTCACAACACAACCCACAACTATCATAGCCAGTCACACCTATAGACATCTTCACCTATGAGAATGACCTTAACTAGACATTTCCCTATTGGTTTTAGTGATTGACGGTTAGTATCCATATGCATAGTACCACCTTGGCGAAGGTTTTATAGGTGCAAGCATTGTACTTCGTGTTGTCATTGTCACCACCAAACTTGTTTATTGAGTCCTTTAGACTCTTTGAGGTCTCCACAACCCATCTAGGACTTGCTGTCCCTTTCTGACAGTAATGGCTCATGGACCTAAGATTGGTACTCATTGGCATAAGTAGAGCCTTTATGGTTTCCATGGTTCATGTTGAACTGTAGGGAGTCCCTTCCCAACAATTCATTGTTATTAACATAAAAGTATGATTGACATTTAATAGTCTTTTCTATTTTCCCTTCCTATGAGAGAAATGGGACCCTCCCTGGAATGTAGCTATACTCAAAATTTATCAGGCTCGATCTAGAATTTTAGAGATGATACAACATTCTTATTGATGACATACTGTCATATTTTATAAAGATTTGTTTTTACCCAACCAAAGGATTGTATGTCATCCATGAGATTTAGAGAGTTATAAACTGTCAAGTTATCTTTGCATATTGCTAAATGTATAAGTATGTAACATTTCGTCTGGGAACCCATGAGAATAATGTCTAACTAGACCTAAAGTTGATGCAATAAATTTTTTTTTAAGATACTAACAAATGCAATTAAAGATTACAAATGTTAAATGCGGAAGCAATTACGATCTAACTTTCATTAACAACATTAATGTAGTTTTATCATTTAATAGTGCAAATCCAAGTTTAATTTGTTAGTATTTTTCAGATTCTACCTAGGAATAAACAAACTATAGAAGTCTTTCAAACACTAAGCACATAATATAAGAAAATCATTAAGAATGAGGTAAGATAGTACCTGGATTGATCTCTGAGTTGATCTTCAGATCTGTCCCTTTCATGAAAGTGAATTGGCAAGATCCGCTCATTTAGGGCTTCCAATGTGATGACAATCTGAAGCCACTATAAATTTTCCCTTCCTAATTCAGAATCCGCACATGAATATGCAGCAGTTAGAAAGAATTCGATGCCTCCTTATGAATTCGCTGCCTGTATAGATTAGATTATAACACCATAATCTGATCTTAATTGCTGTTCTCATCTATAAGCTGAAGATGCTTATATTTCGCACCATTATATATTGCAGTTTGCTCCTTCAATGCATAGCCTATGCCAATATAAATTTGCACTTAAGTATTCATGTAGTTGCACCAGCAATCATGTAATACTCCAACCTTAATGTCGCTGCTCTTGAGGGAAGACCAATTCGCTGCTGCCTTTAAGCAGCCTTTAACCGATTCTTGGGAGAGGAAAGCACATTATGTTTTTGGTGCTTCTCTCCCTTAAAATCGCACTTCTTATATATGTTGTGAAACACCAATAAGGGGGCCGACTTGGTCCATAAAAACCAATTAATTATAAGAGCCAAGAAGCCGACCTTGGGCCCTTAAATTCATTCAGCATATATTTCGATTTTGATAAACAATGAATAATAAATTTAACCAATATTTATTATTCTTATTTATCATATCGATATGCACAAGGAGATGTTTGCCGTAAAGGCCATAAAACTTAACACTCCCTCTTCGACTTGAGGCAAAGATCAACCCAATGATCTCCCTCTATCATCCTTGCTAGAGATGCTAAAAACATAAGCAACATGGATTCCATATCCAATAGAATCATAGATCTCATAACTATGATAGGTAGAACACATATATTCTTATATAAGCCATACATCTCATATTCATATGAGAAACATCATATCATATGATGCTTACCATCCAAATGTGGATCTCCTAGATCCTTTGGTCTCCTAGACCCAAGAATATCAGTCCATGATATAAGTGACACGATATTAAATATCCAATCCATTTTTGAATTTCCTAAATCCACTAGTCTCCTTGACTATTTTGAATATCGAGTCCATGATATTCAAGGATGTATCAAGTCCATGATACTTTCCAAACATAAGTTATCAAATCCAATTTTGTGAATAACTTAGATCCTTGAGTCATCTTGACTCAGCCAATAGAATACCAAGTCCATGATGTATACCATCCAATTTGTGGATAACTAAATCCACGAGTCACCAAGACTCAAGAGATGTCAAATCCATGACATCATACCAACATCAAGTCCATGATGTTTTACTATCCAGATGTGGGTTTTTCAGATCCATGAGTCCCATGACTCAAGAGTTTACAATATCAACTCTATGATATTCATGGTATCATCAAGTCCATGATGTTACCAAATACTCAATTGTGGATCCCTGATCCATGAGTCTCCAAGACTCAAAGGATATCAACTCCTTGATATCTAGAGCATTGGTCTAACGATTACCAAATCCATGATATTCACCAAGTGCTTGGGGCAATGGTCTTTTGACATCAAATCCATGTTATCTCACCAATTGCTCAGAGTCATGGACTTTTGACATCAAATCCATGATGTCTCACCGATTACTTAGAGTAATGGACTTTTGACATCAAATCCATGATGTCTCACCGATTACTTGGAGTAATGGACTTTTGACATAAAATCCATGATGTCTTACCAATTACTCAGCAATGGATCCCTGATCCACGAGTCCCCTCGACTTGAAGAACATCAAATGATATTCTTCAATTCATAAGAATAACTTAGCCAAAACAACATAAGTATATCTAGATGAATAATCATTTGAAACCACATAATTATAAGATTAACCAATATGATGAAAAGTTCACACATAGAACCACATGTATTTAGTAAATGAAAGAAAGTATGATCCATTCATACATAATATTAAAGTATGCTTCACAAGCTATACAAATGATGTATGCCCCATACAATCAGCTTAATTTATCCAGCATCTATGCATAAGAATAATCACATAAGTCTTCTTCACCTAAAGATAAACAACATCTAACTAGATGTAATGTGAACACAACAAGATGCACAATAGTTTTCTATATGAATGTTCTTATGTAGATGCCAATGTAAGAATGTTCCAACCAATAATGTATGTACCTATGCATCAACTACGATTTCCCATAAATGAGTCAAAGAAGATATTCAAATCAATGCTAACATATTCCAATGCTAACATAAACCAAGAGATGTATTTGCTCATATAGATTCTGATTCTGAAGGGAAATATGACTGCATATGGACACAACCTAAGCAAGGCAAAACATAACATATCCCAATGTGAGATATACTCCATAGTCACAATGTATGATCCTATAAAATATGCCAAATATGCCCATAACATAATGTGAAGTATGTTCCTTAGATATTCAGTTATGTCAAAATAATCAGTTATACTAATTAGACATCTTAAATCAGCTGATAAAAAATTAACAAGTTATGATAATCACACCAATAAGGTATATACCTACCCATATATGAGATTAACAAGACATAAGGAAGGAGATCACCATACAAAATTAAGTGAGCCCATGACTGAACTCCCTCTTAAACCATATGTCTACAACATGACACTTAAGGAGAGTTACTCCCTCTAGATGGTTTTATCTTCTCCCTCTAGCAAGGTTAAGACCCTTTCAACCGGTAAGGAAAGGGCAATCTTAAGAGAAGATAATATGAAGACAACCATTGCCAGAGGTATATAGAGCCAATGTATGTACCTATACATAAAAAAAGGCTAACAATCTGCAGTAAATGACAGCGAACAAATAACATATGCCAAGGCAAGGTATGTTGTGAATCAGCTATTCCAATCAGTAATTATCCTATACAGATAATCCCACACCTACATGTCAAAGTTAATTTATAACTAATGAATTGATGTGCGAAGTGTACTTCCTACACATGCATAGAACCAGTATGTATACCAATAGTTAAAGTTCTCATACATCAAACAAGATGAAGGTATGTGCAATACTATGTGAAGTATGTATCTCAATTCAGATATGATCTATCCAATATACTCCCTCTGAATCATACATGCCATGCACTTAATCTCAAGATGATCTACTCCCTCTAGATCAAAAGATAATTAATAAGATTTCCCATAGAGGCAACTAATTGAAAATCAAAACCTTTATTTCAATTTCAGACCAAACCCTAGTTGCCATAAGGTTTCTTAGTTTTGAAGGAGTTAGTTTGTACTCCTAAATCTGAAAAAATCTTTACTCAACTGCAGCTCCGATACCATGTTAGTATTTTTCATAATCTACCTAGGAATAAACAAACTATAGAAGTCTTTCAAACACTAAGCACAGAATATAAGAACATCATTAAGAATAAGGTAAGATAGTACCAGGATTGATCTCTGAATTGATCTTCAGATCAGTCCCTTTCATGAAAGTGAATTGGCAAGATCCACTCATTTAGGGCTTCCAATGTGATGACAATCTGAAGCCACTATAAATTTTCCCTTCCTAATTCAGAATCCACACATGAATATGCAGCAGTTAGAAAGAATTCGCTGCCTCCTTATGAATTCGCTGCCTGTATAGATCAGATTATAACACCATAATCTGATCTTAATTACTGTTCTCATCTACAAGCCGAAGATGCTTATATTTCACACCATTATATATTGCAGTTCGCTCCTTCAATGCATAGCCTATGCCAATATAAATTTGCACTTAAGTATTCATGTAGTTGCACTAGCAATCATGTAATGCTCCAACCTTAATGTCGCTGCTCTTGAGGGAAGACCAATTCGCTGCTGCCTTTAAGCAGCCTTTAACCGATTCTTGGGAGAGGAGAGCACATTATGTTTTTGGCGCTTCTCTCCCTTAAAAAATCGCACTTCTTATATATGCTGTGAAACACCAATAAGGGGGCCGACTTGGTCCATATAAACCAATTAATTATAAGAGCCAAGAAGCCGACCTTGGGCCCTTAAATTCATTCAGCATATATTTCAATTCTTATAAACAATGAATAATAAATATAACCAATATTTATTATTATTATTTATCATATCGAGATCCACAAGGAGATGTTTGTTGTAAAGGCCATAAAACTTAACATAATCCACATTCTCTAGGGTTCCCATGACGTCGCTGCTTAAATGACTTAATTACATTAACAATTAAACCATGACATAATCATATGATTAAGGTTACATTTATTTTAAACCCACATCTAAGTGTTCCTATTTCTTTCATTTGCCATAACGAAAAGTACAAATATCATGAAGTAAAAGAAATATATATTATATTCATCTAATGCAATCGCATGTACTAAAAGATCAAACCATTACATCAATGTCATACATATAGTTACAACTCCTTTGTACATATTTACAGGGATAACAAGTATGAACAATAATTACAATTTACAGTAATACACCTTTACATCTTCCTATAGGAATGTCTCAATACATCATATCATACATTTACAAAGACAACCTATGGTACAACATAAAGAAGAGTCTCTAGTCAAAAGATGAAGTAACAACATCCATGAACTATCCAAATACATGAACATGAACATCGGATCTCGATGGTAGAAGAATCACTACTACTCAACCACGTGGAACCCGAAGGCCCACCCTACCGTGCTAAGGAGATAGACACTAGACCCCACTCAATAAACATCCAAAAGCAAGAATGCTAAAACATAGGTTCATTGAATGCAAGGGGACAAGGTACTCAACAAGATATAAACAAGAAAAACTACTAGAGGCACCAAAACATTCGTAGGATACCTAGAACACATATGGGGAAGTGTCATCACATAAGTCTTCACCTTGGGTTACCATGGAAGGTCTTTGGACCTTGGCCCCCAATTAAGATCATATGCAGGATCAAATATTCCTTTCATGTGTACAAGGAAACTAATCATGCCAGCTCACTACATCCCCTGGATGGACAGACATCTTCTCCCACTCCCATTCTTAGCTTGTATTAGCACTCAAGGCATGGGCAAGGCACTATTTTTTTTTTAGTGTTATACCCAGTTAATTTATTAAGTTATCACTTGTTAGCACAACCCACAATGGGTTACCCTAGATGGTCACTTGAGTCCCCTAACCCCCATTGCAAGCCATTGCCCTCCTAAGCTTCTAGATAACCTACCCTACGATGATAAATGAAAAAGCATCAGTATTAACAAGTTACATCTCATTTGGGATCCTTCTTATACTAGGAACACACTGGCATTTTTATGGCCATAAAAATCTCAATAAATTTCTCCAAAATGTACTCATGAAGACATAGGAAAAAAATATCATTATCATCAAAGAGAATTACAAACAAATTACAATGTGACTCTAACCATGTAAGATCATAAAGAGAACATTAAAATCCCCGAGCCTCTGGTATGACCAATCACCACCCTAGGCATACACTACCCACAACAAGACCTATGCATGCTCGAAAGGAAATATTTTTGACAAGGATATTGCACACAAATAAATTAACCAAATTCTCACATCAACAGAATATCTAATATTATTTCGTAACGTGAACACATCATAACTATATGTATTTTAATTAAAATTTAACTACATTGGTATAAGAATTCAGAATTCAGAATTCAATATATTTATTTTTTAATTTTAATATATATATATATATATATATATATATGAAATTATATTTAAAGCATACTAATTAATTTATGAATATGCTAAAATTTATTAAAAAGAAATTTTACAAAAAAGCTGTTTAAGAAAACAGCAATACTTATAAGAAGCCTTTTTTTTAATAAATATAAAAACTCCATTTAAAAGTGAGAAATATGGCATTCTATTCATGGTAAAGAGGCGCCATGATCAAGAAAAACAGCAAGTTCAAAAATCAAATATAAGCTTTTTGATAGCAAAGCAAGCTATAATTTTCTGCCATGGAGAATGGCGCAAAGTACAGGGGAGAAAAAGAGTTTAAAAAAAATACCAAAACATAAACATACATGGCGCACTAACAATGGAACATACAGCATCTAAAGTCAGATTTATTCCCAGCAAGAATTGGTGTAGGAAATCAAGGAAGGTCTGATTTTTTTTCTTTAAACATTAAATCCACCAAACTTTAAACCAAATCATGGCGCACCAAGGCAGAATGGTGGCAGATAAAAACAAGCATGATAAAAGGGTTAGACTCCAAAACAAAAAAGCACATAAAGTCATCCATTCGTAGGCTCAAGGTATGAGGATAATGGCTTCCCAATGGCACCTAAAACACAAGTGAGAGGGCCAACAAAATTGGCACCATGAGACGCCTAACATGGCTCTGCCCACCAGTCATTATAGACTCAGTTTTATTTAAGGAAAACCAGCGTATTTCCTTCAACCATGGGATTAGCAAATTGCAAGGGAATTGTGGTTTTATTTTGACAAAATAGACAGCCAAAGAGATTTAGAGTTTGGTGCTAAGAAGAAGAGGGGCAGCGACCCAATAATAGGGGAGAATGGCGACTAAAAATAAAACGATCCTCTTCATAAGACATGCGCTGGAACAAGTCCGATTGGTGTGTTGGTTGTACAGGGATCTTTGCCATTTCGAATATATATGAAATCGGTGCATCAAGAGATAATAGCGCAGTGTTTAATGCTTTTCAAGACGCCAAAACATAATCATTCTAAAAGCAAATCAAATAATGATTTATGGGTATTTACAATCAACATTAAAACAAGAAGGCTTCCATGCATGCATTGACATATTCTAGCATGAAGAATATAGAGTTAAATTTCAACTACGAAAGTTCGATTTCCTACCTTGGAATGTAGGATTGAATTTGAAAAGGA
Organism: Chamaecyparis obtusa; assembly: GCA_027943335.1. Classification (NCBI taxonomy): domain Eukaryota; kingdom Viridiplantae; phylum Streptophyta; class Pinopsida; order Cupressales; family Cupressaceae; genus Chamaecyparis; species Chamaecyparis obtusa. The sequence goes on along the minus strand of BSBK01000139.1, from coordinate 1,621,418 downwards.
TGAAGAACCGAAATCCTTCAATCCAAGAGAAAGCCAACTCCAAGCTTAAAAATTTCTTTAACACCCAAAAACTTTTGTACAAAATGAAAGAACTAAAGCTTTGACAAAAACTTCAATTCCAAAATCATCTAAAATGAGGCCACATTCCTCTATTTAACTGGCACTTGCACCTTTGAAGGGTGCAAGGGTTACGCTGATAGTGTTATACAAAGTTGGAAAAATCTCACTCGGCAAAAACTTGCCAAGCCCTGAAAAAGAATACTCGGGAAAAAATGGGCCAGTTTTTGGAAAAACTCGGCAAAAAACTTAGGAACTTAAAAATAGCATAAAATTTAATTAAAAATGCATTTTTTTTGCAAAATTCAATGAGAAGATGCATCCAATGAGTTAATTAATGAGAAAACAAAAGAAACAAGCTAAGTTTAGATATATATAAATGCAAAGTGGGTACAAAATTGCATTTGCATGTGGAATGTTGATGATTGGAAGCAAAATAGTAAAGTTAAACAGTTTCTAGTTCTAGAAAACTAGAACGAAACACATCATTACAAATTACAATTACATCTTCCTCTTCCCAAATCTATGAGCAAATAAGGGAGAGGAACTACAAGTAGAGGCGCTAGTCCTAGAAGTAGAAGCCTGCACTAAGCGTGACTATGCCTCCTCACTCGGTATCCTTCCAACTCTTGATGTGTGTGTCTCGCTCTCCATCCTGGATGTATCTTCTGGTACTGACACTACTAATGACTCCTCGTCTGAATCCTCATCCTCCTCAATGTCATCCAATGTGAAACCAAATCCACCCCGCTCCTCCTCCATAGCCTGCCTCTCCAAATTAGCGATGTCATCCTCTGTAAACAATGGAGGCTTCTCATGTGCCGTCCAATCAGAGTAAGGATCTATATCATCCAAATCAATTGGACCAGCTGGTGCTTCCTTTGCCCTTCTCAAGCGCAACTTAAGATTGTATTACACAGACAAGGTCATTGAGGCTTTTTTGGGCTAACTTGTTTCTCTTCTTTGTGTGGATGGACTCAAATAAGCTCCAATGGCACTCACAATGGGGATGAGCTACAAGGCTAGCATAAGATTCTGAGAGCGAATTTCTTTAGATGTGGGGTATTTCCACCCCAACTTTGCCACCAAGCCTCTTCAAATTAAAATATTGAGAAGTTAGAAAGAAAAGAGACAAGCGAAACATAATTTATCAAATGGAAAAATTGCAAATGTTCTACATTTACCTGGGATTTGAGTGCCTCTTGCTCTCTTTGCCAACTCTGAAGAGAATAATTTACCCTTTGATTCCACAAAGATTTGTTGTTTGGTCACAACAAGGTCTCTCTCAGCAACATCAGGTAGCATCCTTTGAATGTGTATAGAGAGGCCCTCCATGACCTCGCCATTAGAATCTGAAAAGGAATCATCATATCTAAAGCCAAAACAAAGTGAAACCAAGTCTTAGTACACAACTTACAAAAACAAAGTGAAATCAAGTCTTAGTAAAAATTGAATAAGAATCACCGTACCTGAAATGAGGGTTGAGGAAGTATCTTGCTGCATGAATGGGTTGGTGGAGCTGATTGTTCCACCTCCTATCAACAATCTCCCAAATGGGGTCATATCTGAGTCTATCCCCCTTGTAGTAATTTTTGATAGACTCTTTGGCCCTATCCATGGCCTCATACAGACACCCCATTGGGGTTTGATCCCCATCAACCAACAACAAAACTCTCACCAAGGGCTCAGATACCTGCAATTGAAATTTTAAAAATAAAAATTAGTTTACAACAAGATTAATTAATGAAGTTAGTAATAGTAATTTACAAATGAATAATGAGAGACTTGAATCAAGAATAATTAAAAATTAAAGTTTTGATTCTTGAAGTTACCTTCACAATTTCATGAGCCTTGTCCCAAAAATGTTGTTCAAAGACAATGCGCGCAACAAATTCTCCTTCAGGCTTCTTTGAATAAGCTGATTCAAGCCATGGTGGACTCACAAACATTTGTTTCAAAGGATTCAAGCCATCAATAATACTTTGCAACGTCAAGAAAACCGTTGCAAATCTTGTGGCTGCGGGTCTCACCAAATCTTTCCCTTTAGTGAATTGTCTCATCAAATTTAGAACCCAAGGGTGATTGTAGATATACTTTGTTACCCGCCTTGCATCTTCGACAATTGGAGTCACCCAATCAAGTTTTCCTATGTCCTCCAAAAGAAGGTCAAGGACATGTGCTGCGCAAGGTGTCCAAAAAAGAGTTGGATGCTTGTCTTGGAGGATTCTACCTGGTATATTAGTAAAAATTCAATAATTAGTTTCCAATTTCCATATTTTACCTAAAAGCTTAATTAAATATCACTTATTAATATTTAAATTTTAATGATAATCATGTGCAACATAAATATTAAAATTTAAAATTACCTGCTGCCACATATGCTGCTGCATTATTTGTGATGATTTGCACCACATTCTCTACTCCCACCTCCATGACAACATTCTCCAACATTAATGCCAAAGTTTGTGCATTTTTCACTTTGTCAGAGGCATCAACTGATTTCCGAAATTCCACATCATCCTTGCAAGCAACCAAATAATTACTAATGGTTCGGTTTTTTCCATTTGTCCACCCATCAAAAAGAATGGTGCAGCCATATTTACTCCACTCTTTTTTTTGCACCTCCACCATTAGTCTTTCCCTATCAACAACATTTATAAGCAACCTACAAAATCAAAGTCAAATCAAGTCTTAGTACTCAATTTTGATTTAATAAACAAGAAATAACAATTAAAATGTCAAAATGAAACCAAGTGGATTCCGATTATTTACTTGGCTCCGACTCAAATCCTTGCGAGAAGGGGCCTTGTACCCTTTTCCCGAAACTGTCATTGCGGTCACCAAATTGAGCCAATAGGGGCTCTCAATCACACTCAATGCGAGATTGTTGAAATACCAAAAATCAGCACATGCAATATCAGTTTTGTCATGTGCCTTCTTGTTCCATGTAGTGGCCTCTAATGATGGTTGTGCACCAGGTGTATTCCTGGGCAAAAAAAAATTTGTGTGTTAAAGCTTGATGGATTGAAGATCTCCTCTGTCCTTTTATTGAAGATCAAGAAGGGGAACTACCCCTAATTTGCCTCTGAGATACTCAAAGGTACTCTTCGGTAAAGGCTTTGTGAATATTTCAGCAACCTATTCTTTTGTGGATATTCCAACTTTACTTCTTTATTCTAAACCTGCTCTCTCAGATAATGATACTTTATAGCAATGTGCTTTGTTTTTGAGTGCATGATAGGATTTTTGGATATATTGATTGCACTTGTGCTATCAGAGAATATTGCAATTGGTTCAAGTACCTGTTCTTGGATTCCTTCCAATATCTGTTTAATCTAGATTACCTGTGTGCAATTAATTGCTGCAGCAACATACTCAGCTTCTGCTGTGGATTGTGAAATGCAGTCTTGCTTCTTGCCTATCCACAACACAATCATCTCTCCAAGAAAGGATGCACCTCCACTTGTGCTCTTTCTGTCATCAATGTTACCGGCCTAGTCTGCATCGATGACCACTTTTATCTCGAAACCTCCTTTGTGAGGAAACCATAGACCATATTCGTCAGTACCCTTTAGATATCTGAAGATTCTCTTAACTACTATCAAATGTCTCTTTTGGGTTTGCAGAGAATCTGGCCACAATACCTACTTCATGTGCAATATTAGGTCTACTATGTACAACATACTGTAATTTGCCAATCATTGATTAGTAAAATGTCTCATTGACTTCTTTAGCATCATCCTCCTTTGATAATTTGCAGTTAGTTATCATTTGTCTGCCAACCTTCTTCTAGCCCAAATGATTTAAGAATCTCCTTAATATACTTGGACTGAGATATGAAAATACCTTCTTTGAGCTGATGGATTTGCAGACCAATGAAGAGTTTTATAGCTCCAATCATGGACATTTTAAATTCTTTTTTCATCTCTTCTGCGAAGTCTTTGCTCATTTTGTTATCTCCTCCAAAGATGATATCATGCACAAATATTTCAGCAATCAGGTTCCCTTCTTTACTACTCTTTAGATACATATTGTTATCTCTTGTTCTTGTGAATCCTATGGTCAAGAGGTATGAGTGTAACCTTTCATACCAAGCCCTTGGAGCTTGTTTCAGCTTGTTTCAGAACACCCAGTTGGTGCCTATAACATTCTTGTCCTTAGGTTTAGGAACAAGAGTCCATGTTTCATTCTTTTCTATTTGCTCAAGCTCCTCTTCCATTGTCTTAACCCAGTTGTCATCCTCCATAGCTTCTTTGGTAGTTTTAGGCTCTATGTTGGAAAGTAAACAGATACTTTCTTTAGCCTTTCTCCTGGTTAGAATGTTAGCATGTTTGTCACCAATAATGTTATCACTGGAATGGTATGTGACATACCTTGGCAGAACCAGTCAGTGGTCATGGTCTTCATTTTCAGGTTGAGCAACATTTCCAACGAGATCATGAACAACTTCTTGTTCATCTTCTTCAATTGGTCTTATGTTTTGATCCCTTCCTTGCTCGGGCACATTACCCTGTTCCAAGGGTCTGTTTACCTGTTCTTCTTCATCGATAGTTATTATTTCACTGAATTCTAAATGATCATTTACGTCATGATCCCGGTGACTGACTGATTCATCATGATTGTTCTTATCCCTTGGTTCTGAATACTCATCTATCTTCACGTTTGCACTTTCCACTATTTTTATTGTCCTCTTACTTAGACATTGGTAGGCTTTACTTTTGGTTGAGTAACCCAAAAATATGGTTACATCACTCTTTTGACTCAAACTTTCCATAGTAAACATCTCTTTTGATGTAACAATTGCTTCCAAAAGTTTTGAAATAGCTTACACTGGGAGTATGACCAAACCATAACTCATATGGAGTTTTACTAGTTCCTTTCTTGACTTGAACCCGGTTCAGTGTATACACAACGGTGCTGATTGCTTCTCTCTAGAAGTGATGGGGTAGATCCTTCTGAATCATCAGGGTTCTTGCATAGTCTAGTAAAGTCCTTTTTCTTCTTTCAGTGACTCCATTTAGTTGAGGGGTTCTCGGTGCAGACATCTTCCTTTTTATCCCATGTTCTTCATAGTAGTTGGTAAACTTTTGAGAAGTGTACTCACCTCCTCTGTCTAACCTTAGACACTTCAAGCTTTTACCGGTCTCCTCCACTCGAGCCTTGTAAATTTTAAACATATGGAAGGGCTGTGATTTTTCCTTAAGGAAGAGTGTCCACATCATCCTTGAAAAATCATCTACAAAGAGCATGAAATACTTGTCTCCATAGTAGCTCTACGTCCTCATTGGTCCACACAGGTTTGTGTGAACAAGATCCAACACATTTTCAGTAGAAAAAGACTTGCTGCTGAAACTTGTACCTGTTAGTTTGCCTAGCTGACATTCTTTACACATGGCCCTGTCAAGCTTTATAATATCAGGAAGCCCTCTGACTGACTTCTTCCTACTTACTTTGACAATGCTATCAAAGTTTATGTGGCAGAGTCTTTTGTGCCACAACTATATATTGTCATCTTTTTCCATGAGGCGAGTTTTCTCTGTCTCCCCTTTTGCAGTGGCTATGAGGCAAGCCCCCTCGGTTGAGTTTAGGTAGAACAGGTTCCCTTTTCTCTATCTACCGGTGGCAACTTGAGCTCCTAATTGATTCTTGACAATATAAGAACCTTGCCCAAACTCCAACAGGTATCCTTTGTTGTTCAATTGAGCCACACTCATTAGATTGTACACGAGTCCTTCTACCCAGTACACATCTTCGCAGACAGCTTCATTGCCAAGTGCTATTTAGCCTTTGCCTTTGATAGCACAAGGAGCATTGTTACCACATGTCATTGATCCACCATCATTAAGCTTTAGGCTGATGAACTTGTTTTTGTCACCGGTCATGTGGTGAGTGCATCCACTGTCAATGATCCAGTCGTCACATTGATGGGATCTAGAGATAAGTGTCATTTCACTGTGCTTTCTTCTTTTATTGCCACAAAGGCAATTTCATCATCTCCCGATTCTTTTGATTCATTGTCAGTGACACCTTCCTCAGCAAGGTAGTACTGCTTTCCTTTGTTCTTGAATCGGTTGAACTTATCTTTATTTTCATTTTCTGAAACCTGGCCACAATGTGTCCTATCTTATTGCAAGAAAAGCATTTCAATGGAAGTTTCGTTTTGTACTTCCCTTTTCCTCTTGGAATCTTCTTGCGATAAGTGCTTCAAACTCATCCTTCTCTAGGTCTTCTAAGAGTAGATTTTTAATGAAATGACTAGACTTTTGGGTAGAACTATTACTGGTCTCTCTTCCTTTCTTGGTGGAAGCAATATTTACAGAAGATTTAAAAACATCTAACATGGGTAAGCTGTTATCATAATTGCTTAATTCAAAAGCAATCAACTTACTGATAAGAGAGTCAAGGGTGACTTGTGATGTGCTCACTGATCTGAGCTCCTGTATGGCTAAGATCTTGATAGCATATTGTGGCCTTAGCTTCCTCAGTATCTTGCTTATCACATCTTGCTCACTTAGTGTTCCTCGAGCGCTTTTGATGGAGTGCATCGCTTCTTTTATTCTATTGTTGTATTGCTCAATGTCTTCTCCATTCATCTCTATGTCATCATATTTGCCTCTGAGGCTTTCTACTTTTGCTCTTTGAACATGTGGGTCGCCTTCGTACACTTTTTGTAGCATTGCCCACATTTGGCAAGTTGTAGTCAAATGTTCAATTTTTGCATAGACATGGTCAGGGACCGTACTAGCTATCATATCCGTAGTAGCTGTGTGTTGACTTCTAATCTTCAATTGATTAGTCGTCAAGGTACGAGTGGGTTCACTGTAATCTGTGATTACATGATTCCAGAACTGATCTCTAGTGCTTTTCATGTACTTCATTCTCCTGCACCATAGACTGAAGTTTTCCTTAGAAAACATGGATCCTTACTTTCTCATCATTTGATCTATTCCTTGTTGTGGTTAAGCAGCACAGAAAAAGAACTGTTATTCCTAAGCGGTTACTGAGAGGGGGGGGTGAATTAGTAAATACTATTTCTATTACAATTCAACACTCGTTTACTTATTCTTCCAAGATAAGCAGAATGTAAACAATCATTCACAAGCATAAACATAAATACACAGATCAACACATGATATATACGTGAAAACCCTCGGTTAGAAGGAAAAAACCACGGTGAGACAGAGCTCACAACTTCACTTTTGCAGAAATAAAGACGCCCTGTTAGGAGTTTACAAAGCAATTGTGAAGGTGCTACCCGGTTAAGGGATTTGATAGAAGATTGGTTAAGATCTTAACTCTGTTAGGAGTTTCCTGGTTAGAGGACTTTCAACATCAACAAAGATGTTACCCGATTAAAGGATTTTTACAAAGAACTGATTAGGGTTCACCCTGATTGAGAGATTTCAATATGCTTTCACACCTTATAAAAACAATGATCTCAATTGACACTAGTTGTCTGATTAGATCATACTTGTTGATCTCTTCTCCGGTTTGCCTGGCTGTTGAATCTTTTTTGCCTCTTTGGCTTTCACCTCTGGTGACTGTAATCTCTTTGCAGATATCTCTAGTCTGCTCTCTCTATTCAACAACTTTCAACAACCTTATTTCTTGCATCCTATGACCTATATTTATACAAAAGTTCATCTCAATGAAACCTTTAACTCATAGAACCACCAAGCTGTAAACTCAACGATAAAACATGCAACTAGCAGTTAAGCTTTATGTTTTGATCTAGAGTTTACCTTGAAACATCCATAGAAATAAAGCTAACTCCTGTTAAAAAACTAACTTCAGTTCTGAGTGGTGGATGCTCCGCATATTTTGGTTTTAACTCAAAAACTGATTCGCATAATCTGGTGCGGATCTTTATGTTGTTTGACTGGTATTAATCTTCTACCCGGTCCATCCTTGTCTGTAATACAAGACCACTACAATGTACTCTGTTTGGTCTACTAGTGTATTACCTCTGTCTAATCTACCGGTGCATATACTCTTAGATAACTGATCTACTAGTGGGGCCTCTACCGGTGGGAATGGTGTTTGCAACTATCTTCACTAATGACAACTTATATTGCTAATAATCTTCCCCTTTGTCATTGGTGGAAAAACCATTATTCACTTATCACAGTCAATTCCTGGATCTGTAGATTGCTACCCTGTGTATTGTACATTTTAGCTTTTCTCTCTTCTGTTTGTAGACTTCCCCTTGACTGCTGCTTCCCCTTTTCAGATGCCCATTGACCGGTTACATGTTCAATGTTCTTTTGTGTTTCTTTTAGAGAGACAATAATGTTCTCCATGTCCTCCACAGTTTTGTAAGCAGGTTCACCGAGAAGATTCTCAACTGATGATGCAGTTTGTTGCATTGCATCAAATGTGGGGGCTAGAAATAATTGAAATCCAATGATGTCTTGGATTCTCTTAGTCTTCTCTTCAACAGTGTTTCTTAGAATAAGAGCAAGACTTGTCATTTCTTTGCTGAAGTTTGTTGCAGACTTATTCTTGATGTCAAACTAAGAAGACAAGGCTCTTATATCTTTTGAAGTCTTTGTTGACTTCTCTATCAGATCTTGCAAGAATATGTCAAAATTTTAAGTTCTTGTCATCAAACTTCCCGCCACATGAATCTGTTGTTGAAGAACTCTTAAGTTGGTTGACATATTAACCTTTATATCTTCAACTTGTTTGTGGACTATCTCTATTCTCTTCTTTTCATAGTGATCTACTGCTATAGTTTCTGGATTTGTCAGGTCATCACCGATTGCTTGTGCCAATACTTCTAGCTGATCTATAATAGGTTCATCTTCATCTATGTCAGCATCAGGTATGAAGTTGCACAAGATATTCTTGACAATTGTCAAGACTATGTCCTATTTCTTCTTGGTCAGCTCCTTTAGCTACCTTGTTGACATCTTGCTGATGTCAACTATAGTATCGGTGGCCTTGTTCATTTTGGCTTCTATGTCCTCAGCAAATGATAACTTTCTTTTAGATGAGGAGGAGCTTGGGACATCTGCCTGTTCCTTGTGTGTAGGCTCCTATACCGGTAGTCCTTGCTTAGTGTGTACAGGTAACTCTTGTTCTTGTTCTTTCTATTGTTCTTCCTTGTTTTCATCATTTCCCGGTTGGGCTAACTCCTCTGGTAATGCATCATTTTCTGGTTGTTCCTTCTCTTCTGGATGGACTTCTTCTGCTTGCACTTCCTCCTAATTTTGTGCTTCCACCTCTGGTTGCACATCAGTTTTTGGTTGTGCATCCTCTTCTTGTGGGAGTTGTTCTTCCAGTGGGACTTCTTCCTTGTGCTGCTCTTCAGTTGTATGTAATTCTTCCATGGGTATATCATTTACCAGCTCTTGTTCTATTGGGGGGACTACTTGTTCAACATTTACCTATTCACCAGATGTGAACTCCTTTGTTTGAACATTTACCTAACCAGTTGTAGGTTCTTCACGAGTAGTGAATTGAACCGGTAGTGCTTGTACAGATTCTGGTTGATCATGTGGACCTGTTCTATCTAGTGCACTGAAATTGTACTTCTGCCAAAAATCTAAAGTCTCTTTATAGACTTCGTTTTCGTATCCATTGAGAATCTTGGCAACTCAATAATTGGTATCCAAGCTCATTGCTGCTTCTAGTATAAGTTTGACTCTTTCTTCACTGAGACCAGGTCTAACCTTAGACAATGTCTCCTTATTTATTCTAGTGTTGGTGCCTAGACCGGTTCTCCACTTGGTCTGAAGCCTAGAATTTAACTCAGGGGGAAACTTGGCCCTATAGTCCCTTGGAGTTCTATTGTAGTCTATAAAAGTTTCTACTATAGCTACTATTATAGCCTGTTTAACATCTTCGTCTAACAGACTGTACCATTTAGCAGCATTTTCTACTACAAAATCCATCACTTCATCAACAATATCATTGATAGACATGGTGCGAGTATTACCTTTTTCTGGAGAAATTAGAACAGTTGGACGAACTGGATCACTACTTTTGTCATCAGTGATGTCTACAATTATCGGTTCTGTAGGATTCCTTTCTTTTACCGGTGCATCAGCTCCAAGCACTCCTTTTCCTTTATTGGTGTCAGGGACAGGTGGAACTATGGACTTTTTGTTGAAATATAGTTTCAATCAGATTTAATGTCTGATGGAATCACAATTAAATATAATTACATCAGTTATGTAATGCTCTATATTAGCATTACAGTCAGATTATAATCTGGATTGTAATGTTAATGCAGATCACTCTTAATAGTTAATTATGTTTATTGTTATTGAAACTCCTATGCAGATTGATCTTGTTTAGAGATGATTGGTTAAGAGATGTTAAGTAAAGTAATTATATTAGTTAGTAATTAATGGACATCATGAAGAGTCATGATCCTCCAAGTTGCTGACACCTTTGTATAATATATATGCTTGATTGGAATGAGGAATCAATCAATCACAAAGGCAATTGCATTCCTCAGTCCATCAACAAGAGCAGATCATTCACTTACCTATTCATCCTATATTTCCTTAACATGGTATCAGAGCCAAGTTAGGAGAAGTGAATAAGATAGCAAGCAAATAGACATCGACGATCTAGGAACCAACGATCTGCAATATAAAAGGATCATCAGCACCCGAGCATCTACAATCTCTGCGACTATATCGAGGATAAATTAGGGAGAGACCCATTAAACTTGTAGACATTTAATCGACGACAGAAGCTCATTAATCTGTAGACATCTAAATTGACGATAGAGACTCAGATTATTCCAGTTATCAAAAATTATCGGCAGAGACGCATAAAACTATTGCATCTTCAATAATAAGAAATCAGAAAGTTTAATACTTGAAGGTTATAAAATATGGCCCACACACTCAGGATGGAGGACAGACTTGAATTTGCCTCTAACTTTGTCTCTTGGAAGATTCAAATCAATACATTGATGCAAGAACTAGGACTAGAATCCTACATATAGGAAGAATCTAAAATACCTGAAGATGAGACAGAAAAAGCAATCTGGAAAAGACGAAACAATAAAGCCAAGAAGCTAATCATTGACTTAGTTAAAGACTCAATATTACCAAGCATATCGAGGTTAACATTTGCTTATGAGGTTTATAAAACCATTCAAAATACATTTGAGATAAATATTGCAAGCAGGATATTAACTCTAAAACAACAAATGATGAATATCAAAATGAATAAGGGAGAAACAATAACATCTTACTTTCTAAGAATCATTGAAATAAGGGATCAACTATTCTCCATTGGTAATACAGTTGATGATGTTGATCTTTCCCTAATATCTCTAAGGGGATTACCTTTATCATGGGAGTCATTTATTCAATGTATTAGTGGAAGGCCTCCTTTGCCTAAATTTGACCAACTCAAAAACGATTGCTTACAAGAGGAAACTTGGTTGATATCCAGAGGGATTGGACCAAATAAGGGAAGTGAGATTCAAGCACTACAAACAAATACTTTCAACAAGAAGAAGTTCTTCAAGAGGAAAGGAAACAAATATTTTTTAATAATGCTAACTTCTCAAATAAATCTTATAAGAAAGACAAATCGAAGGTTCAGTGTTATAGATGCGACAAATATGGGCACACTCATAGAGAATGTCCTACTAGAAATAAAGGACAAGCAAATATAGCTAAAACCAAAAACGATAATTCACTATTTTGTCTAGCATTATCAAGTGAACTTAATACAAATAAGAACACCTGGATAATTGACAGTGGAGCCTTCTAGATACATAACTGGATTCAGGAATCAATTTGAAGATCTTGAAGGACATTCTTCTAAAGAAGTCACCATTGGTGATAACTCCACCTACCTCGTGAAAGGAATTGGGACCTGTTCAATCAAACTAGGAAGCGGGGTAACATTACATCTAAAAGATGTTTTGTTTGTACCAGGAATTAAAAGGAACCTAATATCCATTTCAGGGCTAGCTGATCAAGGATATAGAGTCACATTTAATGAAGATAAAGTTCTTTTTTGGCCTAAAAATTCAAATATAAAAAAATGCTATAACAATAGGATCTAGAGATAGTAGCTTATATAAACTACTCTGCGATCAAAAAGTTGCATTAAACCATGAAATTTCTCATAACAATGAATTATGGCATAAGAGGTTAGGTCATCTAGGTTATAGTGCTCTACCTATCATAAAGAAAATAACCTCAGGAATACCTAATATAGAATCAAAATACTCTGGCATTTGTAAAGGTTGTGCACTAGGAAAATATATTAAAAGTTCATTCCCTTCTAGTGAACACAAGTCTAAAGACATTGTAGAACTTATTCATTCTGATCTATGTGGGCCCATGTCAACACCCTCCCTAATGGGATCTCTATACTAGATAATATAAATTGATGATTTCTGTCGGAAAACTTGGATATACTTTTTGAAGCTAAAAGAATCAATTGAAGTACTATCTAAGCTCAAAGAATTCAAAGCTTTAGTAAAAAATCAAACAGGGAAGAAAATCAAAATACTAAGATCAGATAATGGGGGTGAATACACAACTAAAATCTTTAAAGAATTCTGCAATTCTGCTGGCATTAAGAGGGAGTATATTGTGCCATATAATCCTCAACAGAATTGAGTAGTAGAAAGAAAGAACAGAATGATAATAGAAGCAGCTAAAGCCATGATGCATGACCAAAACATCCATGTCCCATTTTGGGCAGAAGCTTCAAATACTGCAGTATATATACAAAACAGATGTCCACACTCTAGTCTAAAAGATATAACTCCTGAAGAAGCTTTCACTGGAAACAAACCAGACTTAAGTCATCTCAGAATATTTGGATGCCCAGTTTATATTCATGTTCCAAAAGAAAAGAGGACCAAACTAGAACCATCTGGAAAAAGAGGTATTCTAGTGGGCTATAGTGAAAACTACAAAGGATATCACATATACATTCCGGGACAAAGGTCAGTTGAAATAAGCAGAGATGTAAAATTTGATGAAAGCATTACATGCAGAGATTCTGAAGATAATCAAAACTTAGAATTAGAAGAAGAAACCTCTACTGAAATTGAGAGGGAGAGTATCTTAGAAGAACTTGAACGTCCAAATCTAAATGATGTCGATAAAAAGAAAAGACCACTATGTGCAAGGAAAATGTTGGAAGAAAACAATGTGGAACCAGATGAAATGTTCAAAGAAAATAAAAGAACTAGAACACAAAAATGTTATGCAGCATTGTTAACAGAGCTTACAAATCAAGAATCAACTGATGCTAAGGAAGCCTTAGCAAGTCAAGCTTGGAAAGATGCCATGATTGAAGAGTATCAATCAATAATAAAAAATGATGTTTGAGATGTAGTACCTAGACCTAAAGGCAAATCAGTTGTTTCTTCTAAATGGTTGTTCAAAATCAAATATGCACTTGATGGCAGCATTGAAAAACATAAAGCTCGGTTTGTTGCAAGGGGATTCTCCCAGAAAGCTGGAATTGACTATGAAGAAACATTTGCACTAGTAGCCAGATATACTTCAGTAAGAACCATCATTGCAGTTGCAGCTTCTAAAGGATGGAAAATACATCACATGGATGTCAAGGCAGCCTTCCTGAATGGTTCAATAGAAGAAGTATATATAGAATAACCAGAGGGGTTCACTACACATGATAGATCACATTATGTTTGCAAACTTAAAAGGGCTCTCTATGGACTAAAACAAGCCCCTAGAGCTTGGTATGCAAGAATAGACAACTTTTTAACTAAACTAAGATACTCCAAGAATGAGGCAGATTCTAACATTTATTTCAATTTTTCTAAAGGTGATATGATCATATTGGTTCTTTATGATTGATGATCTTTTGATAATAGGTGAAGATCATTTGATTGTTAAATGCAAACAAGACCTTGCTGCTGAATTTGATATGAAGGACTTGGGTCTTCTACACTATTTTCTAGGGTTGGAAGTAAGTCAAAAGGAAAACTACATCTTTCTAAATCAAGAAAAGTACACCATTGATATCTTAACTAGATTTGGAATGATGGATTGTAAACCTTTAGCAACTCCTATGGAAACAAACTTTATCAAACTTAAAATGGAAGCAGAAGGTTCAGAACCTGCAGATCCTATAGTATACAGACAGATAGTTTGCTCTCTCATGCATCTTGTTAACACTCGTCCTGATATTTGTTATGCAACTAATGTATTAAGTCACTTTATGTGTGAACCTAAAAGGATACATTTAATGGTTGCAAAACATATCTTAAGATATTTACGAGGAACTATTGGACTTGGACTAAAGTATGAAAATGTTGAGATTCAGCTATACGGATACACACACTCCGATTGAGCTGGAAGTCCTACTGATCATAAAAGTACTACTGGATGTTTCAGTCTTGGGTTAGCCATGGTTTCTTGGTTCAGCAGGAAACAATCAGCAGTTGCTCAAAGCTCAACCGAAGCAGAATACATGGCAGCCGCCATGGGAGCACGGAAAGCAGTATGGTTAAGGAAATTACTGTTTGGCTTATTTGGAGAACCCTTGAAATCCACTATTATCCATTGTGATAATCAAAGTTGTATCAAATTATCAGTGAATCCTGTCTTCCGTAACCGATCTAAACACATTGAGATTCCATATCATTATATAAGAGATATGGTAGATCGGAACATCATTAAGTTGATGTATATTAGCACTGAAGAACAGAATGCTAACATATTTACCAAGCCCCTTGCAAGAGTGAAGATAGAATACTTCAGGAGCAAACTTGGTATGATTAAATATAAATGAGAAAATTAGAACTAAGTTCTAATATTAATTGTAATTTATTTATAAATAAATAAAATATTGCAATATTTAAATCGATGTTTTGAGAAGGTGACGATCTTGTGTGTGTTAAGGTTACTATTTCAAGGTGACGATCTTGTTAATAGTTAACTAAGTGTCAAGAATGGCTTTATCAAAGTTAATGATCCGGATTGCGCCGGATATCTTGAACACTATGTTATTACTTGTGTAATAACCATATCATGGCTAGACAACATTAAGTTGTTGGTTTCAAATTGTCATGATGTGTTCTGGACTGTATTAAATATTATGCTCATGGCTAGACAACATTGAGTTGTTGGTTTTAAATTGTCATGATTGAGAGTTTGACTTAAATCTTCTTTTACTAAGAGGGAGTGTTGAAATATAGTTTCAATCAGATTTAATGTCTGATGGAATCACAATTAAATATAATTACATCAGATTTAATGTCTGATGGAATCACAATTAAATATAATTACATCAGTTATGTAATGCTCTACATTAACATTACAGTCAGATTATAATTTGGATTGTAATGTTAATGCAGATCACTCTTAATAGTTAATTATGTTTATTGTTATTGAAACTCCTATGCAAATTGATCTTGTCTAGAGATGATTGGTTAAGAGATGTTAAGTAAAGTAATTATATTAGTTAGTAATTAATGGACATCATGAAGAGTCATGATCCTCCAAGTTGCTGACCTTTTGTATAATATATATGCTTGATTGGAATGAGGAATTAATCAATCACAAAGGCAATTGCATTCCTCAGTCCATCAATAAGAGCAGATCATTCACTTACCTATTCATCCTATATTTCCTTAACACTTTTGACTTGCTTTTTCTGCCTGCCGTTGGTTCTGAAGAAGTTTAGTCCAAGTAGACACACCTTCTTTGTGAACCTTCTCGGTTTCACCAATAAGCATTTAACTGATCCTCCTCTTTATCAAGAAATTTTGCTTGTTCAATTTGGTTTGCTGAGTGGGCTCGTCCAGAGTGAGATGGTTCTGAACCTCCAACAGAGCTTGAATCCTCAGCTCTCTTTCCCTGTTTATTGAAGCTCTCCATCTAGCTTCAAGAATCTCATAAAGATCATTAGGAATAGTCTTGTGAAGTTCTGTGGGAGAGATTGAATTTATGAATACAGTGAACCACTGCTTCTTCTATCTTTCTCCTATCTTCATTGTTTGCAAATTGATATCTTCTGCTAACTGATCCGATTTCAACAGTTTCTTTCATTCCTGCCACAAATTCATCAATTGTGGGCTTGCCTCTTCTTGGTGGACCGTCCTTTACCATTTTACTTGATTTCCTCTTTTTGATTAGAGGAATAGTGTCTTCAGTCTTTGTTTCCTCTGGATCTTCCTCTTGAGTGCTAGCTACCGGTTGTGCTCTTTTCCTTTGAGCCTTGGGTTGCTTTGTCACCAGTTTCTTCTTTGGTGTGGGGGCCCTTTTGGTGGATATTTTTAATCGGTGCCCTCTTCTTTAGATTTTCCTGAATCTCTTCGAATGTGCCGAACCGGTGGGCAGTGAGATTTATATTAGCTTGAATTAGGGCATCAACATATGCCTTAGCAATCTTGGTGGTGATCTCATAACCCAGCTCAGGAGCACATTTTGTTCTTCGTTCCACTACTTGAATGATGCAGTGATCGGTGGAAACCAGAAAACATACATCATCCTTGTATGAGTCAACAATGGTTGACGACACCCACTCCGTTGCATGCATTCTTAGTTGAAATGCCTCAAAATATTCAGCCATCACTTTACCGAGCTGGTTTCCCAGTCTATTAGCGATTTCACTTATTTGGTGCATGACCGGTTTGTCGGTTCCCCATGTTACCTTTCCAATTCCAAGAAAGAATCTTTGATAGTAGAAGTAGAGACATACCAGTAGGGTCCCGTACTTCATGGATTTCTTCTTAACAATACCGAGCTTTTTCATATTTTCAAATATCTACCCTCGAAGTATTCCGTAGATATCATACTTGGCGTTATCATACATTATCCGGTGAGCGGCATGTATGGCTCCTCTCGGTATGTTGTTCAGATTACTAGATTGATAACCTATCACCGCGGATGAAAACTGAACCCCTTCGTCTTCGATGTCGTTGACTATCATAAGTCGACCATCAGACTTTGATTTGGTCAGCTTGGTGATGATCGCATTGCAAATCGTTCGTAGGGTTAATGCTTCCCTTCTTGACTGTACCCAGTCACGCGATGCAAATCCTCTTTTGTTATTTGTGTAGCTGCACCATTTTAGAGCCAAAACCTTGGATCGTGCACTTGACTGAGGACCAGTCGAATCCAATCTGGTTGGAAGATAGTTGGATAGGTAACTCCGTTGATAAGACTGTATGACACCATCTTCGTGTATCGATCTTGAAGCCTTCCGTCCTCACATAGCGAGAGATACTCGCTCTGAATGAATGTTTCACCAAGTTCTTCCTGCTTGGCGTGGATGAATGCTGTCACGTCTTCTGTCATGAAGACACCATTGGGTACTATTGATAATGCACCAGCCATATTGGTTGCCCAGTTCTGGACTGCCATGATATCATAAGGTCGGTCGATTTGATTTGCAGGAATGAGGTTGACGATAGATGATGAAGATGCAATTATAATCAACCGGTTGAAATAGAAAGTAGCGTAGATCGGTCTTGTAGAAAATAACTTATGATGATCAAAGCATGAGAGTGTTACTCAAGCATAGAAATTTGTTAATCACAAAATCACAAAGTAAGATAAATGAGTAATTCTCCTTTCTTTATATAGGGTTAGGGCATAACGGTAATTACCAAACGATAACTATGGTTTAATGACTACACCATTAAATGCCTTACCTAACCTTTCTTTCCTTTTCGCCAACCGATATTCCAGCATTTTCAGTTGTGTATAGCCCGGATGATCATATCTTACCTGACCGGTTATCTATGTAGATTGAGTGAGTCTGATTCTCACCAGGCCTACCGGGAATAGTAGTGTAATGACCCTTACCAATAGGATCACTAAAACCCTCAAACTATGCTTAGGAATTATGTCAAACAGTTGGCATGCAACTGAATAGGGCTGCAAATGTAACTAATTGATGTGCAACAAATCCACTATGTAGATGCCAAATATCGAAGGCAATGAATGAGCAATAATAATTCTCAGATTATAACCACTTCCAATCTACTACATATGACAATATGAAACTCCACAAGTGAATCCAATCTACTACATATGACTGAATTATACTTTTTCATATGACTGCTCCACTATCTCAGATTTGTATGACAGTCACATTATGCAGATTTATTACAACAGACCCTTGACTATGCAATGATAAAAACATGTACAATATTCCAATCACAACACTTAATACTGGGACTGTTTATTAATCCGATCTGGTCTGATTATAATATCAGTTTGCATGGACTGTCATTACAACTATGCATCTTTATACATTGAACCCTACCACTGCAGTCCTCTCTAAACCATACAATTCTGTTTATCTTCAGACTGTAGGAACCAAACTGTGCAAATGATAATATGGACTGAATACTATTGACAAACATAAGACTGCTGTGTTATATCAGGTTTGTACAAATGGACTGTTATAGCTATGCATGTAATTATATCAAACCCTTTTAATGCAATGAACCAAACCAAATACAATGCAACATATCCTGGGCTGCTTATTGCCAATACTGGTCTAAATCGAATAGTCACTGTTTGACCACATAATTATCAGATTTTTCATATGTTTTCAGTTTGTGGAGCACCTGATTCGAAGCTTAATCCTGAAGTCTGATTTTTGTTGATGAAGACCGCTGCTGAAAGGTGCCTTGACCGCTCCAAAACTGGTCACTAACCCCAAGTCGCAGCTCCAACAGGCAGGCCGTACACAGTACAGCTAGGGCGTCAGCTATATAAAATAATTGCTAATGTTTTGGCCTCCCAAAAATTGGTGAAAGGGGCGCCTAGGGCAGTATAATAGCCCTACCAAATTATAAATTCATCCGCCAAGCCAAGTCTGAGATATGAACAAAAACGTTGGTCCAAAACCCTGGACTGGCAGTCTGAAAAATATGCAAAATTGTCTTCAAACCTTGCAATCGATTCACTGCTGCTAGGGCACAAATAAAACCCTTATTTCCTCCGTATGAAACCCTCAAAATCTGAATCTCAATGAAGCCCAAGTGAGATGGCTGAATACCAACTCCTCAATTGCAACAATTCAAGTGATATTTTACACCCTCAAAGTTGCCAATCCAAGGGAGTGACTCGTTCCCAAAGACTGAATAATGATTTGCAGATCCAAAGACCACAAATGTCTTCACAATGAAGAAGTAGAAGAGATATCCAAAACAAGCATGTCAAAATGAGAGGCCTAGCCCTCTATTTATTCACTTTTCCTGGAACTTCTAGAACTCTCCTTTATAAAATCTCATTAAAAAGCACTTTTTATAATAAAATAATATTATAAATCAAAAAGTGCAACTCAACTTAAAATTAGAACATGTAGGCCCCGATAACTTATAATAATAAAATATAACCTCTTAAACTTCTCCAAAAGCCAATATAACCATCTGATCTGCAAAAATGACTCTCTCTCCACCATTTGCCTACGAGAGTCGGGGATAGGCAAATCCGGCACGCTAAACGAGGTCAGCCAAAATGGGGACATGACAGTCCGCCCCTCCTGAAATTGCTTGTCCCCAAGCAATGGCTAAACAATGAACCCAACAATCCTCCTGGATCCCAAATGAAGTCATGAATTGTACTACAGTCAACCAACGCAAGCTCCTGCAATATCCTCTGCGATATAACCAAGAGGAATCCATGAATGTATCGTGAACCACTGCTCAACTGAACTCTAACCCTATAACTGCCATAGTCAGGAACCCACGAGACACCAACTCCGAAAATATCAGAACTCAAGTGGAGAGGACAACTGAAACTCCCAACATAGCAAATATCCTCAACACATCCCACTGACAATCCAGCTCTATAATGATGAATACTCCGAAAGGGAACTGCACCGAGTGCGGAGAATCCACACACTATACACCAACTGTAGTCAACATATCTCTGCAGATTACCAACCATGCTGGTATCACCATAACTCCCATGCTCTGCTGGCGGCTGATAGGCATCATACAATAGATAGCAGTCACTCAAAACAAATCTGTCTGCCATCTCCTCCATACATGACTCATAAGCAAGCTGATAAACATACCCGGAGATATAATACCAATAAAAAGAACCAACCAGCTCATCCTGCAAACGTGATACAACCGACTGTGACTGATCATTAGCTAAGTCAGAAGATGACATAGCCAAGGGAGGGAAATCAAGAACAACAGCTGAACCATCAACAACATCAATATCATGAATCATCCGGCTGTCGCTCACAAAACCCAACATCACGTCATATGCCTCACAGCTCTCTACCCGTGGAGTCAAACCATACCATAACTGATGACAAACACTAGAGCCCAAAGTACATCTCCGTATCATCAATGGATCAAAAATAAACTGATGAGCATACCTCTCAGTGTAATGTCGATAAAATGCGCCAACATCAGTCAGTGGCTCAGACTGCAATCCCGATGAAACTAACTGCAACTGATCACTAACCAGGCCCGAACTCGCCACTACCTCCGAAGACACCTCCAAGGGAGTAGTACCACTGATAGGAACCATGCCAACTGCCGGCTCATCAACATCAAACATGATCTCTGGTACAACATCACAAGTCTCCACGTCATCAGTAGTAGAGATCACCACCATGTCGAGCGGACTACAACGCTCAACAGCAACACCCAACTCAACCGAGCCTAACTCAAGTGGAAGGGAACAAGATATACCACTACTAGTATCTAGGATGGATGCATCCCCATCTCCACTGTCTCTGGCAATCTCAACCGTGGACATCCCCGAATCACCAGACACCATAGTTTGTGACTGTACAAAACCTGGTAAAGTCTGTAGTCGCTCCAACTCCATGGTTACCTCAGCCAACTGAAACTGTGACTCCTCAAAAGCCAACTGTGTACTCTCAAGAGTCTCCGAAGTCACCTCGAGCTGCTGAGTAAGCTCGCTCTCCTCCTCTTCCTTGACTACTAATGCCTCGTATGCTGTACTGCCCCACTCTAGAAGATGATCCCTGTCGGCTACGAACTGCATATAATCCTGTCTCAAAATCCGGATAGCCTCCCATAAAGAGTGGATCTCTGTCAAGGAGAGATAACTGCCTCCCTGCTCATCACTAGTAGGAGAACCCCACCCATAAACTGCTAACAACTGACGGGCAGCATCGAAATGCTCGCAAGCGATAGCAATGTCCCGCTCACTAACTCTCAGCTGACTAGACACATGATGGCGCTGGCTAGACTGTCTCCTACAATCCTCTTCCCCTGGTACACTGTCCAAAGGAGTAACCTCAGAATAGCTATCACCTGTAGTACTGCCATCCAAACTCAGCAGACCAGCTGCTGAACTCGTATCATCAAACGGAGTGACTGAAGCATCAACATAAACCTCCGTATCAAGGGAATCCACTAAGTCCTCAACACTATCAATAACATCCGCCTCTAACACACTATCAAAAGGAGTATCCTCAAAGTCGCTAATCTCTGGAGTACTACCATCCCTACTCTGCAAGTCAACTCCAGAGCTCACATCACCATACGAAGTGTCAAAAACTGTAACATCACTGTCCAACTCCGCTGTAACAAAAGAATCTGCCGAGGAAGCTAAGTCCTCACAACTATCCACAGCATACTCCTGGATGTCATCAATACCAAAACGATCCTGGGACTCATCTGTACACTCCATCATATCTGTGATATCATCAACCCATTCCAACAAGAATGGTCGACTGGACACATGAACAATGCCCCACATGGGTGTATAAAAACTAATTCCAGCATCAGACAAGCTGCTGGCATGGACGAGAACTACACCGTGTAATCTACTAATCAAATCCATGATAGTGCAACAGATACTACTACCAAAGAATGATAGACATCTCCGGTCAAAACAATCCCAAGTACTAGGATAAAGATCCCAACATCTAATCCATGAACGGAAATCAACTGGCAACTCAAGTAAAATCCTCACCTGAGTGATGTGGACAATACCAACTGACTCCATGCTCCTGTCTACTGTACCCACTACAATCTCTGAATCCGGAGTGTAAATGCTAGACGCACTCATATCATCATCAACATGTGACCCGACTGTAAAAGGAAGCTGAGTCCCTGCCATATGTGCTGAACTCACCTCAAGACAAGGCTCGTCCACATGTCTCTCTGCTGCGCTACTCTGATCAACTGTACTATCCTCAAATATGACAGTATCCTCAACTGCTGTAACTTCATCAGGATCAACTGTACCGTAACCACTATCAGTGCCAATCACACAATCGGGTGTGCCTATGATATCACCCTCTGATGCAACTGGCTCAACCTGCACAACATCTGTAACCACTTCTGCCTGTGAGGATGATGCAGATAAACCATTACCTGAAAATGTGCTAATGTCTCCCTGTACAGGATCAGCATGTCTGTCAAACTCATCATACAAGTTTCTGCCTGTCATAGGGAAAGTACTCCTCATGTGCTTTCTCCTTTGGTTCAGGTAACGATCAAAGTTAAGCAACTTCCGTACATGTGCTGGTAGTGCCTGCCACTCTGTGGTAGCAGCTCTGAGATCGTCCTGTAGAGCTAATCTCTCCATCGTAGTTTGCAAATCTCGGAGAGACTGGGCTATCTCCCGCTGCTGAGTAGAAATCATCTGCTGCTGACTAGTAATCATAGCTTGACGGTAAACCCTGTCATCATCATCTCTGAAGAATCTAGGTGGACTCTGTGACTGTCTCTCACCCATGGCTACAATATTCTCTAACTCCTGTTCACCCTCTTGTGCTGCTCTTCTGCGTGTGTAGTACCTGTGATGCCCAATATGTGACGGATGCATATATGTTTCTCACCCAACAGGATGGCAAGAACACCGCTCTGATACCACTGTAATGACCCTTACCAATAGGATCACTAAAACCCTCAAACTATGCTTAGGAATTATGTCAAACAGTTGGCATGCAACTGAATAGGGCTGCAAATGTAACTAATTGATGTGCAACAAATCCACTATGTAGATGCCAAATATCGAAGGCAATGAATGAGCAACAATAATTCTCAGATTATAACCACTTCCAATCTACTACATATGACAATATGAAACTCCACAAGTGAATCCAATCTACTACATATGACTGAATTATACTTTTTCATATGACTGCTCCACTATCTCAGATTTGTATGACAGTCACATTATGCAGATTTATTACAACAGACCCTTGACTATGCAATGATAAAAACATGTACAATATTCCAATCACAACACTTAATACTGGGACTGTTTATTAATCCGATCTGGTCTGATTATAATATCAGTTTGCATGGACTGTCATTACAACTATGCATCTTTATACATTGAACCCTACCACTGCAGTCCTCTCTAAACCATACAATTCTGTTTATCTTCAGACTGTAGGAACCAAACTGTGCAAATGATAATATGGACTGAATACTATTGACAAACATAAGACTGCTGTGTTATATCAGGTTTGTACAAATGGACTGTTATAGCTATGCATGTAATTATATCAAACCCTTTTAATGCAATGAACCAAACCAAATACAATGCAACATATCCTGGGCTGCTTATTGCCAATACTGGTCTAAATCGAATAGTCACTGTTTGACCACATAATTATCAGATTTTTCATATGTTTTCAGTTTGTGGAGCACCTGATTCGAAGCTTAATCCTGAAGTCTGATTTTTGTTGATGAAGACCGCTGCTGAAAGGTGCCTTGACCGCTCCAAAACTGGTCACTAACCCCAAGTCGCAGCTCCAACAGGCAGGCCGTACACAGTACAGCTAGGGCGTCAGCTATATAAAATAATTGCTAATGTTTTGGCCTCCCAAAAATTGGTGAAAGGGGCGCCTAGGGCAGTATAATAGCCCTACCAAATTATAAATTCATCCGCCAAGCCAAGTCTGAGATATGAACAAAAACGTTGGTCCAAAACCCTGGACTGGCAGTCTAAAAATATGCAAAATTGTCTTCAAACCCTTGCCAATCGATTCACTGCTGCTAGGGCACAAATAAAACCCTTATTTCCTCCGTATGAAACCCTCAAAATCTGAATCTCAATGAAGCCCAAGTGAGATGGCTGAATACCAACTCCTCAATTGCAACAATTCAAGTGATATTTCACACCCTCAAAGTTGCCAATCCAAGGGAGTGACTCGTTCCCAAAGACTGAATAATGATTTGCAGATCCAAAGACCACAAATGTCTTCACAATGAAGAAGTAGAAGAGATATCCAAAACAAGCATGTCAAAATGAGAGGCCTAGCCCTCTATTTATTCACTTTTCCTGGAACTTCTAGAACTCTCCTTTATAAAATCTCATTCAAAAGCACTTTTTATAATAAAATAATATTATAAATCAAAAAGTGCAACTCAACTTAAAATTAGAACATGTAGGCCCCAATAACTTATAATAATAAAATATAACCTCTTAAACTTCTCCAAAAGCCAATATAACCATCTGATCTGCAAAAATGACTCTCTCTCTCCACCATTTGCCTACGAGAGTCGGGGATAGGCAAATCCGGCACGCTAAACGAGGTCAGCCAAAATGGGGACATGACAAGTAGACAAGCTACCAGTTCCCCCTAGGTGTTGTAGGCTCAGTTAGCTGAAGAGATATCACCATCGACCGATGATGATCTTTCCTGTCTTCTCCTCAGCGGAGCTCTTTGATTCCTTTTTGAACCAAATCTGTTTGACTGTTTTCTCAGTCTTCTCTTCCTTATTGATCTTCTCATTTGAGGATGATGTCTTTTCCACCGATTTGACTGATTTTTTCCTTGTGTTCATTGACTGGTTTCTGTAGTCTTTCGCTAGGTGTCCTACTTTGTTATAGGAGTAACAAACTATCCCGGTTGCCTTCCATGTATTCACCCTTCTATTGTTGGATGATTTGCACCAAGAGTCATTGTGACTGTGCGTCCCATAGTTTGCACAGTTGGTTGTGCTTCGGTTCTTGTTTCTTTTGGGGAATACCGGTCTAGGTGGGGATCTGAATGCCATTGTCTTAGATCTGCATTTGTCAGCTTTGTGTCCAAATTTATTACATGTGTAGCAGTAGCCCTTGAAGCTCCCCTTGCTTCCACTAGATACAGTTGTGGGGCTTGACGATCATTCATTGGTCTTGTGGCCATACTTGCAACAATTTTTGCGGTAACTGTTGTTTGGCTTTACTGGTGCATTCCTGCAGTCATCTATTCTATGACCTGGTTTCCCACAATATTTGCAAGAGGTGTTCAAAGTCTTCTTACCTTTTTGTGCCAGCTACTTCTTATCCTTCTCGCTTGTCTTAGCTCCCGAAGACTCACCAGTCTCTTTGGTGTCTTTACCGGTGAAACCAAGACCGTTGGGATCTTTGTGCTTTTTTTGAGCTTTGAGTTGCTCATCAAGTTTGTCCGAGCTCTCGTTGTATCTTCTTAGGGTTTCATTTCTTTTTTCAAGATCTTTCATCTATTCCTTTAGTTGATACAACTCTAATGCCAGTATTTTGTATGCTTCATCCCTATCATGCCAACCCTTTTGCATGTTGGCATTTTCTTAGGTGACAATTGAAATTGCAGAATGACAAGATCAGTTGACCCTACAGCTTCCTTTGCTAGGTTCTTTGCTCTTTCATAGGTTGTTAATGACTTGATTGCTGTGTTTCTTTCATCTTTAGCCTTCCTCTTTTTCTCAATCAGTTTAGTCATCCTTAGGGAATTTTCTTCTTGCTCCCTCTTAAGGTTGGAGATTTGATTGGTTAGGATTTGGTTTGATGCAGGAGCATCCTGGGTGTAAGAGCAATCTTGCATCACCCAAAAATATTTATGTTTTTGTATTCAATAAGGGCTATCTTGTGCAGAGCTACTACTTATGGAAACTTGCTATTTTTAGTAAGTTGGTTAGAAATCTCGGAATGTTCTGATTTTACATGTGGAGGTTCATCTCAGTCATATCAGCTTGCCAGTAAAGTTTCATGGCTAGATCAGGTCTAGTTTTGAAGATATTGAAGATTTTCGGTATTGGCAGCAGGGTACAGAAACTTTGAACTCAGTTTTGAAGGCTTTAGAGGCCTCGGATGAGGTCAAAAATTTGGGTGACAAGTGCTTGCGCGAGTCAAGCCTGTAGAGCGCTTCGTGGCCTTTCCGAAATGGGGTTATAATAGTCCATTGGGTCAACTGGTGATGACTTATGGTCTCCGGAAGTCGGGTAACCTGAAATGGCGGAAAATAATTTTCCTTCAAAATTTCTGTTCGGGTTTCAAAAGTTATTTTAAGCCGACTTTGATGTAATAAATTGAAAAATAAAATAATTCTAAGTTTGGTCGGCCCTTAGGGTTAAATTTCTGGAACCTTCTCGGGTAGTGGAAATTGCCTATATAAAGAAGGCCCGTAGTGTTGTCTAGGGCAATTCTGGGTATTGATTCGAGACTTTGTCCTATAGAATATTGTAAGGGAATGCCCATGAGGCTTTGCATATTGTAATTCTGAAAGTTTGTAGTTCCACATTTGTGGAGATAATAAGAAGCCAATTTTCTGTTCTTGCATATTGTTGTTGTTTCTCTGTTTCTGTTATATGTTTGTGGTATTAAGGGGAGCACCCTTCATCAAGTGGTATCAGAGCAAGTGTTCCTGAGTGTGTATACAGATCGCCGATTGTGAGACTGTTTGCACCAGGACCGTGGTTAGGGTTTCAGTACGCATTGCGAAAATGCCTCCACGAAGGGAACGTGGCGGAAGAGCTGGTGTTGTAACACCTAAGGTTAGAGCGCTCCAGAGACAAGTGCGAGCATTGCAAGAGGAGATTCGCAGAGGAATGAATCTTAATGTCATAGACGAAAGCGAGGATGAAGCCAAAGAAGAAGATCACGAAGAAGTCGAAGTTGTGAACCAGGAGGAAGAAAGACTTTTTCGTGCCATTTCCAAGATTGGGAAAAGACCTAAGATTGAGGTTCCTGCATTTTCAGGAAATCTTAACCTAGAAGAGTTGATCGACTGGACCAATGAATGTGAAGAATATTTTGAGTATGAAGATATTGACGATCTTGATAGGGTCAAATTTGCGAAGGCCAGACTGAAAGGTCATGCCAAGATCTGGTGGCCAGAGATTCAATTGGAGCAAAATAGAAGAGGGAAAGATAAAATCACTAGATGGGATCGAATGGTGGATAAATTGAAGCGATAGTTCATTCTTGTTGATTATGAGCTTGACCTTCTGAAGAAGATGCAAAGTTTGAAGCAAGCAGGAAAATTTGTTCAGGAGTATACAGAGGAGTTCTATCGAATCCTCATCAGAACAAGCCATGCAGAAGCGGATAAGGAGAAAGTTGCCCGTTACCTTAATGGGTTGAGGCCGAGCATTCAGGAAGAGCTGAATCTGGTTCGTATGAACAGTATTGAAGAGGCATACCAGTTTGCGCTAAAAGTAGAGGAAAAGCTGAACAAGAAGTTCGAGAGCAGACAAAATGGAAGAGGTCGCGGTGGACGATCTGGTGGACGGTCATATGGAGGCTGAAATGAAGATCTGAAAAAGAAGGATGAGGCCAGTAGCAGTCAAAATCAGAGAGGAAACAATTCCAATTGTTTCCAAGATCAGAACAATAGAGATCAGAGAGGAAGAGGAAGAGGACAAGATTCAGGAAGAGGAGGCTTCCGTGAAATATGTTTTCACTGTGGAGAAGGTCATAGGGCATTTGAATGTCCTCAACGCCAAGGAAGGACGGAAAGGAGGAATGAAGGCCAGGCCAGAGTTGTGCATGTAGATGAAGATGCCAGATCATCAAATTCTGAAGATGCTGAAAGAGGAGAAACGATGATTAACAAAAGAGTCTTGTTGAGTGGTGAGAATGAACCTGAGCAAAGGAGGAGCCTGTTTTGCACTAGATGCAAGTGTGAGGGTAAATGCTGTGATGTGATTATTGGTAGTGGAAGCACTGACAATTTGGTGTCAGAAGAGATGGTGACAAAGTTGAAGCTCAAGAGACAGAAACACCCACATCCATATCGGATTGCCTGGGTGCAGGATGACCACAAGGTCATGGTCAGTGAACAGTGCCTAGTAAAGTTCAAGATCAACGGGTACCAAGATGAGGTATTATGTGATATCATATCTATGGATGCATGTCATATGTTGTTGGGTAGACCATGGCAATTTGACAGATGTGCTGTACACGATGGTCGTGCGAATACCTATTCCCTGACAAAGGATGGAGTGCGACATAAGCTAAAGCCATTGAAGGAGACCGAAGAAAAGGTATGTGGTAATGCAAGAATAACATTTGTTGATGGAAGAAAATTCTTAGATGGTATGAGGCATGAGCATGTGTGTTTTGCTTTAAATCCAAAAGCTGGTAAAGAGGAAGTAGAGGATGTACCTGTTGAGGTTGCAAATTTGTTGAATGAGTTTCAGGATATTGTATCTGATAATGTACCTGATGGATTGCCACCGGTAAGGAAGATCAGTCATCAGATAGATTTTATTCCAGGAGCTAGTTTGCCAAACAAGGCAGCACACAGAATGACACCAGTAGAAAGTGAAGAGTTGAACAGACAAGTATATGAGTTGTTACAGAAGGGATTGATTCGGGAGAGCCTGAGTCCATGTGCTGTACCAGCAGTATTAGCAGCAAAGAAGAATGGAGAATGGAGGATGTGTACAGATTCCAGAGCAATAAACAAGATCACAATCAAGTATAGGTTTCCATTGCTACGAATGAGTGATATTATGGATTGTTTGAGTGGAGCTGTGTATTTCTCAAAGATAGATCTGAAGAGTGGATATCACCAGATTCGGATCAGAGAAAGAGATGAATGGAAGACTGCCTTCAAGACAAAGGAAAGACTGTATGAGTGGTTAGTTATGCCTTTTGGGCTAACCAATGCACCGAGCACTTTTATGCGGCTCATGAATGAGGTTTTGAAAGAATTTTTGGGTAAGTTTGTCATTGTGTACCTAGATGATATTTTAATCTTTAGTAAGACATTGGAAGAGTATATGATGTATATTCGTATGGTGTTTGAGAAGTTAAGAGATGAGAAATTGTTGATTAATTTGAAGAAGTGCAGTTTTGTGAAGAAAGAGTTAGTGTATTTGGGATTTGTAGTTTCAGCAGAGGGTTTAAAAATGGACCCAAAGAAGGTATAGGCTATCCTTGAATGGCCTACTCCAAGGAGTGCTACCGAGGTAAGATCTTTTCATAGTTTGGCTAGTTTTTACAGAAAGTTTATCAGAAATTTCAGCAGTATTTGTGGTCCCTTGACTGAAACAATGAGAGGGGATAGAAAAGAGTTTAAGTGGACTAATGGGGCAGAAAAGAGTTTTCAATTGTTGAAACAAAAAGTTACAGAACAACCTGTTTTAGCACTTCCAGATTTTAATAAGGTGTTTCAAGTAGATTGTGATTCTAGTGGTACTGCAATAGGAGCTGTTATGAGCCAAGAAGGTAAACCTATTGCTTATTTCAGTGAGAAGTTAAATGATGCCAAGAGAAAATATTCTGTTTATGATCAGGAATTTTATGCTCTAGTTCAGGCATTGAAGAAGTGGAGACACTATCTGCTTCCTAAAGAGTTTGTTTTGTATACTGATATCAAGCTTTGCAATATCTGAATAGTCAAGGAAAGTTGAATCAAATGCATTTGAAATGGGTTGAGTTTTTGCAGAGTTATACATTTGTTTTGAAACACAGAAGTGGAAAGTCTAACAGGGTTGCAGATGCGCTTAGCAGAAGGCAACTATTGCTGACCGAGATGCAGATTGAGGTGGTTGGGTTTAAAGAACTCAAGAATTTGTATCCAGAGGATCTTAATTTTGGTGAAGCTTGGAAAGCTTGTAAAGAACCTGTTACTCTAGAGAGAACGAAGTGGCTGGATTTCATCATTCAGGATGATATGCTATTCAGAGGGAGTCAGTTGTGCATTCCAAGAAGTTCTATCAGGGAGAATCTCATCAAGGAGAAGCATAACGGAGGATTGGCTGGACATTTTGGTCGTGATAAAACCCTTGCTTTGGTTAGTGAGAATTATTATTGGCCACAGTTGCAGCAAGATGTCAAGAAGTTTGTACAGAGTTTTAGAGTATGTCAGATGGCGAAAGGAGTGAAGCAGAATACAGGGTTGTATCAGCCATTACTTGTACCAGAAAAACCTTGGGAGGATATCAGTGTGGACTTTGTTCTTGGTTTACCAAGGACACAGCGGGGACATGATTCAATTTTTGTGGTAGTTGACAGATTTTCAAAGATGACACATTTTATTCCCTGCAAGAAGACTAATGATGTTATTCATGTAGCAGAATTGTTTTTCAGAGAAGTAGTGCGACTACATGGTTTGCCAAAGACCATAGTTTCAGATCGAGACACTAAGTTTGTTGGATATTTCTGGCGTACATTGTGGAAGAAGTTGAAGACAGATTTGAAATTCAAATCATCACATCATCCACAGATTGATGGACAGACAGAGGTGGTGAATAGGAGTTTGAGAAATTTGTTGAGATGTTTGGTTGGGGATAAGCCAACATAATGGGATTTGATTTTACCATAGACAGAATTTGCATACAATAATTCTGTCAATAGGAGCACTGGTAAATCACCATTCCAGATTGTATATGGGAGTAGTTCAAGAAATGCATTTGAGTTGAGAAAGATAGATAAAGGAGAAATAAGTAGTGCTGAAGGTGAGGATTTTGCAGAATATTTGAAGAATATCCATGAGGAGGTGAGGAAGCATATTTCCAAGATGAATGTGTAGTATAAGACTAAGGCAGATGTGAAAAGGATGCATAAGAAATTTCAGGTTGGAGATGAAGTCATGGTTCATTTGCGGAAGGAGCGATATCCGGTTGGTACATATAACAAGTTGAAAATGAAAAAGTTTGGGCCATGTAAGATATTTAAGAAGCATGATTCAGGAAATGCATATGAGGTAGAATTGCCTACTGAGCTGAATATTTCACTAGTGTTTAACATTTTAGATTTGACAGAGTATCATGAAGGAGGTGTTGAAGATTAGGTTACAGCAGCACAGTGGAGTATTCTAGCAACCAGTTCAGATATCAAGGAGATTGAAGACATACTGGATAGTTGTGTTGGCAGAAGCACAAGGAATATGACATATGAAGAGTATTTGGTCAAATGGAAAGGACGACCTGTTGAAGATTCATCATGACTAACAAAGGAGGAGGTTAACCGTCTTGGTTTTCCTTTGCACACCTGAGTCGTGACAGGGTCACTTCTCAAATTACCCTGGGTGTCTGATGCAGGAGCATCCTGGGTGTAAGAGCAATCTTGCATCACCCAAAAATATTTATGTTTTTGTATTCAATAAGGTCTATCTTGTGCAGAGCTACTATTTATGGAAACTTGCTATTTTTAGTAAGTTGGTCATAAATCTCGGAATGT
Organism: Chamaecyparis obtusa; assembly: GCA_027943335.1. Taxonomy (NCBI): domain Eukaryota; kingdom Viridiplantae; phylum Streptophyta; class Pinopsida; order Cupressales; family Cupressaceae; genus Chamaecyparis; species Chamaecyparis obtusa. The sequence goes on along the minus strand of BSBK01000139.1, from coordinate 1,590,057 downwards.
TCTGATTTTAGATGTGGAGGTTCATCTCAGTCATATCAGCCTGCCAGTAAAGTTTCATGGCTAGATCAGGTCTAGTTTTGAAGATATTGAAGATTTTCGGTATTGGCAGCAGGGTACAAAAATTTTGAACTCAGTTTTGAAGGCTTTAGATGCCTTAGATGAGGTCAAAAATTTGGGTGACAGGCGCTTGCGCGAGTCAAGCCGATAGAGATTTTCGTGGTCTTTCCGAAATGGGGTTATAATAGTCCATCGGGTCAACTGGTGATGACTTATGGTCTCCGGAAGTCGGGTAACCTGAAATGGCGGAAAATAATTTTCCTTCAAAATTTCTGTTCAGGTTTCAAAAGTTATTTTGAGCTTACTTTGATGTAATAAATTGAAAAATAAAATAATTCTAAGTTTGGTCGGCCCTTAGGGTTAAATTTTTGGAACCTTCTCGGGGAGTGGAAATTGCCTATATAAAGAAGGCTTGTAGTGTTGTCTAGGGCAGTTCTAGTTAGTAGATCTGGGTATTGATTCGAGGCTTTGTCCTACAGAATATTGTAAGGGAATGCCCATGAGGCTTTGCATATTGTAATTCTGAAAGTTTGTAGTTCCACATTTGTGGAGATAATAAGAAGCCAATTTTCTGTTCTTGCATATCGTTGTTGTTTCTCTGTTTCTGTTATATGTTTGTGGTATTAAGGGGAGCACCCTTCATCATGGTTCCTCTCCATGAGCTCAGATATTTTCTCCTTAGCTTCATAAGATCCACTCTACCCAGAGAGTTAATCAATAGTTTCATTGCTCACTCAACTGCCGAGCCAACTCCTTCCTTTTAGCAAGTGATCTTCTCAGCCTATTCTACAGAGGCAATGATGTCGTTGGCTTCCTCAAGCTGTTTCTGATACCTGTAACCCTCCATGATCTTTTCCTCAAGCGGTTAAGCTTTATATATTAGAGAACTGTGCTCTGATACCAATTGTTATTCCTAACCGGTTACTGAGAGGGGGGGCGAATCAAAAAATATTATTTCTATTACAATTCAACACTTGTTTACTTGTTCTTCCAAGATAAGAAGAATGTAAACAATCATTCACAAGTATAAAAAGAAATACACAGATCAACACATGATGCATACATGGAAACCATTGATTAGAAGGAAAAAACCACGGTGAGACAGAGCTCACAACTTCACTTCTGTAGAAATAAAGATGCCGTGTTAGGAGCTTACAAAGCACTTGTGAATGTTGGCATTAAGAGATGGTAACTAGTAAGCCTACTACCAGTACATGTATTGTCATTGATTGACAAAAGAGATTAGAGATTTGTAATCTCTCTAAAATCTAAAGATCTAAGGAGATCTGTATGAAAAGAGGTTGGTTTGGTAACTGGTGACAACATGCAAGAACGAAAAGATTGTAATCGAGAGCAATCGGTCACTACTCAAAGCATCAGCAACCGCGTAATGCATACAGTCAAGGAAAGGACTCAAACGTCAATTGAGGACTTGGATACAACCGGTGTAGACAAGCACAAAGAAAGTAAAGGTACAAACTGGTGTCAATAATAAAACCGAGGTATGTGCGAATGCTAAGCAAAGGAAGGGACAATGACATGTAAAAGACTCTTACTTGTTCACAACATGAGGATCTCAACCGATCTAGTAAAGACTCCAATATGAACCAAGGAACTCATAGTCAACTATCTGTTTCAACCAACTCTTTGACTAGTATTTCATGCACTAAATCCGGAAGATATTGAGTTAACATGGTGATCGGTTTGAGGCGCATCTGGAGGTTCTAAAGCCAGAATCTGTGGCTTTAAAACCAAGAGTTATCTCTTATGAAGGAAAGGTGCCTAACATAGATCTATTGTTTTCTTCATAAAGCAGATAAAGCAAGGGCATGCACCGGATGTTTCCTCAGTGAACTGATACTCCATCAAGTGATGTATCCGAAATGGATCTGAAGTTAGGTCATGCATGAGAAGTGAAATTAGGGCAAGAACTCTATCTTCCGCCTGTTGAAAATATGATTTGCTTTCATTCTACCAAAGAAAAGAGTGAACCTGAAAGCTTAAAGAAAAAAAGCTACGGAAAATTGAGAAGAGAAGAAGAGAGAAGGAAGAGTTTGCATAAATGCACAACAGTAGAGGAAAACACACCTGCGGCGACCCGTGATGCTTCTCAGTTGAGCACAAACAGAAATCTTATCAGGCTATGCAAAGCCATTTGTAAAAGGTCAATCTTTCTATTGTTTTCTAGCAATTACAATAGTTAAATCCCAGTATTTGGGTGGACTCTAACAGGTCCCTTGTATCAAATCTTTTAATCGGGTGACATCTCTCAAGGTGTTTTAAGTCCTCTAACCAGGCAGGCACTAGTCGGCCTTATTGTAACAAATCCCTTAATCGGGTCGCATCTAGCAGTGCGTTGTATTCCTTTAACCGGGAAGGCACCTAACAGGGTGTACCCCAGAAGAGTACATAATTTGTGAGGCCTTCTCACACCGTGGTTTTCATCCTGACCGAGTTTCCATGTGATAAATCTGGTGTCAATATGTGATTGTTTTCTTGCTGTTATTATTGTTACCAATTTAGTTTGGGCTTAAATTGGTACAGCCATTCTCGCTGGGACTGTTTGTTTATTTCAAAATCATGCTTAATGCCTATGATAGCTATTTGATTTATTCTATGAATATAGGTTTACATTGTATGACGAAAAGTAAGCCATAACATATGAAAGAAGAATGAATTACATCTTATGGTTTTCTGAAAATGTAAATTTGTTTATTCATCAAAATGCTCATTAAGTTTCACACAGGCCGTGAAACTAACCTCATTAAAAGAATAAATAAATCAAGTGCTTAGGCAAGATGAACATAAATGCTAAATACAAGAAGCATGAAATGAAAGGAGGTTCATGGGAGCCAGTCATTGCCTGGTACTGGAAATGACTGGCCGTGTTGCTGTTTGTGGCCCGCTATCCCGCCATGCATTGCCTCCATGCCAGACCCTGCAAGAGGAATTGAGAGAGAGAGTTAGATATAACGATCTAAGCAATAACCAACCAACTCACCATCCTACTCAATACATGCATTCATATCTCTAAAATAACCACCAGATTTATTCATTCTTCTAATGAGTTTGTTTCCTGTGCAGCATCACGCCTACCATTGACATGTGGACGTAATTGTGGCTCCCACAAGGGGTTGAGCCCAATATGTCAGTGGTAGGAGTGATTCAGATCAAGAAAGAAGATAAATACAGTATTAAAGGGGCATGTGAACCATTCATGGAACCTTTTGTTGTATTCCGAGTGCAAGTAAAAAAAGTAAAGAAACTAATTATTTGTTTAAGGGACGATACTTTGTGATTGAAACCTTACAGGTAACCGGGTGTGAGGAGTTGGGCAATTTAAGAAGTCCAAGAATGTGAAGGTTTAGTATCAGTTTTATAAATTTAGAACATCAGATTTAAACAGTTAATCATGCCATAGTGGCAGCAGTATCATTACAACAAAGAACTTATTTTCTTTTCAAACTGTCAGCTGAAGGTGAGAATCAAATATAGAAATTATTTTAAATCTTGCGTATAGTCATGGTGGTGTTCAGAGCAGCAGAAAATGCGAAATTTAAAGAATATTTTGGAGCACAAGTAGAGTGACGACAAAAGTATGCCGAAGGACGTATTTTGCCAAGGTTAATTCTGTCAATATTTTTCTCACATGATTGAAACAAAGAAAAAAACCTTGCCCAGAAACTAGAATGCTGTGTGTTATCAAGTTTTGTCAAACACGCATAAAAGTTATAAAATCAAGTACAAGTGCAAGATACAAATTTATCCTGAGAAGAGGAAATGGTACTTCAAGTACAATTTTCATGCCATATTCAGAAAAATGCAATCAGCACATGAGAAGACAGCCAGACTTGTTTTCAAACATTATGTTTGTGTCAAATATGAAGGAATATGGAATGAATGCAGTGATGCTACAACCATATCAAAGACAGGAGAAAATCAGGAATAGTAGTAATGTTTCAGAAGTGACACAAATAGGTCTAAGGGCGTGGAGATACAACCTGTGTTCAACAGCAAAATGGAGAAAAGCAATGAACTTATTTTCTAACATGAATACATCAATATAAAAGAGACATTGGCAAAACCCTCAGATTTAAAAAAGTTAGAAAAGAAACGAAATCATAAGTTGATGCTTCAACCAAGAGGATCCCAGATTGCTATCAAGTTTGGTGTATTGAGTGACAGATAAAATGAAAACCTTCCTTTAAGTTTTTCTTTCAGCTTCATGCCGTGAGCCGTGAAGAAACAGAAAACTAATAAATCTTCAAACCCTCAAAGGTGGTATTCTTTTCTAGAGATTTACAGTAGTTCCCAGCAAAGACTCTCACGCAGGAAAAGAGCCAGAAGTATTACTAACAACATTGCAGAAAACGACAGAAACAATGTCAAGGATATGGGTTTAAGGAAGCGAAAAATGTCTTCAAACTGCTCATTTCCAGAAAATGCAAGGAAGAGGTCCATCTCAAAACCCTTGCAAATGGTGGCATTTTCCAGAAATCCTAAAACGACAGTAAGAAAACGGCAAGAATAATGGAATAAGCACATCTCATTATTTTTATAAAAGTTTCTAGGAACAAATTGCAAGTATTAGTGGAGTCCTCATAAATATACTGCGTAAAACTCAAGAAAAGCATAATGGATACCTGATATAAACCCATGAATCCAGTTTTTTCTCCATGGCGGCCACACATTCAGACAAATGGTGGCAAAGAAGAGGCAGTTTATCTTCTCCGGCAATGGCGGCTGCATAAGGGTTTCAAAACCCTTCTCTTTAGCTCACGTTTTCTTCTAAGAAGAAGTCAAATGAATTGGATAAAGTCAATCCCTTTGTTTTGTTTTAGGGTTGAGCAACTTTTTTCATTTTGCATATGATTTTTTGAAATCTAGGGAAGTCCTTTGTTTTTATAATTTTTATTTGCTGGTTTTACTGTGCAACTTGCAAAAATCAGGCCTTTTAGAGGTTTTTTCCAACACAGTTGTCGACTCCATTGGTGAAGAGTCGACAGATGTAGTGCTGATAAATTTATATGAGAAGAAAACAGACAAGGAATTATGAAAGTTTTCATTACAGAGAGTTGTCTCCTCACAGAAGAAGAAAAAGAACAACTTAGAAGGTTCAAGAGGCTCTTGTTTATACAAGAAGAGCACGGTCCACACCTCCTGTAGCAAGAAGTTTCACAGCAGCAAATAGTTTAACTGCTCATTTTCAAATACCAAGAAGAAGGAGAGTCTAGCAAGCTTCGATGGCTAGAGCTTTTGCAGCTTTCAACCAGGGTAGCCCTTTGAATTTAGCTCAACATGATCCTATCCCAGTGGCTGCTCTTAAAAGTTTACCATATTTTTCTGGAGAGGATCAAGTTACTCCTATAGAACATATACAGGACATAGCAAACTTATGTGCCTTGCATCATGTCACAGAGGACAATGTGGCAGTAAGGTTATTAGCAGCCTCTTTTAGAGGGAAAGCACTCGAATGGTACATAAAGTTGGCTGCAGGAACAATTACCAGTTGGGATCAACTTGGAGGAGCTTTATGTGACTTCTTCAAAGATAATTGAGATCATTTATCATTGGTGCAGCAACTGTCCACTATTAAAAGAGCACCACATGAACAAGTTTCAGATTTTAACTTTAGATTTTAGAAAACTTGGGAAAGGATTCCTGTAGCAGTAAGGCCTACAGCTGAACATGCATTCTTATATTACTTAAGAGCATTTAACAGCAGTATTGCTGTCATGATTCAAACTTTGGGAGGTAACACGCTGTCTACAGCTTATCAACTGGCTATTAGGGCAAAAAATAGCCTGATATAGGCTGGACAAATAGCCCCAAGGCCGCCTATGCCCATTTTTCCTGTAGCACCAGTTCCTCAGCCTGTAGTGCCATTGCAAGAAATTCCATTGGTAGTAATACCAGCAGTAGCAGCGCTGCGATCTCCAACTGCACAACAGGCAGCTCCTACAAATGTTGCTGCATCCCAACCAAATGATTTGCAAGAAATCAAAGGTATTTTGCAAATGTTTGGTAATGAGTTGGCCAACATTAAGAAGCAGCAATTTCAAAATCCAAGGCCTTACTAGGCAAATAATAATTTTCAGCAGCAAAGTCAAAGTCAGCCATATCAAAACAACAGGCAAAATTTTCAAGGTGGTTACCAAGGTAATAGGCAGAATTTCAATTCAAAACCATTTCAAGCATATAACCCTGCCACAATTAGTAATTCAAAAGAGATAGTACCTGCTCAGAATAATCTTGCTGCTGAGTATGAATAGTGCTTTCTGTGTAACCAACAACATAATCAGAATATGTGCCCAAATGGTGTAATTAGTCAAGCATTAATGGTTCAAGGAACAACATCAGCACAACTAGATCCGTCTCATGCTAAAGTTTCACAGCAGCAATATCAGTTGCAAAATGAGACTAGCCTTCTAAATTGGCAAAGGGAAGAATTCTGTGGTGTAAACACGGATGATACTCCAACTGCAGTGTATACTAGCGTAAAGAAGAGAGCTTTTGAGCTTGATAAGGCAGCTAATAAAGAACAAACAGCTGATAAAGGAAAGGCAGTTGTAGGAGCATCCATGCGACCACCTCAACAAGTCCATAGGTTACAAAGGACTCTTGCCATTGCAAGTAAAGGACATCAACATTTTCAAGCTGATCGTGATACTGGGAAGATCCATCAGAAGATGAATCCTGTTGTGCCTTTCAACATTGTGGACAACATGAAAAGGTTGAATGTCAATATGTCGGTATGGGATACCTTGAATATTCCGGGGCAAAAAGATATGCTACAAGTTGCTTTGAAAGAGTTGAAAGATGGAAATAAGTCTATGGCAGCAAGGAGTGGCAGCGTTCTTACCAATCACTTGCAAAATGGCAGCATGCCCGCCAAATAGGTATCTAAGGATCCAAGACCTCCTTTTTATCTAACTTTGATTATAGGAGATAAGCTAGTTCACAATTGCATGGTAGATAGCGGTGCTAGTTGTTCTGTCTTGCCTAGAGAAGTAGCTGATAAATTAGGGCTTCAGTATCAGCCTTTAGAGAAGGGAGTTGTTCAATTAGATGGGACAACTGTCAATACCTTGGGAATCATAAAAGGTTTAGACCTTACACTTCATGCATGCCCAAATTTTAATGTTCCTCAAGACATTAGCATCATTGACATGCCTCCACATTTTGCCATGTGTCTTTCAAGAGATTTCACAGCTAAGGTAGGAGGGTATTTATCAGCTGATTGGTCACATATGATATTTAGGACCAGGTATGGGACAAAAGTCAATATTAAATCTGAAAGGTTAGCCAGAGACCATATAGAGCCCTATCATCCTAGTGCAATAAATATGTTATTAGATTCAGCATGATCAAGTCAAGCTGCTATTTTCAATCACAACAATGATGATGATTTTGATCCAGATGTTTTATTAAGAGGGTGGGCAGAAGAAAACATTGTTGACAGTCCTGCAGATATGGTTCATGAGGCTAGCATGGGAAATTACATCATTCATGAGGCTGATGCAGAAATTCCTAACATAGGGAAAAGTGAAGAAGAGAGTTTATAAGCAAAATGAATTGTGGAACTTGTTTTTTGATGGGTCTTGTAGTAAGAATGGTGCTGGTGGAGGTGCCATGCTCGTGTCACCTCAAGGAGATAGGTATTTTTTAGCTTTCCGTTTTGCTTTCTCATGCACAAATAATGCTGCAGAATACGAAGGCTTGATAGTAGGGCTTGAATGGGCAAGAAAGTGTGGGATCACTTGTATCAAAGTACATGGTGACAGTGAGCTTGTGGCAAATCAGGTTAGAGGGCTGAATGTTACTAAAAACAATGCACTTAAGTGCTACAAGAATAGAATGTGGGATTTAATTGAAGATTTCCATGCTTTCAATATTGTTTCAATCCCAAGAAGCCAAAACAAACAATGCAGATCAGTTAGCTTCCATTGGTGCATAGTTTGATCCTGTTAATGATCTTAGGAAGGATAATGTACCGCAGTACATCAAGCTGGTTACTTGACCTTCAATTCCGGATAATGATGTCAATTGACAAGTTTTTGATAGTGACAAGCAAGTATTAACTTTCTTGCTGGAAGAAGAGTAGTTTGCTGTCACAAATCAGGATAAAATGAAACAACAGTATGGTGACCAGCTTATCCAGTTGAGAACAAACAAGGTTCCTAAGGGTCTAGTTGTTTTAGAATCCACTCTCAATATAGTGATGTTCAGCTCAAGAAGGGTAAGGCTGGAATTTAGGTCAAAGAGGACCATTATGAGGAGCTGGAAATAGCAGAAGGAAAGTTCCTCAAGATTGGAAATGTATGTTCTAAAGAGGAAAACCAACAATTTAAGGATTTATTTCAAGAATTTCCTGAAGTTTTCGCTTGGCAATATTCTGATTTAAAGGGTTTCGATCCAAGTATTGTTGAACATACAATTAATTTAGATCCAAGTTCTAAACCTATTAGTCCAAAACAAAGGCCTCTGAATCCAAGATTAGAGCCCTTAATGATCAAGGAGTTGACAAAGTTGGTAGGAGGTATTATCTTTCTTATCAAACATACGTCATGGGTTTCTAATTTGGTACCGATAAGGAAAAAGAATGGTGAAATCCATCTATGTGTGGATTTCAGAGACCTTAACCGAGCATCATTGAAAGATCATCATCCGCTGCCTTCTATGGAGCAGATATTGCAGTTATTTTCTAGTTCAAAGATGTTTTCTCTCCTTGATAGTTATTTAGGTTATAACTAGGTGTGTGTTAATGAGGCTGATCAGTTTAAAATAACATTTACAACAAAGTGGGGAACCATGGCCTACAAATGGATGCCTTTTGGGCTATCCAATGTTGGTGCTACATTTTAGAAGGCAATGGAGCACGCATTTCAAGGTCTAATTTATAAATTTCTGCTGGTTTATCTTAATGATTTGACAGTTTATAGTAAAACTATAGCTGAACATTTGCAGCATTTGAGGCAAGTTTTTGAAAGATGCAAGGAGTTTGGCATCTCTCTTAATCCAAACAAGAGTGTATTCATAGTGCATGAAGGAAAACTTCTTGGACATGTTGTGTCCAAAGCTGGTATTACTATTGATCCTGAGCGAATACAAGCTATTCTTGAGCTACCGCTGCCCAACCATAAGAAAGGACTGCAGAGCTTCTTGGGGAGGATCAATTTCGTAAGAAGATTTATCCTTGACATTGCAAATTTGCAGCGGCCTTTAACTACAATGTTAAGGAAGAACATGGTTTTTAAGTGGTCCAAGGAAGGCAAGGATAGTTTCCAAGCTATCAAGGAGGCGTTATCATCAGCTCCTACTTTGGTAAACCCAGATTTCTCACAAGATTTTATCCTGTATACTTTTGGCAGCATTGACAATATATCTGCTATGTTGGTGCAAAAAAACAAAGACAACTATGAGCAGCCAATTGCCTTTTTCGGCTAGTCTTTAGCTGATTATGAAACCAGATATACTTTCATGGAGAAACATGTACTTGCAGTGGTGCATAGTTTAAAGAAATTCAAGCCTTTAATTTCTGGTAATAAAGTACACATTCTTGTGACCCATCCAAGTGTGAAAGAATTTCTATTGAGCAGAGATTTAAATGACAAATGGGCTGGTTGGATCACAAAAGTCATGGAGTTTGACGTGGATATCAATGTTACAAAGTTGGTAAGAGGTAGGGGGTTGTGTGAGGAGATGGATGCAACTTCTGAAGACAATGGAAGTGAAGATTCAGTTGCTGTTTTGTTTAACAACAATGATATTCAAGTTGATGGATCACCAAAAAATGAAGGCTGGGTGCATGACATGACCCATTTCTTGAAGACTGGAGAATGCCCACTACATTTAGACAGAGCAAAGAGAAGGCATTTCTGTTTGCAGTCTATTCCTTATGTTTTGCTGAATGATGTTTTGTTTAGGAAAGATGTCAATGGGATGTTATTGCAATGTATTGACTCTGATCAAGTGGAGAGAGTCTTAAAAGAATTTCATGATGGAGATTCAGGGGGTCACTTTGCCCCAAGGACAACTGCATGGAAAATCATGCGTGCTGGTTATTTTTGGCCAGAATTGTTTAAGGACTGTTATGCTTGGTCTAAAAAATGTGTGAAGTGTGCGTTCTTTGCGGGTAAGGAGAAACTCTTAGCTATGCCTTTACAGCTGGTTCAAGTGGACCAACCTTTCATGAAGTGGGGTCTTGATTTCATAGGACCTATTAATCCGCCATCTAGTGCTGGTCACAGGTGGGTGCTTACAGCAACAGATTATTTTACAAGGTAGATTGAAGCGGTTGCTTTAAGGGACTCAAACGAATCTGTTGTTTTGAGTTTTTATGAGGATATAGTTACCAGATTTGGTGTCCCTGGATCTATAATATCTGATAATGCATTGGCATTTGTTGGTTTTAAAATAATTGATTGGGTTGTTAAGCATGGTATCTATTTGAGTACATCTTCAAGCTACTCCCCTCAGGGGAATGGTTTGGCTGAAAGTACAAATAAGAATTTAATAAGGATCATTAAGAGGACAATGGAGGAAAATCAGAGAGTTTGGCATTCTCTTTTGAAGACTGCATTGTGGGCAGACCGTATAACTCTAAGCGGTCAATTGGTAATTTTCCATATATGCTGGTGTATGGAAAAGAAGCGAGGTTACCTTTGTCAGTTGAGCTTCCAGCTCTTGATATTATGCATCAGTTACAAATGTTTGAAGAAGAAGATCCTATGGTAGTTAGGTATGCTGAATTAATGTAACTGGATGAAGTTAGAAGAAAAGCTATGCAAACTTTGGAGTATCAACAGCTTTAGACTAAAAGAACATTTGATAAGAAGTCTTCTCCTAAGGTTTTCAATGAGGGAGATGTTGTGTTGAAGTGGGATGTGTTGAAAAGCAGGCCAGGCAAGCATTCGAAGTTTGACAACTTTTGGAATGGCCCTTTTGTTATTATAGAATGTAAGGAGCATAACATGTATTAGTTGTCAACTATGGAGGGAAATGTGCTGCCAATACTAGTTAATGATATTCACTTTAAACATTGTTTTGAGGTATGATCTTCAAGGTTCTTTGTAAATATCAGTAGGTTGCAAATAAGGTGCTGCCACACCATGCTTTGTGTGTTGTTTTTCCCTAAGTGCTGTCGTGCATAGTTTTCGTAGGTTTTCCTAGTGTTTTCCTGCTTTCAATAAAGGTTTCCAAGTCTGTAGAAGAACTATAGAAAAAAGAGCAGCCCTACTTGCATGCAAATACAATAGTCAACTAGGTACATTCATACATGTGCTCATAAATAGTAAGTTGAGTAAATTCATGCGTCCTAATGCAGTGCATATATAAATGTGACTACCTGTTTACGATACTTGCATACACCTAGTATTGCTTTGTTTTGTACAATCCTGTTGTTTAGGTGTTTTGCAACTATTACATGAGTCATCATTGTTTTCACCCAAGAGTCATTAATACCATTCAGAATGATGAGGGGGAGCCTACCTCATCATTCTGAATCATGCAAATCAAATGGGGCTGAAAACAACAATCACCAATTCAGGGAGAGTTTAAAAAAAATATATCTGTTGTTGACTCCAAGCCCAATGGAATGTTTCAGGCTACTGGTTTTTTATGTCTAGCAGGGAGACACCCGTCAGAGGTCGCCAATTTTGTTACCAATTTACTTTGGGCTTAAATTGGTAGAGCCATTCTGGCTGGGATTGTTTTCTTATTTGAAAATCATGCTTAATGCCTATGATAGCTATCTAATTTATTCTATGAATATAGGTTTACATTTTATGACGAAAAGTAAGCCATAACATATGAAAGAAGAATGAATTACATCTTATGCTTTTCTGAAAATGTAAATTTGTTTATTCATCAATGTGCTCATTACGTTTCACACAGGTCGTGAAACTAACCACATTAAAAGAATAAATAAATCAAGTGCTTAGGCAAGAGGAACATAAATGCTAAATACAAGAAGCATGAAATGAAAGGAGGTTCATGGGAGCCAGTCATTGCCTGGTACTGGAAATGACTGGTCGTGTTGCTGTTTGTGTCCCACTGCTGTTTGTGTCCCGCTATCCCGCCATGCCTTGCCTCCATGCTAGACCCTGCAAGAGGAATTGAGAGAGAGAGTTAGATCTAATGATCTAAGTAATAACCAGCCAACTCACCATCCTACTCAATACATGCATTCATATCCCTGAAATAACCACCAGATTTATTCATTCTTCTAATGAGTTTGTTTCCTGTGCAGCATCATGCCTACCACTGACATGTGGATGTAAGTGTGGCTCCCACAAGGGTTTGAGCCCAGCATGTCAGTGGTAGGAGTGATTCAAATCAAGAAAGAAGATAAATACAGTATTAAAGGGGCATGTGAACCCTTCATGGAACCTTTTATTGTATTTTGAGTGCAAGTAAAAACAGTAAAGAAACTAATTATCTGTTTAAGGGACGATACTTTGTGATTGAAACCTTACAGGTAACTGGGTGTGAGGAGTTGTGCAATTTAAGGAGTCCAAGAATGTCAAGGTTCAGTATCAGTTTTATAAATTCAGAACATCGGATTTAAACAGTTAATCATGGCATAGTGGCAGCAGTATCATTCCAGCAAAGAACTTATTTTCTTTTCAAATCTGTTAGCTGAAGGTGAGAATCAAATACAAAAATTATTTTAAATCTTGCCTATAGTCATGGAGGTGTTTAGCGTAGCAGAAAATGCGAAATTTAAAGAATATTTTGGAGCACAAGAAGAGTGACGGCAAAAGTATGTTGAAGGAAGTATTTTGCCAAGGTTAATTCTGTCAATATTTTTCTCATAGGATTGAAACAAAGAAAAAAACCTTGCCTAGAAACCAGAATGCTGTGTGTTATCAAGTTTTGTCAGACATGCATAAAAGTTATAAAATCAAGTATAGGTGCAAGATACAAATTTATCCTAAGAATAGGAAATGGTACTTCAAGTACAATTTTCATGCCATATTCAGAAAAATGCAATCAGCACATGAGAAGACAGCCAGACTTGTTTTCAAACATTATGTGTGTCAAATATGAAGGATTATGGAATGAATGTAGTGATGCTACAACCATATCAAAGATAGGAGAAAAATTAGGAATAACAATAATGTTTTAGAAGCGACACAAACAGGTCTAAGGGCGTGGAGATACAGCCTGTGTTCAACAGCAAAATGGAGCAAAGCAATGAACTTATTTTCTAACATGAATATCTCAATATAAAAGAGAGACTGGCAAACCCTCGAATTTAAAAATGTTAGAAAAGAAACGAAATCAGAAATTGATGCTTCAACCAAGAGGATCCCAGATTGCTGTCAAGTTTGGTGTGTTGAGTGATAGATAAAATGAAAACCTTCCTTTAAGTTTTTCTTTCAGCTTCATGTCGTGAGCCATGAAGAAACAAAAAACTAATAAATCTTCAAACCCTCAAAGGTGGTATTCTTTTCTAGAGATTTATAGCAGTTCCCAGCAAAGACTCTCATGCAGGAAAAGAGCCAGAAGTATTACTAACAACATTGCAGAAAATGGCAGAAACAATTTCAAGGATATGCGTTTAAGGAAGCAAAACACGTATTCAAACTGCTCATTTCCAGAAAACGCAAGGAAGAGAGCTAGCTCAAAACCCTTGCGAATGGTGGCATTTTCCAAAAATCCTAAAACTACAGTAAGAAGCACATCTCATTATTTTTATAAAAGTTTCTAGGAACAAATTGCAAGTATCAGTGGAGTCCTCAGAAATATACTATGTAAAACTCAGGAAATGCAGAATGGATACTTGATATAAACCCATGAATCCATTTTTTTCTCCATGGCGGCCACGCATTCAGACAAATGGTGGCAAATAAGAGGTAGTTTATCTTCTCCAGCAATGGCGGGTGCATAAGGGTTTCAAAACCCTTCTCTTTAGCTCACGTTTTCTTGTAAGAAGAAGTCAAATGAATTGGATAAAGTCGATCCCTTTGTTTTGTTTTAGGGTTGAGCAGCTTTTTTCATTTTGCTTATGATTTTTTGAAATCCGGGGAAATGCTTTGTTTTGATCGGATTTCTTTCAGGCTTAAGAAATAAAATAGAATTCATTCACTTTGTGGAAAATTAACATAAGGTAATATAGTATTATATTACTTGTATTAAGTGGTATTTTATTATATTATTTATGTAAATTTAATTAAATGAATTATTTTTATTTTCATTTTAATATTTGCAATTGGTTGTAATTAAATAGACAATTAATTGATATTGTTATGAATCAATTAATTGTTATTTAAAGATTGCAAATATTAAAATAACAAATTAGAGGTTGATTTATTATTCCTTAAGGCAATCATGTAGGAGTGGAGACATAAGGAGGATTTTTGGGAGCCTTGGAGTGCATATAGGACTTGTTAGAGTAGATATAGGAGAGTGGAGAGAATTTAGGGGTCGGGTTGAACACTTCAAGGAGTTTTTACTGTCATTTATTGGCAGTTTGAGGCTTTTGAGGGCAGTTTTGGTGAGTCACCAAGGTTGTTGATGACTTGGTTGGACTTTTTCAGTCTTTTGATGCTTTTTGGAGGGAGTTTCAGGTGCTATTTTCCAAGCTTTATTATTGCATCCGAAAATGGGTTGTGGATTGTACTTAGTGAGTTTTGGTCTCACTTTTTTCTTCAGCTCTGATTGGTGATTTAGAAGACTTAAGTATTTTTGTAGATCTTGGTCTTTTCTTCATCTTTGTTGTAACTCAGTTTTTAGGTGATAAGTGAATACATTACAGGTTTCGTATCTTATTTGCAAAGTACTTTTCTTCAATCCAACTTGTTATTACTGTTTAGTGTGATGTTTTTTTGATTGATAAAGTGAAAAAAAAGTGTTAAACCTTCCTTTACAGCTCTTATCTCATAGATATTTACATCTTTTCTTGTAAGTGATTACTTGTGCAGGTTGTTGACTGTGTTGTTGAATGTTCAAGGACATGGGTGTGAAAATTTCTTTCGTCCTTAATGTTTGTGTATTTTTATCTAGTCAATGAAATATTTATGCATGGGAATCCATAACAGGTCATGATATTAGTAGTTCTTTGTATTAGAGTTAGGGTGTCACCTGAAATTGTTTTAATTTTCATTCAGTTGGTATTCACTTCAGTTTAAGTGCAGTTTTCAAGTTTAGAGCTTCATTTCAGTTTCTTTCTTTTCAAGTCTTTCTCCCTTTTCCTGAGATAAGAAGTTAAGTGTGATAACCAGCTAGGAGCTGGCCTTATCTGGAGATTCACTCCATTTTCTAAGTAACTCAAGACTTAGGAGTGATTCCATGTTACCTTGAAATGTCAAGTTTCTAGGAATTTGAAGGGTGCAATTTCAGGTGATAACAATTATATGCTTGAATCTGTTTTGGCTTACAGTTATAAGTATACTTCACTAGATTTAAAGAGAAAAATTTTAAAAGTGTTGATTCACCCCTCCCCTCTTAGCACCGGTTGGGACTGTCAGTGAAGGTGCTACCCGGTTAAGGGATTTGATAGCAGATCGGTTAAGATCTTAACTCTGTTAGGAGTTTCCTGGTTAGAGGACTTTCAACATCAACATAGATGTTACCCGGTTAAAGGATTTTTACAAAGAACCGATTATGGTTCACCCTGATTGAGGGATTTCAATATGCTTTCATAGCTTATAAAAGCAATGATCTCAATTGACACTGGTTGTCTGATTAGGTCATACTTGTTGATCTCTTCCCCGGTTTGCCTGACTGTTGAATCTTTTCTTCCTCTTTGCCTTTCACCTCTTGTGACTGTAATCTCTTTGTAGATATCTCTTGTTTGCTCTCTCTATTCAACAACTTTCAACAACCTTATTTCTTGTGTCCTATGACCTGTATTTATACAAAACTTCATCTCAATGAAACCCTTAACTCATAGAACCGCTAGGCTGTGAACTCAATGATAAAGCATGCAACTAGCAATAAAGCTTTGTGTTCTAATCTGGAGTTTACCTTGGAACATCCGTAAAAATAAAGCTACCCCCTGTTAAAAAACTAACTTCAGTTCTAAGCGGTGGATGCTTCGCATATCCCGGTTTTAACTCAAAAGCAGATCCACATAATCCAGTTTGGATCTTTATGTTGTTTGACCGGTAAAAATCTTCTACCCGGTCCATCCCTGTCTATAATACAAGACCGGTACAATGTACTCTGTTTGGTCTACCGGTGTATTACCTCTATCTAATCTACTAGTGCATATACTCTTAGATAAGTGATCTACCAGTGGGCCTCTACCGATGGGAATAGTGTTTGCGACTATCTTCTCTAATGACAACTTATATTGCTAATAAGAACTTGCCTCGGATACCAATTGATGGTCCCAACCGGTGCTGAGAGGGGAGGGGTGAATCAACACCCACTAAAACTTGAAAACAATCTGATATAATCTAACTATAACTTTATGCAAAATAGATCCTATAAAAGAAATAGCTATCACAAGATCAAAGTAGTAGAGAACACCAAATGTATCACGTGGAAACCCAAAGCGGGAGAAAACCATGGTGTGAGTAGAACTCACAACTTTTGCACTCTTCTGAAGTGCACCCTCTTAAGAGCCTTCCCTATTAAAGGATTACAAGTGCATTGTTAGATGCGACCCGGTTAAGGGATTTAAGAAATAATGCATGTTAAAGCCTGCCTTGTTAGAGAACTTTAGAACATTTACTTGATGTCACCTTGTTAAGGGATTTAATACAAGGGACCTGTTAATGTCCACCCAAATAATGAGATTTTTGCTATTGCAATTGTCAGAGAGAAATAGAGGGTTTGATATTTTTGAGATGGCTTTGCCGAGCCTGATAAGATCGCTGTTTTTATCCACCTAGAGTCATCACCGGGCACCATAGGTATGCTCTCTTCAGGTTGTGCTTCCTTGTATACTCTTCTTTTTTTTCACCTTTTCTTCTCCCTTTCCCTTACCATAGCTTTGCTCAGCATATAGGTTCACTCTTTCTCTTTGGTAGAACAAAGGCAAACGATATTCTTCGTTGGCTGAAGAATAAATAGACTTCTTGCCTTCCCGCTTTTTGCATGTTGTAACCTCCGTAAAGATCTTCTTTGGATCCATCATTCAGTTGAGTCTCAGTTTTGAGAGGAAAGATCAGATGCATGCCATACGCTTTTTCTATTTTGTAAAGGAAACATCAGATGCGTGTTGTGTACTTTCCTTTACATGAGATTCCGCCGTATTTTAATGCCTTATTTTTTGACATTAAATCCTTCAACTGTGCCTTGCATTGATCTTTTCCATAACACAAAGTCCTTCGTGATTTGTGCAACAAATTTCAGTAGAAGAGTTACTTAAGTGTTTGTCAACTATGACTTTCACCAGTTTAGTGGTCTCAATGAAATCTCACCGATCAGAGATGATCAGTTTCCACCCTTAGGTAGTGTACAGGTCTTTGTCTTCACCTGTCACTCTTCTTTTCTCTGTCGGTAGTGGTTCGGTTTCGGTCATATACTTACCAGTCACTGCTCCACTACCAATCACAATACTTTACTACACAGGTCGCTACTCCAAGCAATAAGTGTATTTTTGCTCAATATGTGTCACCAGTTTCCTAAAAAGTTTCTCTTGTTAATTGCAATTGTTTACTATTATTGTCACTTGTTCCCTATTTGAACAATGTTAGCTTTAGACATCAATGACAACAACTCTTTTCCATATACCGGTTAATGCCAACAGATATTAGGGATAGTCCATGAGGGATCACATTTTTTGGTTAGGCATTTAACTATATTGTTTGAGTCCCCTTCAACCCACAAATTTTTGCAATCGCATTTCTTAGCTAGGAGAAGACCTTGATAAGCCGCCATGGCTTCCGCCTTATGATTATTTTGAGTCCCTAAAGGAACAACAACAATCTCAACGCACTTACCTTCCTCATCCCTTAGAATAGCATCACACCCCTCACGCCCTGGGTTACTTTTAGAGGCCCCATCAAAGTTGATTTTCATCCAGCCCTTAGGGGGGTTTGCCACATAGCTTCTTCCCTTTTCGTAGTCATAATATTCTTCTTATATATTCCTCGAAGCTTCCATTTTCGTAATATTTCCTCATCCATTTTGCTAGTAGGAATATTCAAATCTCCCATGATATTCATGTTCTGAAGAATAGCTCTTTGAATCCTTTAGAAAACAACATGCATTGGGGATCACTTTGTTGGCAAGTTGAATATACTGATGTATATGACTATGATTTAGTGTTGTCATTATGGCAACCAAGTCATATGATGTTATGGAGTCAGCGCAAGTAGTTAGAACATCAGAATTTGGCGAAGTATGGAAGACTGGACAATCAGCAGAGCACCAGGCGAACAGAGCATCAACGCACATGCATATGACTGAGTTATGGCATGCACCCTTGAAGATAAGCTTGTTGGTATGTAGTCATGCTAAGTTTAAGAACGCATGATCAGATGAGTCAGTATGATGAAGATACAACCAGTTATAGAGTCACTGTCAGTGAGCAGCAGAACTGAACAGAGCATGAAGATGACTGTTTATATTTTGGTTAGCGATCATAATATTATTTTGTAAAGGCTATACACCTATTGTATTTAGGTTTTAGACATGTTAATATTATTGTTTGTAAACACGCTTGAACCAATTCACTTGGAATCATTGTATGTAATAGGTTGAAGGCCAACCTAGTTAATAGTTTTGTTTGCGCATATAAATAAGACACGCGCCTTTGTAATTAAGCATGCAAGAAAATATAGCGTTGATATAAGCAGAGCAGAAGGATGCGAAGTTCAGTTAGAATGTTGTAGAGCTTTACAAGAGGCTAAAGCATCAATGCATAAAAAGAATTGATCAGACAAGCAGTGTCACAACAATAGTTCACCTTGCAGATATAGTGTGTATTTGAGATCCAGAAGGTTGTATCCTTCAGCACTTGAGCAATGAGCTCTAGGACAGTGTGTCCCCACCCCTAACAGGGTTAATTGTAAAAGACTCCTAACAGGGTCCAACCCTTGACCAGGTCACTGTACTAAAAGCATTGTAAAGATCAACTCCTAACAGGGTTGCAAGATCTTCTAACAGGGATCATAAAACACTAGTGCAGTTCTTAGTGGGTGTCAATTCCCACCAGGGTTTTTACCTATTTGGGTTTCCCCGTAATCATATTTGGTGTAATGTGTTGTGGTTGTTTATCTTACTTGCATTGATATTCAGTTTAGTACTTAAGTAACAAAGTTAAGATTCAAGATATCAGAAAAAGTAATAATATATAGAACACTGATTCACCCCCCCCCCCCTCTCAGTGTTCCCATTCCTAACAATTGGTATCAGAGCTTTGGTCCTCTACAGAGAAGTTTAACCACTTGAGGAGATCATGGATAAGGGAGAAATGAAACATCTGAAAAAGAATCTTGAAGCAGCTCTTGAAGACCTTGATAGATCTGAAAAAGAAATTGAAGAACTGAAAGAAGAGGTTAGTGATTCCCATGCAGTCATCAAAAAACTGAGAAAAGACTTGAAAGACTGTTCCACAAGTGATTTGGGAGAAATGATTAAAAAGCTAAATGAGGAAAACACATCTCTAAAAGATCAGATTGAAGAATTGGTTGAAAAGTTACTTAATAATCAAGAAGCCTATGAAGAATAGGTCAAAGAAAACCAGCAGTTGGATGAAGAACTAAGGTAAGCAAACATGAAAATCTTGGAGTTAGAAAACATCAAGAAGCAAGTGGAATTCTAATTGACTGAAGCAAAGAATCATATTGACAAATTGCACACAAGCAAGGATCTAATAGAGTCACAATTGTATGCACAGAAGATTAAAGGACACACCAGTGGTATTGGATTCAATGAAGCACAAAATCAGATCAATGACATGCGAGAAAGAACGAAAGCATTGGAAGAATATACAGAAGCTAAGAAGGCAGGAAATCATACAGAAGCTGAAGCTGAACCATCTAAGGATGAGCGCATGCCAGTAAACAAAACTTTTTATGCTTGTAACAAGCATGGTCACATAGCAAGAGATTGTAAAGAGGTAAGACCTTTCAATGGCTATTGTTATTCATGCATTAAGTTTGGTCATAGAGCTATGAATTGTAGATCAAATCAAATAAACCAGAATCAACAAAATCAGAGAAGTCATCCACAACAGAATGTCAGAAGTCTTCAGAACATCACATGTCAAATATGAAATTATGTTGGTCACACAGCCAGACAGTGCAATATTGTAACCCACATGCATCGAGGAATATTAGGCCTCTAGTCATTTGTCACTCATGCAACAAGGCTGGACACATCTCTAGGCTCTGCAAAACAAAAGTACAAAGATAGGAAAGCCCTAAAAAGTCAGAAGGATCAATTTTGGATGAAGCAGGAGAAGTCAAGTTTGTGGAAGCTATAGAAGATGCGAGCTTGATTTGAAGGAAGAAAAGAAGGATAATGTTGATGAAATAATTAAGGATGCATCCGCAATGGACGCACCTCCTATTTATCGTTAAAATGACCATCATGGTCATAGCGGGAGCTAGATTAGCTCTAGACCCCTGGGCGGCTGGTATACTCACTCTCAGAGTATGAGTCCTTAGATATAATTGTTTGGAGACTAGTTGATGCTACATATGAAAGCGCACTTTCCAATTCATAGCAGAAAGGAAGATTGAAATTTTATGTTAAGTTGTGTTTACGCGGTAAGCATTAATGGTGGAAAGTTGTTTTTAAGTCACCAAAGATCCTTTATTCACTCATTTACATTCAAGTTCATGCCTTTGGAGAGCACAAGAGATCAAAGAAGTTTGTGTTAAGATATTACAGTTGATTTATCAACGAAGAAGGTTGGAAGTTTGCTACGAAACCCTAGTTTAGTCGCGAGATTTCAGAAACCCGTGCAAACCGATTTGAAGCGATAAATTGAGTTATGGCTACTCCAGTTGTTTTCAATGTTGCTGAGAGGAAAAGATATGTATTTAAGAAGCATCCCTTTAAGTCAACCCTAGATGATTTGGAAGGAGCGTTCTCTAGGACTCCAATGGATGTAATGCATGTAGAGGATATACGCGCGTATATCCACTGTAAAAAGGAACCAGTAGGACTGGATAGAATCAGGGCGCACATGGAAACCATGATGAATCCAAACAAAACATTCACTGATGAGTTTGCGCAGTTGGAAGGCAACCCCATTATAGAGTATGCTACAGCTTATGAGTTCTATGAATTTGAGTGGATCAAGATCCTATTGAGCAGAATTCATGATGACCTATTCTGGATAGGTGAAGTCCCAGTTCGCATCACCTCAGACCTAATCCATGAGATGACTGGTTTATCCAAGACCGGCGCCATCCTTCCCACTGGCAAGGATGTCAGAAAATTGGTTGAGCAAGCCTGCAAATCACACAGTGATAAGCGTGGGATGACAATTGAGCCCATAGAGGAGAAAGACATCAAATTAATGTCTATGATACTAGGATACAAGTTCCAACATGCTAACAGGGTCAATAGTGTGTCCACAGCCACTATTCTGGAAGCCATCAGGATTGTGAAAGAGAATGGTGAATTCAACTTGTGCGAGATCTTGCATGCACAATTGATGGACAATATCAGGGCAATTAAGCATGATAAGAGTAAGATATTCAGGTTTGGATCTCTGATAATCTATATGTACTTCCATATAGTTGGTAAAGTATCAGACCTTTATCTAGACAAGACTATTCCCACAGTGCCTCAAATTTCCTTCAAGGCATCTTCAGAGAGCACCTTGAAAGACTTCATAGAATTGGAACTCAAAACAGTTAGGATAAAGATGTAGAGAAGGTATAGGATACTTGAGAGTATGGTTGAGAAGTATAAGGACAACATTTGTTTCATGGTGGAAACAGACATAACTTGTATGGAAGCTGTTGAGCCTAGAACTAAGTAGATTCATCCACTTGGTTATGAAGTGGAGGAACAGGTTTTGGAAGCATATGCACAAGTTCTACTGTCAGCGTCCAATGATCCCAATGAACCAAGATGGGGAACCTATGAGGAGAAGACTAGACAGGTTGATGCAGTCCTAAACAGTGTTGCAACCAAGAGGAAAGCTTCTAGAATCACCTCTAAAATACTAAAGATTCATGGTGTCACTCAAGCTGACCTGGATAAACCTAGAGAAGCCAAGATAGCAATGCAAATTGAGAGTACACCCACTAGTGAAGTCAAAATAGAGAAGTCTTATGACCCCAAGGAGAAAAAGATGCAAACGGAAGAAGACACTCCTGCGCCCACATCTGTTGTTGATAGCACTCATGCGCCCACTCCTAGTGATTCCAATCCACCACCAGAGCCTAGTAAGATGACAAAGAGGAAGAGCAGACAACTTCAAGCCATCCATCAACAAGAGCCACAAGAAATCGAGGCCGAAATGTTCAACCACCTCCTGAGGTAGGACCACCTCCTGAGGTAGGATTCCTACCAAGTTTACAAGTGTTGAGATCCAGAGTGGTAGATGAAGGTAGACTTGATCAGATATCTAAGTTTTATGATAGATATCATGAGATAGACAAATCTAAGATCCATGATATGCTAATCAAACATATGATAAAATTCAAGAAGACTATGCTAGAACTGAAGACAACGATTCAAGATAAAATTTGGGATATTTTGGACACATTGAAAAGACAAGCTGCTGAAGAAGACTTCAGAATCAGAGAAAAGACACTAGATGACAATCTGCCAGTGTGCTCAGTTGAAGAAAAAGCCTTATTAATGGATTTGGTGAAGCCGCATCTTAGAACCAAAATGAGAACACTTCACATTATGGATAAGGATTATGAGTTGATTGCCAAGGAAACAAAAAAAGCCTTTGAAAAGGTGTTTTTAGAACAATGCATGGAACCAACATCTGCGCCCACAATCCAAGCACCTGTTGAGCAAGACAAAGCAGCTGAGAGCATAAATACACCTATGACAGGTCCACATGACTCGGTGCCCATAGTGACAACACCCACAGAGGCAATGATGTCTGCGCCCATGTCTGGAACCAAGAAAGGCACAATTATGATAGACAATTTTGAGATATCCATGGCGGCCACAGATAAGGAGTTGGATAAGTTCGGAGAAGCATTTGTGAGCACTGAGGAAACAAAGACTCTATGTGGTAATAATTCACCCAAGCAGCAAGAAGAAGTGCAGGTTGAAGACTTAACTGGACAAGAAGAAGAGGAAAAAGAAGAAGAAAAGTAGAAAGAAAAAGAAGAGAAGGAAAAAGAAAAGGAAAATGAACCTGCTGATGAGCCCTCAGTTGAAATGCCACTGAAGGCTAAGACTGAAGTGTTGGATAGTTCCCTACTTTCCCCCAAGACCTCATTGTCATTGTTGTCAAGTTTGATTCCTAACACAACAAGCCTATGTTAGCAACATAAGTTGTCATTAGTGTACCTCATCAAAACCATTCTCACTGGTGAAAGATCACCGGTCACTCGCATTACTTAGATGACACCGGAACCGGTCAACCAAGTAGTTAGATACACCGGTAGACTGAAGTAAGTACTCAGTATCGGTCTTGATCAACATCTAAATGACAAACCGGTACCGATCTAACTAATAGAAAAATCCGGTCCAGTCTTTGAGTTACAGTTTGAGTTAAGAGCCTAATTATGCGAGACATCCATTACTCTAATGCGAAGTTAACCTTTCAACAGGAGTTAGCTTTAAGTTCTACGGATGATCTCATGATAAACTCTAGATCACAACACACAACTTTCTTGCGTTGCATAATTTATGGTCAAATTTATTCCCAGACGGTTCTGTGAGTCAAGAGGATCACTCTTGTATAAATATTAGTCACAGGACGCAAAGTAAGTTGCTGTTGTTAAGAAGTGGAAATCACAGACAGCAGAGAATAAACATTTTCTGAGAAGTGTTATAGACACAGAGGTGGAGGAAAGAAAGAAGATCAACAGCCAGGCAAATAGGGGAAGAAATCTATAGGTACGATCTAATCAGGCAATTAGTGTCATCATAGATCACTGCTTTCGAAATATATTATACCATATACAAATCCCTTTTAGAAGGGTGAACCTAATCTGTTCGTTGTAAAAATCCCTTAATAGGGTAACATCTTGTTGATGTTCAAAGTCTTGTAACCAGGGAGCTCCTAACAGGGCTTAGATCCTAAACAATCTTTTGTAAAAATCCCTTAACTGGGTAGCACCTTAGCCAGTGCTTTGTATGCTCCTAACAGGGCACCTTCATTTAGAACTAGTGAAGTTGTGAGCTTTATCTCACCGTGGTTTTTTCTCTCTAATTGAGGGTTTCCATGTACAAATATTTGTGTAGATCTGTGTGATTCAGTTTATGCTTGTGAATGACTGTTGACTTTCTACTTTGCATTCAAGAATCTATTTACAAGTTTTAAACAGGAAGATTTAGTATTTTTTGATTCACCCCCCCTCTTAATAACCGATAAGGTAACAACAATTGGTATCAGAGCCTTGTTCTCTATACAATAAAAGTTTGACAACTTGAGAAAAAGATCATGGAGGGTTACCGGTACCAGAAACAACTAGAGGAAGCCAATGACATTATTGCCTCGCTGGAAAATAGACTAAGGAAGTCACTCACAAAGAGAAAGGAGCTAGCTCTGCAATTAAATGAGAGCAATGCAACCATCGACGAACTCTCTGGAGGGTCCAATGAGGCCGAGGAAGCACTCTCTAAGCTTATGGAAAAGAATCAGATCCTAACCGGTCAGATTGCTAATCTCAAGGAGCAAAAACTAAATGCTCTAAGAATGATTGAACTGATTGAGCAGAAACGAAAAATTGAAAGCGAAAGGAACACAACAATTAAGACATCAACAGCCTCTGAAAAAGCAATGAACCAGGCAGAGGAAGCTGCAAGAGCAAATGAACTCCTCATTATGCAACTCCAAGAGGACTTGTTGATTACCACCCAGGAAAACGCCAATATGCATAAAGCATGGCAGGTAAGAGATGAAGCATGCAAGAAGCTAGCGATCGAGATATATCAACTTAAGGAACAAATGGAAGTCCTTGAAAGAAGAAATGAAATGCTGAGAAGATACAATGAAAGCTCGGTCAAGCTCGATGAGCAACTCAATGCTCAACGAAGGCACAATGATCACACCAGTCTTGGATTCACCGGTGGAGTCAACGAAAGGAAGACGCTAGCACAAAGAGGTAGGAAGAACTCTTACACCTCTTGCAAGCTCAATGGAAAATCAGGTCATGACACTAATGACTATAGAAATGCACCGCTAAGAACCTGCAACGGTTACTGTAAAAACTGTTGCAAAAAGGGCCACAAGACCAATGAGTGCTGGTCTAGTCCCATATCCATGTCCAGCAGAAGTAGGGGAAGCTTCAAGGGATACTGTTATGCATGCAACAAATTCAGACACAGGGCTGAAGAATGCAGATCAAAGACTATGGCATTCAGATCACCCAAACCGGTATTCTCAAAAAGGGGTAGAAACCGGAATGCAACTACTCATCAAAACAAAGGGATGCATTGCAGCAGAGAATCATGGAGCGAACCACCTAATCCAAGAGGGATGAATCCATGGAAAGCAACCGGTATAGTTTACCATCATTGCAACCGAGTCGGTCACCTAGCCATGGACTTCTGGAACCAGATCAGGAACAAAAACAAAGAATCGGATGGACCGGTGGTGAAGATCTTGAGTTCTGATAAAAGGAAGTACAAAGACAAGGAAACCAAGAGAGTAGTGAAGAAAATGTGGTTTGTCAAGGAATCTAACAACTCTGCTGAGGAGGCAACGGAGGCAAAATCATCATCACAAGATGGTGATATGTCTTCTGCTAATTGAGTCTTCAAGGCCTAGAGGGAACTGGTAGTACAACTACCGTTCCCGGTAGAACTGGTGAGTCCTATCTCATTCAGACTACATGTCAGACAGGAAAGACATAAGGTGATCAACAGGGACATGCCTAATCAAAAGGGCAGACTACCGGTTTGCAAAAGCGTCAAGAAAGGTTAGGTAAAACATTTATTACTATAGCCGTTTAACAAATAGTTACCATTTGATAATTACTGTTATGCCCTAATCCTATATAAGAAAAGAAGGATAACTCATTCCCTTTTACCTTGCGATTTTTGTTATCTAACTTCTGCCCGAACAATATTCTTGCAATTCGATCATTAAGTAAGATCACTTGTCAAACCGATCTAATGTTCTCTAGCAACCAAGTGAGAGCAATGGCATCCTCATCACACGAAGCAAAGCTTGTTCCTACAAAACAAATGGATCGTAGTCCTTTTGTCATCTCGCCTAATCAAGACAGGGAGATCGACATGGCTGGTGCGCTCTCCTCAATACCCAAAGGAGTGCTCTTGATAGAAGATGTAACTGCGTTTATTCATGCTAAGCAAGAAGAGCTAGGAGAATCGTACATACAAAGCGAGATTCGCTTGCTGTGCTCAGATGGTAATCATCCCAGTGGTTACACAAAGCTGGTATCATCGGGAATCATAAATGGAGCCTCGTATCCAGTTATCTTCAAAGCTGAATGGATTCGAATGGTAGTCAGTTGGGTGCATGATCCAGGATTTTGGCTTATGAGGGGAATCTGCACTTTGATCACTAAAGAAGATATTCATAGGGTAACTGGGTTCTGCAATCATGGAGAGGCACTTACTCTAAGAACCATATCTAATGCAGTGGTGGCTTACCTAACGAAATCAAAATCCGACAAACGTTTGATGACCATGACTGACATTGAAGTTCCGGCTGTTCGGTTCACATTAGTAGTAATTGGTTACAAGGTATATCAATCTAGTAACCTCAACAGCATACCGGGTGGAGGCATACATGCAGCCAATAGGATTGTTCATGACAACGCACACTATGATTTGTGCGAAATGCTAAGAGGACAAATCTTTGAAAACTTGAAGAAGCTGGGCATCGTCAAGAAGAAATCACTAAAATTTGGAACACTCTTAGTTTGTCTTTACTTCTATTCTAAATTCTTTCCCGGGAAAGGAAAAGTAACATGGACAACGGATCAACCGGTCATGATGCAAATTCGTGATATGGCCAACGAACTGGGAGACCAGTTTGACAAAGAAATGACCCATCATTTCAATGCATTTCAACTAAAAATGCATAACAGAGAAAGAATCCCATCAACTATTGTTGAAAAATACAAAAAGGAGGTATGTTTTCTGGTGTCTACTAACGCCTGCATCATTCAAGCAGTAGAAACAAGAAACGAGTACGCACCTGAGTTTGGATACGAAATCACAACAAAGTTTGCAACAGTGTATGTAGAGGCCCTAGAAAAATCACATCTGGATCTCAGTGCTCAATGGTTTGGAACCTATGAGGAGATAGAGAAGAATTAAAAGCAAGCGCCGATAAAAAATGTTTATGTCAAAAGATCGCCCGTGCCAAAGAAGAAACCGGAAATAGCACAAAAGAGAAAAGCTCAACAGGAACCTAGCACACAGGAGCAAGAGGCAGAAGAAACCGATTTGGAGGATATAGTTCCTCTCAACGAAAGAAAGAAGAGGATCAGCAAGCAAGCAAAGGTGGATCCACCAAGAAAAGGTAAATCAACGATAGATGAATTCATAACAGGACTGAAAGAAACCGGAGGAATGGTTAATGTTAGTAGAAGATACACTTTGGCAAATGATGAAGACCGAAGAAAAATTGAAGATGCTATTGTTGAATGCCTGCATAAGTTCAACCTAAGCCCTACTGAGCTTCAGCAGGTACTGCCTAAGGATCTGATGAATATCCTTCAAGGCAGGTGGAAAGCTTCAATGGAAAAGGAAAACAAGCTAAGGATTCAAGCTCTGCTAGAAGTGCAAAATCATCTCACTCTAGAAGAAGCGAGTCACCAAGCTGAATTAAACCAGTAGAATTTTCTGATAAAGAAAAGAACAAACCTCTTGCTGATTGGAGAAACCGAGAAAGTCCATACTGAAGGAGTAGCCGTCTGGAACAACCTACTTCAGACACAGCAAAAAGCAAAGGAAGCACGCCAAAAGGCAATAGCTCCACCGGTTCGTGACACCGAAAAAGGAAAAGGGATACTCGGAATAGACAAACCGGTCATCATTGATGTAACCGATGAACAAACAAACCCTACTCTTCTTGTATCTCTTGAAAAAGGTAAGGTTCACACCATGACTGTTAGTGACATTGTGGCCGAAATTTACAAATTTCGGAGAGATAGATAATGTAGCTAAATGGTATAGCGTGTTAGCTGAGGAAGACAAATAGGAAATAGAAAAAGCTCTTGTCGAAAGGCTACTAGACTTTATGAAAACTCCTAGGGACTATAGAGGCAAGTTTCCTCTCGAATTGAATGGCAAGCTTCAAGAAAAATGGAGAACCGGTCTAGAGAGAAACTCTCAAATCAATAAAGAAGCACTAGAGAAAGCTAGACCTGGCTTAAGTGATAAAAGTGTCACACTTCTTTTAGGCGCTGCATCTATGAATCTAGACACAAATTACAGAGTCGCCAAGATTCTCAATGGTTATGAGAATGAAGTCTTTAAGGAGACCTTGGTTTTCTGGGAGTAGTATGATTTCAATACCTTTGAAGAAACAGGTCCTTAGGATCACACCAGTACAATTGTGGATCCACCTGTTCAGTTTACTACAAATCAGACTCTGATATCTAATGAGCATGAAGTCCTCACAGAAAACTTCACTTCTAGTGAACCGGTTATATTGGGACAGGCTTCTGTCAATCTTCCTACTGATGGATCAGATCAAAGAGGCAAAGGGATCGCTACAGATGATCTTCATATAGCTGAAGAACAACTACAATCACAAGAGCCCTCACATCAAGTAGAAGATGCTATGCCTGAGATTCACATTCAGCAACCAGGAGCTAGACCAAAAGAGGGAAACAAGACAGACCAACAGGATGAAAAAGAACATGAGCAAGCCCCAAAGGCACAAGAACAGAGTAGAGAGAAGGATCAAGAAACTCTTGCCAGCTCCTCTAAAGGAAAGATCACAACCTTTGGAGAATGTGAAGCAAAATGGAGCAAGGCAACTAATACAATAGTTGACATCAGCAAAATGTCAACAAGACAGCTAAAATAGCTCACTAAAAGAAAACAGGATATGGTTCTGAATAAAGTAAAAGATATCCTGTACCACTTTGCACCGGATGCTGATATCGATGAAGATGAACTGGTCATCGACCAACTGGAAGTACTGACTACAACCATCAGTGACAATCTGACTAATCTAGAAACAATGGCCATTTATGATTATGCGCAGAAAAGAGT
Source organism: Chamaecyparis obtusa (assembly GCA_027943335.1). Lineage (NCBI taxonomy): Eukaryota > Viridiplantae > Streptophyta > Pinopsida > Cupressales > Cupressaceae > Chamaecyparis > Chamaecyparis obtusa. Next base: position 1,560,747 of record BSBK01000139.1, on the reverse strand, counting down.
GGAGCTTCTTCACAAGCAAGTTGCACATATTAAAGCTATTCTGCTAAACAATCTAAAAGTTCTTCAACAACAGATACAAGTTGCAAAAAATTTGTTGAGCAAAACTTCAAATATTGAGATTTTCTTGTCTGACTTAATTGACAAAGCTACAAAGACTTCAGAAGACATCAGAGCTTTGTCCAACCTATTTGACATCAAGACCAAAACGGCTACAACTTTTAGCAGAGAAATGGCTAGTCTCACGCTAGTCCTCAGAAAGACTGCAGAAGAAGAGAACAAAAGAATTCAAGACATAGTTGGATTCCAGATATTTTTAGCCCCAACACTTGATATCATGCGCTAGACAGCTACTTCAACTGATGATTTGATCAATGAATTGGGCTACAAATCTGTCAATGATATGGAGAACAACATTGTTTCTCTCAAAGCTGCCCAACTCAACATTGAACATATAATCGGTCAATGGGCACCATTTCTACGTTCAGCCAAGAACATCTATAAGGATATTTTCACAAAGCTTCAAATGTGAAGGAAACTATAACCCTTTGTCCTCTGGAGGCAAAAAAGGGGAAGAAGTGCGAAACAGGGGAAGTTGTGGAACAGGGGAAGTGTTCTACAGTGTTCTACAGAAGAACACCCAACAGAGCAGTCTACCAAGAACAAGGTATAAAAATCAATTGTCACAAGTACGAATGGTTTTTCCACCAATGACAAAGGGGAAGATTGTTAGCAATATAAGTTGTCATTAGTGTACCTCATCAAAACCATTCTCACTGATCAAAGATCACCGGTCGCTCGCATTACTTAGATGACACCGAAATTGGTCAACCAAGTAGTTAGATACACTGGTAGACTGAAGTAAGTACTTAGTATCGGTCTTGATCAACATCTAAACGACAAACTGGTACCGATCTAACTAATTGAAAAATCTGGTCCAATCTTTGAGTTACAGTTTGAGTTAAGAGCCTAATTATGTGAGACACCCATTACTTTGATGCGAAGTTAACCTTTCAACATGAGTTAGCTTTAAGTTCCACGGATGATCTCATGATAAACTCTAGATCACAACGCACAGCCTTCTTGCGTTGCATAATTTATGGTCAAATTTATTCCCCGACGGTTTCGTGAGTCAAGAGGATCACTCTTGTATAAATATTAGTAACAGGACGCAAAGTAAGTTGCTGTTGTTAAGAAGTGGAAATCACAGAGAGCAGAGGATAAACATCTTCTGAGAAGTGTTACAGACACAGAGGTGGAGGAAAGAAAGAAGATCAACAGCTAGGCAAACAGGGGAAGAAATCTACAGGTATGATCTAATTAGGCAATCAGTGTCATCATAGATCACTGCTTTCGAAAGATATTATACTCTATACAAATCCCTTTTAGAAGGGTGAACCTAATCGGTTCATTGTAAAAATCCCTTAACAGGGTAACATCTTGTTGATGTTCAAAGTCCCGTAACCAGGCAGCTCCTAACAGAGCTTAGATCCTAAATGATTTTTTGTAAAAATCCCTTAACCGGGTAGCACCTTAGCCAGTGCTTTGTATGCTCCTAACAGGGCACCTTCATTTAGAACTAGTGAAGTTGTGAGCTCTGTCTCACCGTGGTTTTTTCTCTCTAATTGAGGGTTTCCACGTACAAATATTTGTGTAGATATGTGTGATTCAATTTATGCTTGTGAATGACAGTTGACTTTCTACTTTGCATTCAAGAATCTATTTACAAGTTTTAAACAAGAAGATTTAGTATTTTAGGATTCACCCCCTGCCCCTCCTTAGTAACCGGTAAGGTAACAACAGCCTAGACACATGGGGAGAAGAAGACTTGATAAAGATCAGTGTGCTTGCAATGGAAAAGGCAAAGGAGAAACAGATAATGAGGAACCCACTATTTGTTGAGTCAGTCAACATCCTGAATAGCCTTCTGTCTGAGGATAAGAAAGTGTCCAGTGTACACTTAGTGGATGATGTCAGCACCATCCTAACACATTTCAAACAAATTTTTCCAGTCTTGAAGAATTTACATCCAAGGTTGCAGAAGAGAAATATCTCAAGAAGAGATTGAGTGAACTGACAGGGAACTTTGCACTTGACCTTAGCTCTTTGAAGGTTGGTCAAGCCTTGCTGAAAGACTTTGCAGCTGAAGGAAGAAAAATCATAGCAGATTGTATGAACCAAGACAAACTGATTGCAAACCTTTACAAGAAAATTTAGGAAGCAGAAGCTATGATAGATGCAGTAAGGAAATTAGTGGAAGATCCCTCCACAGATGTAAATATGTGTAACAATTTTTACCAAGGACAAGTGGATAAGATAGAGAAGGCAGAAAAAGAAATGTCTAAGACAAGGGCAAGGAAAACTCTGCTAAGAAATGCTCTTGTGCCCTCATTGGATGTGTTAAATCAGATTATCAAGGAGATCGATGCCACTATGGTGACATATGGTCAAGGTCCGAGTTCAGATTTGGAGAAGATGGAGAAGTTGACATATGCTTTGTGTGCCCATCTCCAGACTGTAAATGCACTGACAGCATTTTGGTAGCAAGAGATCCAGAATATAAAGATAGCATATCCGAATGTACTCGCTCTAATGTCCCTTCTTATTCTCCTTCTATAATAACTTGCAAAACCGTCGTTAGTACATAATATCACACCAATATGTATATATGACTCATACTCTACTCTAAGTTAGTAAGGGGGAATTTGACCCTTAAGGCTGCCTCTAGGTCGGGCTTCACAGAATTCCCTGCTTGAGAGACATTCGCTCCCTCCAAGCAATCGGGCTATCGACACGTCATCCCTAGAGCACTGCCCATAAGAATCTCTTGGAAGCAACTTAATGCATTCCAAGCCTACGCATATGCATATGACTGGGCTTCAATATATATACTGTCTACGAGACTAGGAAAATGTCTTAATTTCCTCTAGCCCACTCCAGATACGGGAATCCTTCTGCATCATCCATTGTTTGAGATATTAAATCTCGAGACTAGGAAATTATCATAATTTCTTCTAGCCCCCTCCAGATATGAAATCCATCTTTTAATGAATACTTTATTCATTCTTTATGGCTCATATCATCATCAATAAACATATATATAATAATTTAAATTCATGTTAGAAATATAATTGTACATAATTCCTTACATTAATTATGATACAATTATCCATAAAAGAATACTAAAGTTCTGAGATTAAATGTATATTCATAAGTATATTCTGAAGTTAAAACATAAACATATATATATATAAATATATATACATATATATATTTATATATAAATACATTCCAAAATTTTTATACAATATAAATAAATATTCATAAATATATATATATATATATATGTATAAATAAACATATGATTTTACCTTATCCTCTGCCGCATGTAGCAGATCGTGACTGAGACTTTTAAATGTTTCTTTTTATCCTCTGTTTTCCTGTTTACCGCTATTATCAATTTTAGCTCATGCTGTATAGATGTTCTCAAATTCTGTATCTATCATCCGAATCATATATTCAATTCACTAAGTGCTGCGTCAATTACTAATGCGTTGATCTTTTTTCCATCGTTGAGTTTGAGGTCTCATGTTGTGTGGACGATTAGGATGCTGACATGTATGATGTCAATGAAACACCCGACAAGATGGACAAGTCCTTACTATGCCAGTGATTGATATCTTATAATCCTGAAGTCGCTGTTATCCAGGCATCAGGTTTCTAAACTCTTAATTTCCTTTCTTAATCCTCATATGCGGTTTCCTGATAGCTGTCACTCCCCAGCTATTCGCTGCCTTTCTCCTGCCCCTTCCATCTTACTTTCAACCTTTCCTTTATACCCCTGTGTGGAAGGGGGAAGCCAGCCTTGCAAAGCATTACACCGGTCCATGCTTATGTGGAGCCATCGGTTGACAAACAATACTTATGTGAAGCCGACGGTTCATAGTTCTGTTGATGGACTCCTTCGGCTAAGAATATTTGGTTTTACATATTATATATTTTGTTATTATTATAATACTTATTTATTAAGGACCTCCATATTATTATATCTATATTAATACTATTATGATTAATATGATTATTTGTATTATCCATATAGATATATTATTATTGATGTTATATTGATTAATAAATATTTATCAATTGATTAGTAATGTTAAGTTGATTAACTATTAATCAATTATAATTTTACTCAATTATATGTTGATTAATTATTATATTGAGTAATATTATTGGTATTGATTAAAGTATTGATTATTGATCTGATTAGAATTTTATTTAATATTATATTATAACTATTATTATAGTTATATTATATATATATATATGTCAGTTTATATTATAATATTATAATGGTTATTCATTCTAATATAATATTGAATATTTATTTGTTCATTTATTAATTAATTCATTACTTAGTAATAATATAATTATAATTCATTTATTGAATTTAATTTCAGAAATGTGGGATATCACATTATATATTGTTAATTAAATTATTTATTTATTATATAATATATCATATGAATAGTATATATTAATAATATTTAATTATTATTAATTATTTATATTATGATCATTATTATATATTTTATTATAATTTAAATAATAGTACATATTGAATCTATTTATATACTCGTTAACATATTACTATGACTATTTATTTCATTTATCTATTTATCTTTATTGCCATGATTAGGGGATTAACAAGGGACATGACAGTCCTACCCTCTCAAAATTGCTTGTCCTCAAGCAATGTCAATTCCGTTCAATATAAGCGCTCCTCTAGCAACTTTTGATTTTATCTCAACTTCTAAAGTTTCCAAGTTTGTAATCATAAACTAGTTTCCTCTTTTCATTATCAGAGTGAATAGCTTGTCTCTATCCGTAGTCCACTCTACTCATATTCCCGTTTTCTAGATTATAGACCTACATATATGAAATATGCCATTAATGTATGAAGACATGATGCATAGACAAAGTAGACATATATGAAGATGCAAAACATACACGAAGCAGGAACATTAATGCATGAAAAAATGAAGCATACAGGATGTATACACAGGCTAGTGTTAAAAAAAATGTATTTCATCACTATGCCCTTGATGCAAAAATCCTTTTCTTCGTGATCAATCTTTCCTCTTATATGCGGATCACTATTTCATATTTACCCTACAGGATGGCAAGAACTTGGCTCTGATACCATTGTAATGTCCCTTCTTATTCTCCTTCTATAATAACCTGCAAAACCGTCGTTAGTACATAATATCACACCAATATGTATATATGACTCATACTCTACTCTAAGTTAGTAAGGGGGAATTTGACCCTTAAGGCTGCCTCTAGGTCGGGCTTCACAGAATTCCCGGCTTGAGAGACATTCACTCCCTCTAAGCAATCGGGCTATCGACACGTCATCCCTAGAGCACTGCCCATAAGAATCTCTTGGAAGCAACTTAATGCATTCCAAGCCTACGCATATGCATATGACTGGGCTTCAGTATATATACTGCCTACGAGACTAGGAAAATGTCTTAATTTCCTCTAGCCCCCTCCAGATACGGGGATCCTTCCGTGTCATCCATTGTTTGAGATATTAAATCTCGAGACTAGGAAATTATCATAATTTCTTCTAGCCCCCTCCAGATATGCAATCCATCTTTTAATGAATACTTTATTCATTCTTTATGGCTCATATCATCATCAATAAACATATATATAATAATTTAAATTCATGTTAGAAATATAATTGTACATAATTCCTTACATTAATTATGATACAATTATCCTTAAAAGAATACTAAAGTTCTGAGATTAAATGTATATTCATAAATATATTCTGAAGTTAAAACATAAACATATATATATAAATATATATACATATATATATTTATATATATAAATACATTCCAAAATTTAAATACAATATAAATAAATATTCATATATATATATATATATAAATGTATAAATAAACATATGATTTTACCTTATCCTCTGCCGCATGTAGCAGATCGTGACTGAGACTTTTAAATGTTTCTTTTTATCCTCTGTTTTCCTGTTTGCCGCTATTATCAATTTGAGCTCATGCTATATAGATGTTCTCAAATTCTGTATCTATCATCCGAATCATATATTCAATTCACTAAGTGCTGCATCAATTACTGATGCGTTGATCTTTTTTCCATCGTTGAGTTTGAGGTCTCATGTTGTGTGGACGTTTAGGATGCTGACATGTATGATGTCAATGAAACACCCGACAAGATGGACAAGTCCTTACTATGCCAGTGATTGATATCTTATAATCCTGAAGTCGCTGTTATCCAGGCATCAGGTTTCTAAACTCTTAATTTCCTTTCTTAATCCTCATATGCGGTTTCCTGATAGCTGTCACTCCCCAGCTATTCGCTGCCTTTCTCCTGCCCCTTCCATCTTACTTTCAACCTTTCCTTTATACCCCTGAGTGGAAGGGGGAAGCCAGCCTTGCAAAGCATTACACCGGTCCATGCTTATGTGGAGCCATCGGTTGACAAACAATACTTATGTGAAGCCGACGGTTCATAGTTCTGTTGATGGACTCCTTCGGCTAAGAATATTTGGTTTTACATATTATATATTTTGTTATTATTATAATACTTATTTATTAAGGACCTCCATATTATTATATCTATATTAATACTATTATGATTAATATGATTATTTGTATTATCCATATAGATATATTATTATTGATGTTATATTGATTAATAAATATTTATCAATTGATTAGTAATGTTAAGTTGATTAACTATTAATCAATTATAATTTTACTCAATTATATGTTGATTAATTATTATATTGAGTAATATTATTGGTATTGATTAAAGTATTGATTATTGATTTGATTAGTATTTTATTTAATATTATATTATAACTATATATATATATATATATCAGTTTATATTATAATATTATAATGGTTATTCATTCTAATATAATATCGAATATTTATTTGTTCATTTATTAATTATTTCGTTACTTATCAATAATATAATTATAATTCATTTATTGAATTTAATTTCAGAAATGTGGGATATCACATTATATATTGTAAATTATATTATTTATTTATTATATAATATATCATATGAATAGTATATATTAATAATATTTAATTATTATTAATTATTTATACTATGATCATTATTATATATTTATTATAATTTCAATAATAGTACATATTGAATCTATTTATATACTCATTAACATATTACTATGACTATTTATTTCATTTATCTATTTATCTTTATTGCCATGATTAGGGGATTAACAAGGGACATGACACTCGCCTTGTATTACTTGTAGATACACTTTTTTGTGCACCTTTGTCATTAATGTCAAAAGGGGAGTAGAGTATATAATAGAAGGGAGAATATGGAGCTATGTATACGATGTAAAGGGGAGTAGAAAATATAGTAGAAGGGAGATATAAGTTAGAGTATATGTTAGAAAATTTTGTATAAGGATACAGTTAGTAACTTCGCCATATTCCTTTGTTGCCATTAATGACAAAGGGGGAGATTGTTGGCAAGTCGACTATATTGACATATATGACTATGATTTAGTGTTGTCATTATGGCAACCAAGTCATATGATGTTACGGAGTTAGCGCAAGCAGTTAGAACATCAGAATTTGGCTAAGTATGGAAGACTGGACAGTCAGCAGAGCACCAGGTGAACAGAGCATCAACGCACATGCGTATGATTGAGTTATGGCATGCGCCCTTGAAGATAAGCTTGTTGGTATGTAGTCATGCTAAGTCTAAGAGCACATGATCAGATGAGTCAGTATGATGAAGATACAGCCATTTGAAGAGTCACAGTCAGTGAGTAGCAGAACTGAACAGAGCATGAAGCCGACTGTTTGTATTTTGGTTAGCGATCATAATATTGTTTTGTAAAGGCTATGCGCCTATTGTATTTAGGTTTTAGAGATGTTAATATTATTGTTTGTAAACACGCTTGAGCCAATTCACTTGGAAGCGCTGTATGTAATAGGTTGAAGTCTGACCTAGTTAATAGTTTTGTTTGCGCATATAAATAAGACATGCGCCTTTGTAATTAAGCATGCAAGAAAATATAGAGTTGATATAAGCAGAGCAAAAGGATGTGAATTTCAGTTAGAATGTTGTAGAGCTTTACAAGAGGCTAAAGCATCAGCGCACAAAAGGAATTGATCAGACAAGCAGTGTCACAACAACAGTTCACCTTGCAGAGATATTGTGTATTTGAGATCCAGAATGTTGTAGCCTTCAGCACTTGAGCAGTGAGCTCTAGGACAGTGTGTCCCCATCCCTAACAAGGTTAATTGTAAAAGACTCCTAACAGGGTCCGCCCCTTGACCAAGTCACTGTACTAAAAGCATTGTAAAGATCAACTCCTAACAAGGTTGCAAGATCTTCTAACAGGAATCATAAAACACTAGTGCAATTCTTAGTGGGTGTCAATTCCCACTGGGGTTTTTTTGGGTTTCCCCGTAATCATATTTGGTGTTATGTGTTGTGGTTGTTTATCTTACTTGCATTGATATTCAGTTCAGTACTTAAGTAACAAATTTAAGATTCAAGATATGATAAAAAGTAATAATATGTAGAACATTGATTCACCCCCCCCTCTCAGTGTTCCCATTCCTATCACACTTGTCTCTAAAAATTATGTCATTCCTTTCTTTCCATATTCCTCACAACATATGTGGCATAGAAGTTCTCCATAGAATTTTTATGGAGGGATTATTTGAAGGACATTGCGATGAAGAATAGAAAGTTTGCATTTCCTTAGGGAAAACCCATTCCATCTTGAACATGTCCAACAGACTGGACTACAAAGAGACAACAAATGGACAGTGGATGGATATGTGTTCCACCGTCTCTTCCTCTTGGCAGCATAGAGAACATCGGTTAAGAATGATGAAGCCTCTTCTTTTCAAGTTGTCAATAGTTAGAATCTTATTTTGCAATAATATCTAGAAGAACATGTTGATCTTAGGGGTGAGACCCTGCATCCAAGCATTGGACCACCAAGGAGGATTTTCCTAAGTAACATAAATCATATTGATCATGGAGGAAGTAGTGAAACATCCTTTAGAGTTCATCTTCCATATCAAAGTATCTTCTTCTTCATTAAGAAACATGGAGAACAAAAATCTTTTTAGTTGTATCAAATTAGGGCTAATGACATTTATGTCCTTCCACTTATCCTTGTCCCGATAATCAAGCAACATAATGTCCAAACTTAGTTTTGTACTTCAAGGAAAACGGACCCCATTCATGATGGATAATGAGGGGATCATCATTAAGCCAAGGGTCTTCCCATAACCTAACTCTCTTACCATTCCCAACCTTCCATTGAGTGCCCTTAACCATAAGATTTCTGTTGGATGTTGTATTCTTCCATATGTGTGATCCATTGGGAATAGCATCAGAATAGATAAAGCTGTCTAGAGCTGGGACAGTTTTGGTGTATTTGTTTAACCATATGTGATTCCATTCACCATTTGAGTGATAGGTTATCCAAACCTATTTTGAGAGTAAAGCGGTGTTCATCACTCTAATCCTCCTAAGACCCAAACCTGCCCTATTGTTCGGCCTACAAACTTTGTCCCAAGCAATAAGAGACATTCTTTTTTCTTCCTCAGCTCTAGTCCAGGACAGTTGGGAAGTTTTTGGTGTATTTGTTTAACCATATGTGATTCCATTCACCATTTGAGTGATAGGTTACCCAAACCTATTTTGAGAGTAAAGCAGTGTTCCATCTCTCTAATCCTCCTAAGACCCAAACCTCCCCTATTGTTTGGCCTACAAACTTTGTCCCAAGCAATAAGAGACATTCTTTTTTTTTCTTCAGCTCCATTCCATAGAAATTTTCTTTGGATTTTTTCAATAGCATCCGCATACTTTCCTGGGATTGTAAAGAGGCTTAAAGTTTAGATAGGAAGACTCTGCAGAGAAGCTTTGGGAAGCTGAACCTTCCCAACTTGACTTAGGAGGGTGCCTTTCTAGCCAGCTAACTTTTTATTGAACTTGTCCACTAAAGAGCTCCAGAAGGAATCCAGAGGATTGATATGGAGAGGAAGGCCCAAGTACATAGAAGGAAGATTAGCAATTTGACATCCCAATATATTATTGATTCTCATTTGTTTGTTATCAGGAGTATTTATAAAGTATACACTACTTTTGGCCCAATTGATAATCTGTCCTATAGCTGACCCATACTTATTGAGAGTTTCCTTAAGAATCTTTGCTTCCTTTATAGTTGCCTCCCCCAAGATAATCAAATCATCTACAAATTGCTGATGAGAGCAGACCTAGGACAAGGATGAAGGATGAAGCCCTTTGAAAGAACCAATGTCCACCAGATGAGAGATGTATCTTCCCATACATTTCTACCAAGATCACAAACAGAATAGGAGACGACGAGTCCTCTTGTCTCGGACCCCAAGAGGATTTGAAGAAAGGAGATGGAGTACCATTGATCAACACAAAGAAAGTAGTTGTAGAAACTAATTGCATTATCAAATGCACACTTCTCTTATTGAAACCAAAATCCATTAAGATTTTTTGCAGAAAGGTCCAGTCAACTCTATCATAAACCTTAGAAAGATCCAGCTTGAGGATAAATCCCTTTTTTTTTGCCATTGATAAGGAATGGATATTTTCATGGACTGTGATGATGGAATCAAGGATTTGTCTCCTCGACACAAAACCATTTTGTTGAGGAAATATGAAGGAAGGAAGCAAAGACAAAATCCTTGAGGTGAGGATCTTAGAAATAATTTTATAAAAAGAATTACAAAGATTGATAGGACATACCAAATCCATCGAGTCAGCAGCTGTGACTTTGGGTATGAGGGCCAAGAAGGTGCCATTGATCTCCTTTAAAATACTCTTAACCCCAAAGAACTCCATGACAGTGCAAGTAACATCTTTACCCAAAATGGGCCAGTACATCTGAAAGAAAACCATAGGGAAACCATCTTGGCTTGGAGCCTTGTTTCCTTCAAAGGAAAAAACAACTTTCTTAACTTCATTGCCCATGGGAATTGCCCCAATTGAAAAGTTCTGAACTTCATTGATAAGAGCAGGAATACATTGAAGAAATTCCTCTTGAGTTGCCTAGTTCAGATTGAGGTCTTGAGAAAGGAGATCAACAAAATAACTTTTTGCCTCTTGCCTGATATTGTCCTCCTCTTCAATAGTGTCATTATTCACCTTTAGTCTTGATATTCTATTTGCAGCTTTGTGTTTCATAGTGGTCATGTGAAAATATCTCGTGTTCTTGTCCCCTTCAGTCAACCAAAGAGAGCAGGCTCTATGTTTCCAGAAGGTCTCTTTCTTAGCAATAATATCATGGTATATCTTAAGAATTTCATTTTCATCTAAAATAGAGATAGTGTTGTAACCATCAAATTGAATTTGATCTTGAATATTTTTAAGATCATCTTGGATAGAGTCTTTGGAAGAGAAAATGTCACCAAAACACTCCTTATTCCAATTCCTAATGCAATCCTTTACATGTTTAAGTTTCTTAACCACTCTAAACATAGAAGTCCCCTCCACATGAATCTTCCACCATTCTTTTATTTTGTTTTCCAAATCAGGATGCAAAGTACACATCTTCTCAAATCTAAAAGGGAAACGCCTTGTTCTCTTAATAGAATCAGCCAAGAAAAATATAGGGTAGTGATCCGAACCAATTCTAGCATGAGAAGACAAAGAACAACAGTAGTGAACATACCGGTCATTAGAAATCAAAGTTCTATCCAGACGGATTTGAATCAAGTCTTGTCCAGATCTTCTATCGGTCCAATTGTACTCAACACCTTGAAGATTCAAGTCATGGAGGGCATGAGAGTTAATGAAGTCCATCAAGTCCATTCTGCTCTCCAGTTGAGAAGGGCCACCACCATTTTTTTCTTGTTCCTTTAACGGGGTGTTAAAGTCTCCCATTATTAACCAACTATCATCTTTAAAACTGGATCTGACCACTTCCAATCTTTTCCAAAATTTATTTCTCCCCTTCAAAGTATTTGGAGCATAGATGTTAGTAAGTACCCAGGATGTGCCATCTTTTATATGCTCAAATCTAATACAGACCATGTTATTGTCCTGGACAATGACATCACCTTTAATGCTATTAAGGTTCTAGAAGGTAGCAATGCCACCGGATGCACCTTTTGAACGACCACCACTAACCCCTCCATTCTTGAAAAACTTAATCAATTCAACCTTCTCTTTAATCATCTTAGTTTCTTGAATTAGGGAAATGTCTGGTTTATGATCTCTTATCATATTCCGAATAATGTCTTTCTTGTTAGGACTATTTAGCCCTCTAATATTCTAGGATATTACTTTCATTTCTTCTTTAGAGAGCACACCTTAGTGAGGGTTTTTTGCATTCCATCAGCTATATTTTTTTTAGCCTCTGCACTTCTCTTCTTAGAATTTGAGGGTCTACCCGGAAAAGATGAGATCTAACCTACATCTGCAACCAGTCTAACAAAAGATCTAGTATTCTTTGGAGTATTTGGGATTACCTTATTCTTTTTGCCTTTAGGTTTTTTGTGCTCTGATTTTGGGGAAGAGATCCTGGTTCAAATCCCCATTCTCCTTTCCCAAAGTCTTTCTTACTTCCATTACATCTCCCCATTTTTCGGAGGTAGGATAAGAAATCTTCACCAAATCCACAGTATTCTAAGATAGATCAGATAGGCTAGGCTCCAAAATATTGCAATGCTGGGCTTCCTAGAATGAGTGTTTGTTCCCCTAAAAAATGGATGTAGAATCAGCATCCTCTTCATTTGAATATGGAATCTCCCCCTCTTTAGGTTGGTGATTCTCCTCAAAGGAGGTAGTATAATCCCCTTCATTACCCTTATCAAGAGAGTCAACCACATCTTGAAGGATGGGATCATCTTCTTTTAAACTAGGACTCACTTGCTCTTTGAGATTCTCTTGTGTTTTATCTTCTGTGATCTTCTGTTCCCGTATTGTGGTTTTAGGAATCTCTTTTCCTTCTTTGGTGATTCCCTTAGCAGATTCAGCAGATTTGTTTGTTTCATTTTGCTCTTTCACTTGCCAAACTTTCTTATTTTTTGGCTTATCATTTTTCATGTCTTTCAGTGGCTTGGAAAGACAACTCTTGGCCCAATGGCCCGTCTTCTTACAATGAAAACATCCAAAGGGTATCGATTCATATTCCACCTGTTGATCCCATTTTCCCAGCTTTGATATAATTTTGATAGAATCAGGCATAACTGCATCATGAAATAAACCCACACAGATCCTTGCATGAGTGAGCCTTCTCCTTGAAGCTGTCACTGGGTCGATGGAAAGGAGTTCACCAAAAGAACTAGATATCCCTGAGAAGACAACTTCTACCCAGTATTCCATAGGTAGGCCTGGAAGCTTGATCCAAACAGGAACTTGAGTTGGGAATGATTCTGACAGTCCCAACTGGTGCTGAGAGGGGAAGGGTGAATCAACACCTTTAAAATTTTTCTCTTTAAATCTGGTGAAGTATACTTATAATTGTAAGCCTAACAGATTCACGCATATAATGACAGCAAGCAAACAAATACACAGTGACACTAGATTTATCACGTGGAAACCCGATTAGGGTGAAAATCACGGTGTGAGAAGACCTCACAAATTCTGTACTCTTCTGGAGTATGCCCTCTTAGGAGCCTTCCCAGTTAAAGGATTACAATGCACTATTAGATGTGACCTGGTTAAGGGATTTATTACAATAAGGCCAATTAGTGCCTGCCTAGTTAGAGGACTTAGAACACCTTGAGAGATGTCACCCAATTAAGGGATTTGATATAAGGGACCTGTTAGAGTCCACCCAAATACTGGGGTTTAACTATTGTAGTTGTTAGAAAACAATAGAAAGATTGACGTTTTACAAGTGGCTTTGCATAGCTTGATAAGATCTTTGTTTGTGCTCAACTAAGAAGCATCACCGGTCACCACAAGTGTGTTCTCCTCTACTGTTGTGCTTCTCTGCACACTCTTCTTTCTCTCTTCTTCTCACTTCTTTTCACCCTAGCTTCTTCAGCATACAGGTTCACTCTTTTACTCGGCATAATGAAGGCAACCTCTATTCTCAACAGACAAAAGAATATATAAAGTTTTTGCCCTAATTGTGCCTCTCATGCATGACCTAATTACAGATCCCTTTAGGATACATCACTCAATGCAGCACCAGTTTACTGAGAAAATATCCAATGCATGCTTTTGCTTTATCTGCTTTATGAAGAAAGCAATAGATGCGTGTCAAGCACCTTTCCTTCTCAAGAGATAACTCTTTGTTTTAAAGCCATAGATTCTGGCTTTAAAACCTCCAGACGTGTCTCAAACAGATCACCATGTTAACTCAAAGTCTTCCGGATTTAGTGCAGGAAATCTCGGTCAAAGAGTTGGTTGAAACAGATAGCTGACTATGACTTCCTTAGTTCATACCAGAGTCTTTACTAGATCGGTTGAGATCCTCATTTTGTGAACGGGTAAGAGTCTTTGACCTGTCATTGTCCCTTCCTTTGCTTACCGGTTGCACATTCCTCTGTTGTGTTGTTGACACCGGTTTGTACCTTTACTTCCTCTGTGCTTGTCTATACCGGTTGTATCCTAGTCCTCAGTTGAATCTTCCTTTCCTTGACTGTATACATTACCCGGTTGCTGATGCTTTGTGTAGTGACCGGTTGCTCTTGATTACTGTCTTTTCTTTCTTGTATGTTGTCACTGGTTGCCAAACCAGCCTCTTTTCATATAGATCTCCTTAGATCTTTAGACTTTAGAGAGATGACAAATCTCTATCCTCTTTTGCCAATTAATGACAATACTTGTACTAGTAGGAGGCTTACCGGTTACCGTCACTTAATGCCAACAATCTCCCCCTTTGGCATTGATGGCAAAACCTTGATGGGCAATCATATCACCGGTTTTCTTTGCTTGCATCTCTGTATCACTGCTACTGCCACTACCGGTTATCTACCGGTTTATTACCAAACTCTCCCCCTTTTTGACAATAATGCTAAAGGCTAGTTTGAAAGACTACCTTTATTAGATCTGCTCCCCCTACGAGTAGCAGTCCTTTTCATCAGTTCAGGTAAGATGAGGTGAAATTCTTTGTTAAAGCATAATGAACTGATGATCACCTTTGTAGGCTTACTGAAGATCATGAAGGGGTATCACCCCTAGTTTACCTTTGAGGTACTCAAAAGTACTCTTTGGTAATGGCTTTGTGATGATATCAACAATTTGTTCCTTTGTGGGAACATACTTCAATCTTACCACCTTATCTTGTACCAACTCTCTCAAGTAATGATACTTGATGGCAATGTGCTTTGTCTTGGAGTGCATGACAGGGCTTTTAAATATGTTAATTGCACTGGTGCTATCACAGTAGATAGCTATTGGTTCAGGTATTTGTTCTTTGATTCCTTCCAAAAGTTGTTTGATCCAGATTACTCGTGTATAATTGATTGCAGCAACAACATATTCAGCCTCGACAGTAGACTGAGAAATGCACTTTTGTTTCTTACGTGTCCAAGAAACAATTCTCCCACCAAGAAAGAATGCACCACCACTTGTGCTCTTTATCTCATCAATATTGCTAGCTCAGTTTGCATCAGTGTAAACTTTTACTTTGAATCCTCCCTTGTGTGGAAACCACAAGCCATATTCCTCAGTACTCTTTAAATATCTGAAAATTCTCTTCACTGCTATTAGATGTGTCTCTTTGAGATTTGCAGAGAATCTTGCTACTATGCCAACCGCATGTGCAATGTCCTGTCTACTATGAACAACATACTGTAATTTTCCTATCATGGACCGATACATTGTTTCATTCACTTCTTTTGCATCATTCTCCTTTGATAACTTGAGGTTAGTTATCATTGGAGTTCCAACCGGTTTAGATTCTTCAAGTCCAAAAGTCTTAAGAATTTCTTTTATATACTTGGACTGAGAGATAAAAATACCTTTTTCTAGTTGATGGACCTGGAGTCCAATGAAGAATTTTATGGCGCCTATTATAGACATCTCAAATTCTTTCTTCATCTCTTTAGCAAAGAGTTTGCTCATCCTGTCATCTCCTCCAAAGATGATGTCATCCATAAAGATCTCAGCAATCAGATTTCCATCTTTTCCAGTCTTGAGGTACATGTTGTTGTTGTCCCCGGTTCTTGTTAACCCTATGGTCAAAAGGTATGAATGCAACCTCTCATACGAAGCCCTTGGAGCTTGCTTAAGCCCATAAAGAGCCTTTTTCAGCTTACAGACCATACCATTATTTTGTACAGATGTGAAGCCTTCCTGTTGTTCAATGTAGACTTCCTCCTCCAGTATTCCATTCGGGAATGCAGACTTGACATCCATATGATATACTTTAAAATTCTTATGAGCAGCATAGGCAAGAAGAATTCTCACTCCTTCCAATCTGGCCACTGGTGCAAAAGTTTCTCCATAGTCCAGTCCAGCTTCCTATGCATACCCTTTGTAGACCAATCTTGCCTTATTTCTTATTAATTTCCCTTCTTCATTCACCTTGTTCCTGTAGACCCACTTGGTCCCTATGACATTCTTGTGCTGTGTAATGGACACCCTTAAATGCCAAAAAGGAAAAACTAAACAACTGCTGGTAGGAATTTTGTCAAACAGTTTGCATCCAACTCCTTATTCCTCTATTTACTAATTTAACCCTAATGACTTCAGAAATGAGAAGTTTATATTGTTTGCTTGTTTGGAATTGAAAAACGCTCAACATGAACCAAAATAAAGTACAATGATTTGCAGATTTGAAATTATATTGCTACTGATAAGATGTTATTTTCAGAATTTAAGAAAAATCAAATACATGGCAGATTATCAACTCACTAATTGCTCTAATATTATTGACATAATGCTCCCGCAAATGTTATTTAAATTTGCTGCTACAGTGACATGAATAGTGCCGCATGAATAGTACCCACGTGAACAGTGCCTCGTGAATAGTGCCGCATGAACAATACCCGCGTGAACAGTGTTGCTACAGTACTTTGTCCTTCAGACAGTCCAATACCTTCATAAAATCATTCCTTCAAAGTAGCATAAGCGTCGGATGTGTAATGAATAAGCTATGAGCAAAACACCAAATCTACCTGTAGCTAGAAACGCGTCCAATCTGCCTGATAATGAAGCTGATAGCAATGGATTCCAAAGGCCAAACCCCATGGGAATGATGTCTAGAATGCCACAAGAGAGGATAGACGTCCTCTAATGCCAAGAACGGATCTGCAACTCACATCAATTTCTTCTGATATTCAACATGCTGAACAAGGGTGACAAGCTCTCCTTTTATTTCCACTTCATAGGGTCGACCCACTTTTCGCAAGCAATGTGGGATAAATTGTTTTTTAAAATAAAATAAAATAAAATAACACCTTATGTCTCCCTTGGGCTTCTCTTCTCAAACACACAACCCAACATGAATAATATTAAAGTAACACTTTATTATTTTAACATTTAATTTAAATGTTACTTTAATAAACTTCAGGCATTAAAATAAAATAGTAATTGGGCTCGGAATAATGAGTGATAGCTCGTTAGAAAGCTCTCATCGAGGAGCATCAAATCCAATCACTAACTCTGACATCGCACATGCCCTGTTGACTTACTAAAAATAGTAAGTTTGCTCGAAACCATGTAAATCAACTCTGTTCTGGCCCAAACTGGAAATGACTAGGCCAAAACATCTCAGGATCCCACTGACCTCTTAGTTAGCCTCCGGGACCACGCAAAAATAGGCTAACGGTCGCATAGCTGGACAACTGCTAAAGTGGGGACATTACATCCTGTGGTCTTGACACAAGCTCCCATGTGTCATTCTTCTCAATTTGCTCAATTTCTTCCTTCATGGCCTTGACCCAATTTTCATCTTCTAGAGCTTCCCTAGTGGATTTGGGCTCTATACAGGAGAGCAAATAGATATTCTCTTTGGCCTTTTTCTTGATCAAGACATTTGCAAGTTTGTCACCAATTATATTGTCAGTCGAGTGATATGTGACATACCTTGGGAGAACCGGCCGTTGTTCCTGGTCAGGTTCTTCCGGTTGAGCAACTTCTTCATCATGGTTTTGAACAGCTTCTTGTTCACCATCCTGTGATGACCTATCAGCTTCAGGTACAGTCTCTTGCTCCAGATGTTTTTTCATATGTTGTTTTCTTTCATCTTCAGTTGTTGCTTCATTGAACTCAAAGACATTTCCTTCAATTTGACTTTCAAGACTGTCATGATCATTATGATTGGTCTTTTTGATCGGTTTTGAAGATTCATCAACTTTTACATTGATGCTTTCAATTATTTTGCCTGTTCTCTTGTTTAGACACCAGTAGGCTTTGCTTTTGGTAGAGTAACCCAAAAATGTTCCTTCATCGCTCTTGGGATCAAACTTCCCAGAGTACATATCTCTTTTGATGTAACATTTACTACCAAAGATTTTGAAGTAACCTACACTATGAGTATGATTGAACCATAGTACATAAGGAGTCTTACCGGTTCCCTTTTTGACTTGAACTCGGTTTAGTGTGTAGACAACAGTGTTAATGACTTCTCTCCAGAAGTGATGAGGAAGATCCTTTTGAATCAGCAGGGTTCTAGCATAGTCGATCAGAGTCCTATTTCTTCTTTTGCTACTCCATTTTGTTGAGGAGTCCTTGGAGCAGATAGTTGTCTCTTTATTCCATGTTCGTCACAATAATGAGTGAACTCTTGAGAGGTATATTCACCTCCTCTGTTTGACCTCAGACACTTCAAGATTTTACCGGTCTCCTTTTCCACTCTAGCCTTGTAGATTTTAAACAGGTGGAAGGCCTGTGATTTCTTTGTAAGAAAGAGTGTCCACATCATTCTTGAGAAGTCATCTACAAAGAGTATGAAGTACCAGTCTCCATAATAACTCTTTGTCTTCAATGGTCCACACAAATCTGTGTGAACGATCTAGAACATTTTTAGTAGAGAATGATTTATTGTTGAAACTTGTTCCTGTCAGTTTTCCTAACTAACAATCTTTACAAACACCTCTAATGGGTTTTGTAATCTCAGGGAGTCTAACCGATTTCTTTTTGCTCACCTTGACAATACTGTCAAAGTTTATGTGGCAGAGTCTCTTGTGCCATAGCCAGCTATTGTCGTCCTTGGATATAAGATAGATTTTGCTTGATTCTCCTTTGTCTGAAACTATGAGACAAGATCTTTCCATTGAGTCTAGGTAGAACAGATTACCTTTGCTTTGTCTACCGGTTGCAACATGAGTTCCAGACTAATTCTTGACTATACAGGAACCTTGTCCAAATTCCAACAGGAATCCTTTGTTGTTCAGTTGCGCAACACTCATTAAATTGTACTTGAGTCCTTCAACCCAGTACACATCTTCACAGAAAGCATTCTTGCAGAGTGCAATAAAACCTTTCCCTTTGATGGCACAGGGAGCATTATTTCCGAAGGTTACTGATCCGCTGTTATTGAGCTCCAAGTTGATAAACTTGTTCTTATCATCAGTCATGTGGTGAGTGCATCTGCTATCAATGATCCAATCATCACGTTGATGAGATCTTGAGATAAGTCCCATTTCACTTTGTTAGGAATGAATGCTGGATGTTGGCAGTCATTCTGTAGCAGTTGTTGCATTCATGACTATGATTGTCATTGATGTCAACACAGTGATCTTCTGAAGACTAGCAGAGAAGCAGACAATGTTTTGATTAGCGCACGTGGGATATTGCAGTTGGAGCTATGCAATGTTGAGGTTATACTCTTTGATATGTTATATGTCTATGGTTAAGAGCGCAGACAGTAATTCATTGATTAATGAAAGTTATGAGCATTTTGGTATAAGCAGTATTCAGGCAGTGTTCTTGAGTAGCGGTTTGTGGAAATCAGATGATATCTCCTAATCAGGATCGAATCTGGTTTTGCGCATTTAAAGGGAAGTTTGAGACACATTGATGGTGACTTGGTTCACAGCGCAAACTTCGAGGTTGCACGAGTGAAGAGATATTGCATTTGGAAGCCGACAGTTTTGTGTAATTCTGATGTAGCGTATGGAAACTTTTATTTTGTAATTATGTGCCGACTCATTTGTAATTATTTGAGTGTGGTATAAAGGAAGGAATGTTTTTCTTTATTGTATGTAGTTGATATATGAAAGAAGTGTGAGCATGGTTTGGCTGCATGCGAATGTAAGCATGAAATGAAGAAAAAAGCCTAAGAAATTGTGAAAGCGAAATTGTGAAGGAAAACATGCGAAGTTCAGAGATCTGGAATTGAGATCTGATGTAGCAGTGAGTGCGGTTTGGCATAGTAAGGAGGTAACATATTTCATATTATTCTGTTGAATGATATCAAGGTTATTTGGACAGTGTGTTCAGTGATCTTACCCTGAAGCTGTTTTTGCTGTGGGTCCTTTTGTCTTCCATAACTCTTAACAGGGTTAGAATCTTTTAACAAGGATTCAAAATCTCCTAACACGGATTTATATGTACTGAATGTATTTCATAAGACTCCTAACAGAGTCCATCCTCTCACAAGGAATATTCATTTTAGTGCATCTTTTGTGGGCATCATTCCCACCGGGGTTTACTCTTTGATCAAGAGGTTCCCTAGTCAACATATCTTGTGTTATTGTGTCATTGTGTATGAATATCTTTGTATGGTTAGTAATTGCATTACTTACATGGTTAAATGCTGTTGAAGATGTTAAAAGTTATAATTATCTGATAACTGATTCACCCCCCCCCCCTTCTCAGTTATCTTGGTGGACTTTACTTTCTAACAATTGGTATCAGAGCGGCACGTCCTTGAAAGGAAAGTTTAACAGCTTAAGGAGATCCATGGCGAATTTCAGAAAAGAAAGCCCTAAGTTTGATGGAGTAAATTTTGACAGCTGGAAGGAAAAGATGAAGACACATCTATTGTGTTTAGGACCAGGCTATTGGTTGATACAAAAAATGAAAGGACTATAATTGAAGAAGATAGTCTTGAAACAAGTTCTAAAGATGAGGTAGATCTATTTATGTGTAACATACTTGCAAGAGAAGCACTCTTGACAGCACTTCCGGAGAATGAATACAGTCAGGTAAAATGTTTTAAGAAATTTAATGAAATTTGGAAAGCTTTACACTGTACTTTTGAAGGTGATGAACATGCAAAAAGAGCTAGATTACATAATTGGATATGTGCATTTGAAGATATTAGAATGATGGAAGATGAATCTGTTAGAAGCTATATTGGTAGAATGTCAGAAATTGTTGTAGGAATAAAATCTTGCGGAGGATCAAAGACAGAGAATGAAGTGATATGGAAAATTCTGAGGACATTGACTCCTGTATTTAAGCAGACAACACAAATGATTGAACAAGTTATACCTTGTACTACAAACTTTACAAGAGAGACTCTTCTTGGAAGATTGGAAGCAGCAGAGATGAACCTGAGGTTATCAGGAGACTTACCTAGAATGGAGACAGCATTCAGTGCTCTTAGTATTCATCTTACTTTATCAAAAAGTACCAGTGTGAGTGGAGATTATGCCAGTAGCAGCAGATCTAGAAATGAAGAAGATAAGAAGATTGAAGAAGGTATTGCCTTGCTTGTGAAAAGAGAACCAGACGGTAAGAAAATTTTTAAATGTTGGACTTGTCAAGAATATGGTCATTTTGCATCTAAATGTCCTAAGAGAGTTAAGAAGTACAGAAATAATTTCAAGCCTAGAAGATCTAAGGAATATTATTATGCTAATGATGAAGATCTTGAAGCTAGTATAGAAAGAACTTTGAGTGAAAGTGATACTGAGAATAATGATGAAAGAAGATTTGTAGCAATTAAAGAAGAAAATTCTAAATCTGATGTTAAAGAAGAAAAAAATTAGTTTCCCAAGTTGAAAAGAAAGATGATTGGATTATAGATAGTGGTTGTTCACATCATATGACTAGAGATGTGAAGAAGTTCATAAAGTTTAACAATTATGATGGAGGAGTTGTTAGAGTTGGTAACAATGCACCTTGTTTGATTAAAGGTATAGGATCTATTACTCTTGATGGAAAGACTAATACTGGTGATGTTTACATTGTTGATGGATTGAAACATAATCTTTTGAGTGTTGGACAGTTAGTGGATAAGGGATATCAAGTTTGGTTTACTGAGAAAACTTGTGTGATAAAGGATAAAGATGAAAATCTAATTGGAATTGGATCTAAAACCAGAGGTAATGTATTTCAGTTGAATCCTATTGAGATGACGTGCTTGATTACTAAAATTGATGACAGTTGGTTGTGGCATAGAAGGTTTTGACATATAAACTTTGATAACATTGTGAAAGTGAGTACTACACTTGCAGTAAGGGATTTGCCTAAAATTATAAAGCCTACTAACATGATTTGCAAAGAATGTGTGATGGCTAAACAGAAGAGAAGTTCATTTCCTAGTAAGAAGTTCACATTGGCAGAGAAGTTGGAGATTGTTCATACAGACTTGAGTGGTCCTACCAGGACTAGAGGATTCTATGGAGAAAGGTATTTTATGATTCTTGTTGATGATTTTACAAGAATGATGTGGATTGCATTTTTGAAAGAAAAATCTGAAGCATTTGATAAGTTTAAGATCATTAAGAATAAAGTTGAGAATGAATCTGGAATGAAGATTAAATGTTTGAGATCTGATAGAGGTGGAGAATTTACTTCTAGAGAGTTTAACACTTTTTGTGAAGTGAATGGTATTAAGAGAAAATTTTCAGCCCCTAGAACACCTGAACAAAATGGTATTGCAGAAAGAAGAAACAAGTCAGTAACTGAAGCAGCAAGAGGTATGTTATTTGAGAATAACTTGGCGAAGACATTTTGGAGAGAAGCAGTGAATACAACCGTATATACAATGAACAGAGTACAAATCAGAGCAGATATAGATAAAACACCTTATGAATTATGGTTTGGACATGCACCCTCAGTTAAGTATTTTAGAATTTTTGGAAACAAATGTTATATAAAGAGAGATGATGATATTGGAAAGTTTGATCCTAGAAGTGATGAAGGAATTTTTCTTGGATATTCTTTGAAGAGCAAAGCATATAGATGTTACAATAAGAGAACTAAAACTATTGTTGAGAGCGCAAATGTTAAAGTTGATGAGAAATTTAAAATTCAGGAAAGAATGCTTGATTATGAATCTGATGAAGAAGCTAATCCTCAGTCTAACATTGAAACTACTAAATTATTTTATGAGACTGACAGTGAATTGTTGAATGAGAATCATACTGCAGAAGAAACCAGAGAAGAATTTAGAGAAGAATCTACAGTTGAAGCAAGATCTGTGACTATGACACCGAACAGGTATCTATCTAGACATCATCCTGTTGAACAAGTTATTGGAAGTTTGGATAGAGGAGTTATGAGTAGAAATAAGGTACATTTATGTTTGATTTCTCAAATTGAACCTAAATCTACTAATGAAGCCTGTGAAGATGAACATTGGATTAATGCTGTGAAAGAAGAACTAGATCAAATTGAAAAAAATAAGACATGGGAATTGGTTCCTAGACCTAAAGACAAGAATGTGATTGGAACTAAATGGGTATTCAGAAACAAGATGAATGAACAAGGAGAAGTAGTAAGAAACAAAGCAAGATTAGTATGTAAAGGATACTCGCAGCAAGAAGGAATTGACTGTGAAGAAACCTTTGCACCAGTAGCAAGACTTGAAGTAGTAAGAGTGTTTTTGGCTTATGCAGCTTTTAAGAAATTTAAAGTGTATCAGATGGATGTGAAGTCCGCATTTCTGAATGGTGAATTGGAAGAAGTCTACAATGAGCAGCCTGAAGGTTTTCCTTTGACTCAAGAAGGAGATATGATCTGTAAACTAAAGAAAGCTTTATATGGACTAAAGCAAGCACCTAGAACTTGGTATGCTAGATTGGATAAATATTTGTTGAAATTTGGATTTACTAAAGGAACAACAGATAGTAATCTGTACACAAAAGAAATTGAAAATGGATTATTAGTTATAGTTATTTTTGTTGATGACATTATCTTTGGAGGAGAAGATGAAGCTAGTGACAAATTTGCTGATGAAATGAAAACATAATTTGAAATGAGCATGATTGGTGAGATGAAATACTTTTTGGGATTACAAATAACACAGAACAATGATGGTATCTTTGTTAGCCAGACAAAGTACTTGAATGATTTGTTGAAAAGATTTGGAATGGAGAACTATAAACCAGTTGGACCACCTATGGTTACAGGACAAACTATCGAGCAAAGATGAAACACCAACAGTTGAGCAGAAGAAATACAGATCCATGATTGGAGGATTGCAATACTTAACACACTAGACCGGACATACAACATTCAGTTGGAATGGTAGCAAGATTTCAAGCTGAACCTAGAGAATCACATTATGCAGTAGAAAAGAGGATATTGAGATATTTAAGAGGCACAATGGACTATGGATTGTGGTATGAAAAATCTGATGATTTCACCCTATGTGCATATACAGATGCTGATTGGGGAGGTAGTGTTGATGATAAGAAAAGTACCAGTGGTGGAGCCTTTTTTCTTGGAGGAAGATTGGTCTCCTGGTTGAGCAAGAAGCAGGATTGTATTTCACAGAGTACAACAGAAGCAGAATATGTGGCAGCAACAAACAATTGTAACCAGATAATTTGGATGAAGTAGATGCTGAAGGATATTGGAATTAAGTTTGTTGAGCCTATTGTCATACATTGTGACAACACCAGCACAGTCAGTCTGTCTAAGAATCCTGTATTGCATTCTAAAACTAAACATATAGAGATCAAGTATCATGTTGTAAGAGAGAAAGTTGCTGAGAAAGAAGTCAGACTGGAGTACATAAGCACAAAGGAACAGATAGCAGACACATTTACAAAGCCTTTGCCTAAGGATACATTTGAGTATCTGAGAGGTATGCTTGGGGTTATGCCCCAGCCTACTTTTGAGTAATGATGCAATTGATTGCATCCGTCCAGTGGTATATGAGCCCTATGTTTTTTCTGGATTGGATGTTGGTACTTCCTCTATGGGGGAGTATGTGTATCTGAGCTGAGTCATGAGGACTATTGTGAATATATTTTCTGAAACAGTGTCTTTTGACATTGAGTTGTTGGTGACATAGTGATGAAATTTTTGTCATTGATGTCAATGGTGGAGAAGTGTACATGAAAAACCCTATGTACCATCTCTTGGAGAGAACTTAATAGGATAATGAAGCAAGATTTAATAGATGAAGAAGATTTGAAGAACTTTCAGAGTATCAGTGCAGTAGTATTGGATTTTTGGAACATTGGATGTTTTTCATCTATGTTGCCATCAATGCCAATGGGGGAGATTGTTAGGAATGAATGCTGGATGTTGGCAGTCATTCTGTAGCAGTTGTTGTTGCATTCATGACTATTATTGTCATTGATGTCAACATAGTGATCTTCTGAAGACTAGCAGAGAAGCAGACAATGTTTTGATTAGCGCACGTGGGATATTGCAGTTGGAGCTATGTGATGTTGAGGTTATACTCTTTGATATGTTATATGTCTATGGTTAAGAGCGCAGACAGTAATTCATTGATTCATGAAAGTTATGAGCATTTTGGTATAAGCAGTATTCAGGCAGTGTTCTTGAGTAGCGGTTTGTGGAAATCGGATGATATCTCCTAATCGGGATCGAATTTGGTTTTGCGCAGTTAAAGGGAAGTTTGAGACACATTGATGGTGACTTGGTTCACAGTGCAAACTTCGAGGTCGCATGAGTGAAGAGATATTGCATTTGGAAGCCGACAGTTTTGTGTAATTCTGATGTAGCGTATGGAAACTTTTATTTTGTAATTATGTGCCAACTCATTTGTAATTATTTGAGTGTGGTATAAAGGAAGGAATGTTTTTCCTTATTGTATGTAGTCGATATATGAAAGAAGTGTGAGCATGGTTTGGTTGCATGCGAATGTAAGCATGAAATGAAGAAAAAAGCCTAAGAAATTGTGAAAGCGAAATTGTGAAGGAAGACATGCGAAGTTCAGAGATCTGGAATTGAGATCTGATGTAGCAGTGAGTGTGGTTTGGCACAGTAAGGAGGTAGCATATTTCATATTATTCTGCTAAATAATATCAAGGTTATTTGGATAGCGTGTTCAATGATCTTACCCTAAAGCTGTTTGGGCACTGGGTCCTTCTGTCTTCCATAACTCTTAACAAGGTTAGAATCTTTTAACAGGGATTCAAAATCTCCTAACAGGGATTTATAAGAACTGAATGTATTTCATAAGACTCCTAACAGAGTCCATCCTCTCACAAGGAATATTCATTTTAGTGCATCTTTTGTGGGCATCATTCCCACCGGGGTTTACTCTTTGATCAAGAGGTTCCCTAGTCAACATATCTTGTGTTATTGTGTCATTGTGTATGAATATCTTTGTATGGTTAGTAATTGCATTACTTACATGGTTAAATGCTGTTGAAGATGTTAAAAGTTATAATTATCTGATAACTGATTCACCCCCCCTCTTAGTTATCTTGGTGGACTTTACTTTCTAACACACTTACCATTGAGCTCTCTTTTATTGCAACAAATGCAATTTCTGGATCCTCGGAGTCATCAGATTCATTGTCTGTGACTCCTTCCACTGCAAGATAGCATTCCTTCTTTGCTTTACTCTTGAACCCGTCTCTCTTATCTTATTATCATTATCAGGACATCTTGCAACAATATGTCCTATCTTGTTGCAAGAGAAGCATCTCAGAGGAAGCTTTCCTTTGTACTTCCCTTTTCCTCTGGGGAATCTCCTAGCAATGAGTGCTTCGAACTCATCTTGTTCCATCTCTTCTGAGAGCAGATTCTCAACAAGATTACCAATCTTACCGGTAGAGTAGTTACTGGTTTCTCTTCCCTTTTTGGTGGAAGAGATATTGACAGAAGACTTAAATGTTGCTTCCTAAATGGGTAAGCTATTATCAAAATTACTTAATTTAAAAGCAGCCAACTTACCGATTGGGGAGTCGAGGGTGACTTAATCTTTGGTCACCGATCTGAGCTTTGGAATAGCAGAGATCTTAATGGCATACTGAGGTCGGAGAGTTCTCAGTATTTTGCTAACCACCTCCTCTTCACTGAGATTTCCTCCAGCGCTTTTGATGGATTAATCACCTCTTTGATCTAGTTGTATTTCTCAATGTCTTCTCCTTCATTCATCCTCATGTCATCATTCTTTCCTTTGAGGCTTTCAACCTTGACTCTTTGAACATTTGGGTCTCCTCCATATACTAATTGCAGCTTGGTCCACATCTTGTATGCAGATTCCAGATGTTCTATCTCAGCATAGACATGATCAGGTAATGTGCTAGCTATCATATCCATAGCAGCCATGTGCTCAGTCTTGATTTTTAGTTCATCAGCTGTCACAGTGCCAGCGGGTTCATTGTAATCAGTGGTAACATGATTCTAGTATTGATCTCTGATGGTCTTCATATACAACTTCATTCTGTTGCACCACAAAGTAAAGTTTTCATTTGAAAACTTTGGTTCTTCCTTTCTCATTATCTTGACTTTTTTTTTCTCTAAGCGGTTAAGCAATAAAGAAAATAAACTTGGCTCTGATACCAATTGACAATCCCAACTGGAGCTGAGAGGGGAAGGGTGAATCAGGACCTCTAAAACTTTTCTCTTTAAATCTGGTGAAGTATACTTATAACTGTAAGCCAAACAGATTCACGCATATAATAACAACAAGCAAACAAACACACAGTGACACCATATTTATGATGTGGAAACCCGATTCGGGTGAAAACCACGATGTGAGGAGACCTCACAAATTCTGTACTCTTCTGGAGTACGCCCTGTTAGGAGCTTTCCTGGTTAAAGGATTACAACGCACTGTTAGATGCGACTTGGTTAAGAGATTTATTACAATAAGGTCGATTAGTGCCTGCCTAGTTAGAGGACTTAGAATGCCTTGAGAGATGTCACCCAGTTAAGGGATTTGATACAAGGGACCTATTAGAGTCCACCCAAATACTGGGATTTAACTATTGTAGTTGTTAGAAAACAATAGAAAGATTGACCTTTTACAAGTGGCTTTGCATAGCCTGATAAGATCTTTGTTTGTGCTCAACTGAGAAGTATCACCGGTCACCGCAGGTGTGTTCTCTACTGTTGTGCTTCTCTTCACACTCTTCTTTCTCTCTTCTTCTCACTTCTTTTCACCCTAGCTTCTTCAGCATATAGGTTCACTTTTTTACTCGGTAGAATGAACGCAACCTCTATTCTCAACAGATAGAAGAATATACAGAGATCTTACCCTAATTGTGCCTCTCATGCATGACCCAATTATAGATCCCTTTCGGATACATCACTCAGTGGAGTACCAGTTTACTGAGAAAACATCCAATGCATGCTTTTTCTTTATCTGCTTTATGAAGAAAGCAATAGATGCATGTCAGGCACCTTTCCTTCTTAAGAGATAACTCTTCGTTTTAAAGCCACAGATTCTGGCTTTAAAAACCTCAAATGCGCTTCAAACTGATCACCATGTTAACTCAAAGTCTTCTAGATTTAGTGGAGGAAATCCTAGTCAAAGAGTTGGTTGAAACAGATTGTTGACTATGACTTCCTCTGCTCATACCAGAGTCTTTACTAGATCGGTTGAGATCCTCATGTTGTGAACAGTTAAGAGTCATTGACCTGTCACTGTCCCTTCCTTTGCTTACCGGTCCCACATTCCTCGGTTGTGTTGTTGACACCGGTTTGTACCTTTACTGCCTCTGTGCTTGTCTACAGCGGTTGTATCTTGGTCCTCAGTTGAATCCTCCTTTCCTTGACTGTATACATTACCCGGTTGCTGATGCTTTGTGTAGTGACCGGTTGCTCTTGATTACAGTCTTTTCTTTCTTGTATGTTGTCACCGGTTGCCAAACCAGCCTCTTTTCATACAGATCTCCTTAGATCTTTAAAGTTTAGTGAGATGACAAATCTCTATCCTCTTTTGCCGATCCATGACAATACTTGTACATGTAGCAGGCTTACTGATTACCATCACTTAATGCCAACAGATTCATCATTAAGATTCATGTTTGGGTTCCACTTTTGAAGGACTAAAGCGGTTTTTACAACCATCCAAGGACCCCCGCATGGGATTTTGGCTTTATCTTCTTCACAAGAGAATGTGAAAGAGAAAAATCCCTTAGTCATAGCAGTGATATCCACCTGGCCTTTTAAAACCTATTTCTTCTCAACACAAGCTCTAACCACCTCTATGTTGGGTCTCGGGCCTAAAAACTTCCCAACTAGGAAATTCGCCATCAAAGCTATATTATGGTAAATAACCAGATCCGGGACAGGGATAGCAAATTTACCTGTCAACGGATCGGAAATATTTTTGACTTTGGGCAAGGAAGGCTTACCGGATGGTTTGATTCCAAATAAAGAGGACCATTTTTTGGTTGAGAAACCGCACCCGATTCAAGAGCATCTCCCTGGATGGGTCCCCCTCCTGGGTCCCCAGGTTTAAGCAAGGCCCCTGACACAGTATCAGGGGGTTTGTCTTTCACCCCAAATACCTCCATATTTTCCTTTCCCCCATTAGCAGACTATTGTGCAACAAAGGAAGAGTTCCTGCCCGTACTAGAATTCAAATTTTGAATCCGCCCATTCTCTTGTCCACTCTCTCTCATGTTTCCTTTTCCTAATGCATATGTTATTCAAATTAGTAATTGTTAAATATAATGTTGATCTATGATAATTAGTATTAATTAGTGTTGATTAATATTTATTAATATTAATCAATAAGTATTAATATTTAATAATATAATAATATTAATGTAATATTAATATTAACAATCAAAATAATATAATAGTGTCCACGATTGATTATCATTTATCAAATATATAATTAATATTAATCATTCCAATTAGTAATAATAACCAACCTATAAATATAATCCATGCTTGATCAACTTTAATAATAAGTTGATATTATTAAGACGACGATACTAATTATAGGTCAATGATAATAAATCGATAACGACAGTCATCAAATGATTAAAGGTTCTCGTACGCTAAATTCTAACTCCAAAACTAATATCGTTTGTTATAATTCAAAACTAATATCATTATTGATTAACATCAACTAAATAGTCAATGAAGTCAACCATCAAATAGACAACAAAGGGCATTGAGCGAGTGATAATCAACACATCTATTCATAGTCAAAGAGCATGACCATTCATTCTGAATGGTATAAAGATTGATCAAAATCAAACTAGTTGGAAGGAATTCAGGATAGAAAAAGACATACATGGAAATACCAATAATTACCAAGATAGCGCCCTTCATGAAGGGATGTCGACTCATAAATAATTGATGAAGGATAGAAGAAAGTAGACGATAATTACAACGTGATAAGAAGACCAATCTTGGCATGGGACCGTCAAATGCATAGGATTAGAAACACTGAAGGTAGTACTTCAGGTATGTATATTCAATGTTTATTTTCACCCTTAGTCATTTCTATGTAAATATAATATTAACAATGAGATATTATATATTTGTATAATATGTATAACAATACATATATGATGAATATAGTATATATATTATGTAGATGCACATATATATAGAAATAGGAAATTCCCATCAATTCAAATAAGAAATTAGATAAATAGTTATTTATGATTATATAAAATTTTATTTGTATATGTATTGACATATATATATTATGTTTATAGAAATGAAATCAACATAGACAATTAAGAATATATATATATATATATATATATATATATATATATATATATATATATATATATATATGATTATATACCTATATAATATATAAATATATATTCAAAAGTGTATGTCAATTATGTCATCTCTACACTTATGTTCGTAATGTATTTAAGATTATAATACTTAACTAATTCTTTAATCCCTCACTAATAGGACTAAGCGGATAGGGAGTTCATGAGAGGTGTGGTAGAGTAATTTGGTCACATGCTAGGAGGGTCTCAACATGTGTAGAAACCTTGAGGGAGCCCACTTGTAGACTGTTTTTGTGCCTTGGTCATGGTAATTTGTAATGTACCCCACTTAGCCAGTCTGGATATATGTTGTCGTTAGCCCATTCTTTCATGGTCCCGAGGGCTAACCAGGACTTCAAAAGGGATCCTGAGGTTATTTGGCCTAGTCAAATTTAATTACAAGCCAAATGGAGTTCGTTTTTTGGGTTTTGGGGAGGATTTACTATTTTTAGTAAGCCAACAAGGGATGCAGTGCCTTGGATTTTCAGTGACAGGATGTGATGCGTTTTGTTGAGCTCTTTCCGATGAGCTATCATATGTGGGATTCCGAGTTCATTTGGTATATTATTTTAATGTTTGAAGTTATAACGATAAAGTGACTATTTAATTTAAATATTATAATGTTTCATAAAGTCACTTTATAAAAATCAAGTTCCCCCCTTTAAAGGACATACATGGGCATTCGTAAGGGAAAAAGGTAACATTAAAGCTCATGTTTTATCCCACATTCGCGAGACGGAAGCGTAGAACTAGTAAGGAAGGATTAAAAGAGAGAGGATAGCTCTCATTTGGCATGCTTGAAGGTTGAATGAAATTGGGGAAACTGTGGAGATTATTTCTCTTTGGGCTTGGAGGACGCAAACCCTCTACGCTTTCAATCTTGACGCCATTGAAAGATATGGTCTTGAGATTTTATATTGTAGTTGCAAGATCCTATAGCAGCGAGAGTTCCTGTAGCAGCGAGGTACTGTAGCAGCGCGGTACTGTAGCAAGTTCCTGTAGCAGCGTGAGTACTGTAGCAGTCCGAATCACTGTAGCGCGGTACTGTAGCAACAAGTTTCTGTAGCAGTCTGAATTACTGTAGCGCGATACTATAGCAGTCCGGAAACATTGTAGCTGTGAGTTACTGTAGCAATTTTCAGAACTATTAACACTGTTGTAGCTGCAATGGGTATGGACCATCATTGAACTCTATAGTTGATATAATGTGTTGAGTTTAATAAGATATGTTAGATATGGTAGTTGTAATTTCCTAATAATCTGAAACAAGAAATAAATGAACGGTCATTGTTATTAGCTGCATATGGTTTCATGTTGCCTTCTACTGATATCCCATACGAAATACAACAATCTTGAGGACTATTAAACAACATCAATCTGGAAAAAACATAAGGACAGTTGCAGGCCAATTGTTTGACAAAATGACAGGAAGAAACAGACTCTAGAATTACAGAACTAGGCAGCATATTACATAATTCTACTATCCGTCTTAGGGTTAGTAATTAGGACAGGAGTAGGGAATTAGAGATCAAGTATGTGTTATAAATCAGGCATTGTTTCTATACTCATATTTGTGATATAAAAGACAGATATATACTAAGTCAATTCATTAATCACTCATTAATACAACTAAGTGGGTAAGGAGTTTGTGAAGGGGAGAGTAATCCGGTCACAGTGAGGAGAAGATTCCCAAAATGGGCTTTGTTCATGAGGGAGCCTCTTGGAGACTGTATCTACCTGAGCACAGTAATTCTACCATCCGCATTAGGGTTAGTGATTAGGAGAGGATTAAGGTATTGAGGCTTAAGTATATATTGTTGCTAAATATGATTTAGATGCATGATGACATATGATAATTATTGGGAATTAGCATTCTCCTAGTATGAGATATTATAATTTACCGTCCTCAAGGGCAATTCAAACCCTAATTGAGAATTTTAGAACAAATCAAGTAAGGTCCCAAAATGGATCATTACAGAAGTGTTAGAGTTTCAGGAGGTGTTGTAGGAAACTATGGCACAATAGAATCCAACCGGGAGTTGACAAGAAGCTTGAAGTTGAATGGAAAGTGCATGCAAAAAGAATGACAAACATAGGGTGTCGTTAATATCTTGTGGGCTTGTGGTTTGATCCAAAACAACAGGGGAGGCCGTGAGTCTTGGCAATACTTTTAATAGGTTGCAAGTAGCATATGTTTGTTGCGTGCTATACACTCAGAATTCTTTCCTTTCCAGCGTTGTTCTATCATGTTGTTGTCGGTTGAACAATTTTTTGATTACCGATATCTAGGTAGAACACTACAGTTGCGGATTAGCTTGGAACAAGGTCATTGATAGAAGCCACAACTTATACCTCTGATGTGGGGAATCACTAAAACAGAGAAGAAACTAATTAATTGCAAGTGAAGCCATGTTTTTCCTGATAATGTACAGAAAAGAAGACAAATTACCTTATCAACTGGAAAAACATGTTTTTCTGAAAAGAGTCATATCAGCTGAGGTTTATATAGTGATCAACTGAATGAGAGAACAGTCACATTTGTCCTGTTGGGTTCAAAAGTGGAGGGAGCTCGTTGTTGTTCCTATTTGTTACCTCTTGAGATAGGTCACGACATTAATCTTCAAACCCAGGTGACTAAAATGTATTAATAACAGACTTCATAATACAACCAAGAGAGTTGCAGCCAAAACAGAGGTGTTGGTCATTATTTAAAAACACCGTAATGGGTTTTTAGTATATATTGCAATTGTCACGTGAATGTTGGTAATAGTCACTGATATTTTTGAAGCAGAATACTTCCTGTGAAGTCTTGTTGAATGAACTTATAAAGTGTGAAGGACAAAAGATAAAGATTCTGTAGTAACGTTTAGAGCTGTTGGTGATCCTCCAAGCAAAAACAAATATTTAATAGTCAGAAATGTTCTGACATTGGGATGTGTTGATGAACTTGTAAAATTGTTTGGGCTCTATGGACCTGTTGAAGAGGAAAATGGATAAGGGGGTAGCAATTTCCTGAATTCAATCCTACAGTAGATTTGGAACCTAGACATTCAATAAATATTGTAGTGCTCTCTTTGGCAAATCTTTTATGAAAATGTTTAATGTTGAATATTTCCTATGAATTTACATGCCCATTTTAAAACAAAAAAAATGCACCAGGCTCAACTAAACTCAGAAATAAAAATTCATATTGTATGACTATTTGACAAATTTCCAGTGAGATAAAGCAGACAGATTATAGCAGTGTAAGTGCAGAAATTTTCTGTGGGATCAGGTGTAATCTTCAGTGTTACAGAATTCAGTTTGAAGAAAACAAAATAAGACAATGGAAAATTTGAAGAACAATGTTTTCTCCAAAGAATTTAATGAGACATTTAATGGTGAACGGCTAAGAAACCTACTGAAAGAAGAAG
Organism: Chamaecyparis obtusa; assembly: GCA_027943335.1. Classification (NCBI taxonomy): domain Eukaryota; kingdom Viridiplantae; phylum Streptophyta; class Pinopsida; order Cupressales; family Cupressaceae; genus Chamaecyparis; species Chamaecyparis obtusa. The sequence goes on along the minus strand of BSBK01000139.1, from coordinate 1,526,477 downwards.
AAATTGGGAATGGGCTCTATATAATGGGTTTCGAATTAGAGTCCGTGAAATCTCAAAATGGTCTTCTTTCTAAGCTGGAAGATTTGGATTCCTGTTTATCCAAAATGGACCAGTCTAATTGGAGGCTTTTGAATTGGGCTTTGCAGCCCTCAAAGGTTGCCTTAGTCCAACTTGGGTTAATGGAGCATTCGTGTGAAGATGTGAGATTAACGGTTGCCTCTTGTCTCAGTGAAATCATCAGAATAACAGCTCTTGTTGCACCTTATAATGATGGCATATTTAAGAAGGTTCTTCAACTAATAGTGGACAGCTTGTGTGGATTACATGATGTCAAAAGCCCTACCTTTGGTAAAAGGGCTAAGACTTTGGAGATTATGACAAAAGTTAGATTTTTTATCATGTTAGATCTCAATTGTGAAGGAATGATTCTTCAGATGTTTCAATGTTTCTTAAATGAATGTAGGAAGCATCATTCAAACAATGTGAGGGCTTGCATGCAAACCATCATGTCCTTAATCTTAGATGAGGGTGATGACATTTGTAAGCAGTTACAATCAGATTTGTTGGCAATTTGGAGAGAGGAACATAAAATCTCACCCATGGCATATGAGCTCTCAAGTGAATTGATTGAGCATAAGGTTGAAAGGTTCAAGGATTTTATGACTGAAAATGAGCTAATATCAGTAGACATATAGGTTGCGGGATCTCTGAAAATGGCCAAGAACCAAATGAGAAGAGAGCAGATTTGTTTTACATGCCAAGAGGCCTAGTCACTTGAACATGTTTGCGGTATTATTTAGGGAGAAGATATATTGCAGCCACGTGGTGATGAAAATGCAGCCATGAATTCATCTCTCACAGGGCATAATGACGACACAAAGGAAAATAGTTTCCAATCAGCCGAGGTGGTTAATGTGGAGGAAGAATCAATCATCATAGGTGAGGAGTACTCGGAACTATTTGTTGGTGGCTTGCAGATCTGTATTGATAGAACATATGAAGAGAAAAAGTTTGTTGAGAAATCCACACATGAAGATTGCAAATCACCAGCTATAGAAACAAGGGTGATGGTAATGTTGCTCCATTAGTTGAAGACAAATCAGAAAATTTGACAAGTGACAGCCCATATTCATTAGATGAATTTGGGCAAAAAGCTTTATCACTGCATGATTTGATGGACATGTTATTGGTTACAGAAGAGAAGCTTGTACAAGTGTTAACAAGGGCAGATGATTCTTACAAATTCATTGAAGATCTTATGCAGAAGACCAAAATGGATGAGCTGCAAAAAGGAATTGCATGTGGTGTTACTAGTTCTCAATTGCACACCATCAAAGAAGCTTTCAAAAGAATGAAATCAGACTACTTGCAGCTGTTAATGAATGGGGATCTTGCCATCAAATTTGGGGAAGACGAGGAAAATGAGGTTGATCTTTGTTACCAGCTTAGCATGGCTCATTTCTCTCTCTACCAATCAGAAAATTAGTTTTTTTCATTTACAAACAAAGGTCTAGAAGTGGGCACAAGGGAGATGGAGATCAAACAAATAGTAGAGGGTGTTGATGAACTCTTGAGGGGAGAAATGGGAAACAATGTTATCAGCAAACTACATACTAGAGACATCCAAACTGTTGATGAATGGACTAAAAATTTCAACAAAGAAACACCTTGCAGCCTTGTGATATCTTATGAAGGGGATTTAAGTGATGCATCACAACCTTTGATCACTAGGGAAAGACATGTGTCAAGACAAGATATGGTGATTTGTGATGAGCCCAAAGAAAGTTTACAAGAGTCTAAACTTCTGATTTGGGATAGCAAAGGTTAATCTTCGCACTCACATGAAATTGTAGCTTGAATACATGGAAACGAATATGATCAAGGGTCTGCAAGTGTTGGTAACCTTAGTACAAGGAGTGGCCATATTATTTTCAGTGAAAAGCTGTTTGAAATGAATGAAGATGTGACGCAAGGGAACCACCAGAATTCTGATTTTTATATCAGCAATTATATACCTTCACAACGTCATGAGGATAAAGATGAACCAAGTGAAACTAGTTCTGAAATTCCACTTGATGGTGATCTTTTCATTAGTGGAGATGCTGGTTTAATTGGTGGCACTTGTAGTGAATCAGATTTTTCAGAGTTGTCTTTGAGGACTAATGAAGGCTTCTACAACTTATCTATAGATTTTCCACTGAGTTCTTTTGATATGGAAGCTATCTACTTATTGATTGGTGATTTTATCTTCAACCATACTTCAGTTATTAGTAGGTGTCCAACTTGGCCTTCTATTGCATTTTCAGAATTGGCATGGTCTACAATGGGTATTGAGTTGTATACAGATTTGTGGAGGCATCTTTACTCGAGAGATATCCCATATGAGATGATCATCTTTCTTGTACAGGAGCACAATTACAACATTGTTATCATTCTTATCAATGCTAACCCGGATTATAGCAGCAACATATGGTGGTCTTATGAGTTGATCTTTGTGCATATTGGAGATGTTTTTGGCATCTGGTGGGTGGACTACTTATTCAAATGGCTGTTATAGAAAGATGGTAGGATGATAAACATCTATTTCTACTCCCAGGATCAGATGTGACTGGTCAGGATAATATCCTAGCAACTCCAAGGGACATCCTTTTATAGTGATTCATTGCTCAAAATTATCACATGTCTACTTAGAATATCATGCTAGACTTCATTAAATGTATCAATCCGGGAACGTGAACTTGAGATGATGGCTACAAGGTTTATACTTTAGTTCTTTTCAAAGGTCATCAATACTAAAGTAAAAGCTACTGCTACAGGAGATTTATACTTAGCAACTGAAACTACAGATTAACTCACAGCTTAAAAGGAAAGCTTAGCAGTAAATAGATAATGCTTCAAAAGTAAACCTATGCTGCAGGAAATAGTCAATGGTTCTATTACCAGTGGCTGCAGGAGCAACAGTACTTAACAACTTCAAAGAAACTTTACTAAATCCTACTTGAACATAAACAGGGAATTCACCTCCCGCGTGGGCCCCCACGGAAGTGTGAATGATTTACAACTTAGAGATTGAAATTTGGAACTATCATATATTCATTTAACAAGACATAGATACAATATGGAATATCAAAGTATTTCACTTTGTTGCTGGATTATGGTAGGAATTCCTCAAAACTACTAACTAGCCTGGAATCATAAGTTCCAGCTTATTTAAAAGCAACTGAGAAAAACAGAACACCTACAAACTAGGTCCTTCATTACATAGCATAACAACTTCAGTTACAAGAACGACAGCATCATTTATGCAAGAGGATAAACCATATTTAGTGCTTCAAGAATATAGGAACACTCGGTAACTAGATTGACTTGGTCTGAACCAGCAACCACGAAGTTATGGAAGTAGTGGAGCTATGATAAAGTCTGAAACAATTACCTGCCTTAAAAGACCCACTCAACCTTGAGTCCGTGCTCCTTGCTGACTTATTCTCCTCCTGCAAAAGGTTAGCATACCAGAATCCACAACACAAATCCAAGGCAAAAATTATAATAAGTTTTCCTATTTTAATGCATCCTTGTCACACGGTTGCAGGAACACTACCCATTTAACACTAGAGAAGAGAAATACCAGATTTCATCATAATATCCACTAGTCTAAATATATATTCAGTATTTCCTTTTAGTTCTGTTAACTCCAGAATTTGTACCCTAAATCCAAGCACCTAAACACTTAGAAATTCTGGAGAACATGGGAACAATCACAAGTTTGTGGGTAAACTATGTAGGTGATTGAACATCCAGATTCTAGGCCGGTTCCTATCAAATATGGAATATCACTTGTAGCTAAATTTGTATGGGAAAGGGATGAAAGAAATAATGTAATGAATTCTAAACCTAAACAGGGTGATACACCAATAAATGAATATAGATTTCTCAGAATTACAACTCTGCATATATCAAACTCACATTACTAAATTCTGCAATAACATTCACTTCTCAACACCTAGGGTGATTTAAAACTCAGAATAAGGGTTTGATACCACTAATGATGAGAATTCAATCAATAAACAGGTAACTTCTGCAAAAGGTTAAATCTTTACAATTTTAGACTAGGAATTTGAACAATTCACTAACCTATACTTGAAAGATACCAAACACTTAGATGCAAAAAACTTGAAAGGCTCAATCACAAAAACTCAGAAAAATATGCGAATAATAAGGCTAGCTGTATTATCTTCAAAACTCCGCAAAAACTGATTACAAAATAATAGGAAAAGATTGCAAAGGAACGATATGTTCACTATACAACTCTTCTCCCAAAAATTCTAAATCCCCACCAAAATGAGATCAAAATACAATAAATAGAGCCCATAAAGCCCTAACCCGGATGCATGAGAAATCCATCTGAAACAAAGAGTCAAACTGCCCAAAAATGAAGTGTAAGTGGCCCTTGAACTCCCTCAAGTCATGTGTAACTGGACTATCACTAAAAATCCACTCAAAACTGCTCCATATCTCCAAAAATCATGTATAGTCTGTGTGGGTCGGATATGAAAGAAAAACCCATCAAAACATGAGCTTAACTGCCAGAAACCAAGAGTGAATTGATCCAAAAGGTCTCTCAACTGATACTATCTGATAGAGAACTCAAAAGTGAACTCAAAGTGACTCCAAGATGTTGTCATCAACCTCTAGTCTGCCTCAACAAGTGAACAAAACTGAAAGAGCTTCTCCTTTAAGTGTAATGATCTTAAAACCACATTGACTATATATTTATTCACTCATATATTTTGCAAAAAGTTTTATTTATATTTCTCCAAACTATAATCAAAAAAATCTATTTAATATTTAATAAATAACAAACTTATACATAAATATATAAATAGAATAAAATTCTATTTAATATATTTAATTCTAAGTTAAAGTTTGTTCTTTATTTAAATATTAAATATATTGATTATAGTTTATCAAATTTAATTTTAACAATATAAATTATAATATAGTTTCTATTTAAGGTAAATAGACAACAAATTTATCAATTTAATTTAAATAGAAACTTAGAGTATAAGTTATATTGTTAAAATTAAATTAGAGAGGAACAATATAAATAAAAATTAATACCTAATATATAAATTAAAAAAAAAATACATAATCAATGCACTTAGGAAAACCTATGCATAATAACTCAAAATTTGCCTTATGGTCAACATAACCCTTCGAAATATCTGTGCTTTCTCTGCAAAGGCACGTGATCAAGAGGGCGTGGCATGCTACAAGAGGCATCCGTATGCTGCTGTGTCTAAGTCCGGGCATCACGGACTCCAAAATTTTATGAAATTTACAAAGCATTCTATATTTCATCTTTTGTATCTTCACTTAGGTATTTTTTCATATTACGAAGAGGAAGAAACCCTAGGGTTTCATGCTGCCGCCATGCATCTGAACTTTATCTCTGGCTCACCTCCTGTGATACTTTGAGTTCGAGCTCAAGCTCTATCTATTCACTGATGGAGTCGACTGTTGTTTATTATGCTTTCACTGGTTTCGTTGTCGCCTCCTCTGTGAAGTATTTCCTGCAGAATCTTTTATTGCTGGTGTCTTCTACAGCTGCCATCGTGAGGTTTTGAAATATTTTGGAGAAGCTTTTGTTGCTTACTGCCATCATGATTCCTGAGATACTTCTTCCAGCCATACTGTTGATGTTATTCTATTAGTTGACGCCTCTTTTGGGGGTTTGGAAACCATCACTATTTACTATTCTGTCTACGGTTGTGTGTTTGTTGAGAAAACTTCTGTGCTTCATGGAAGCCATGGCCACTCCTTCAAACCTATGGCTCTTGCAGGTAATACACATCTCTGCTGAAATAATTTGTTTCATTTCTGTCATTCTTTGTGGCTGCGGTTTCATTCATAGGATCTTTTCAGAAATTAAAAGTGGTAAAGACTATGCAGCAGCGCTTTATGTCATATTTTGAGTGTTATGGTTGTGATGGATTTTTCAAAGATCCTTAACCTGTATGTACCAATTTTTGCTGAATATTTGAGATTTTTGGGGTTTTACCTTCATTTTGTCACTGTTATTAGAGCTGCCTCTAAATCTGGAAAAATAATTCCTTGGGTTACATTCTAACTTCTCTGAAAATTTGAGAAAAATAAGGGCTTTATTATCTGAAGTTGGACCTTGAATTTCTGCCAAAAAAAAATGGCGCTGTCTATATGTCTTTGCAAGAAATCAAGATTTTGAACCTTGGCATGTTTTCAGCCATGGCTTTAAACCAGTCCGGTTCATAAAATTCACAATAGACTCAGCCTTCATTATTTTTCTGAACTGGTCCTCACAACATATGTCACCTCTCTGTATTTTGTTTCTCCATTATGTTCGAACTTGGCTTCAAGCTGGCTGCAAACTAGTCTTCATTTGTTGACATGAATTCTGAGGTTTTATTCTGCATTTGTTAGTTCTATTACGTTCATAACAAAACCAGATTATCATATCTATCCTGTAACATGCTGCAGACTTTCTCTTAACTATTATATTATTGCATGTAATGTTGAAAACAAAATCATCTCTGCTTGCATATTATCTCTGACTATCTTTTGATGTTATTAATGGCTGCTCCTTATCTGGTAACAGTGACCTTGTCTCTGTGTCTATCATTTGTGAATTCATGGGCTTTGACTGGCATGCTAAGAATGAAACTCGACCTTTATGCTGGATCTTACGTATATGTGGCTTTGACTGGCATGTATCTCTCATAACAGCACTATCATTATTTTCCACTTTTTACAATGCAATAGGATTTCTTACATGTGCATATTATACAGCAGCATTACTGCCATTCTCTCTTGACACTTGTAGATTGATTAATTCTTTAGAATAAATAATTTGACTGATACCAATCAATGAATAAAACTTACAAACATACTATTTCAAGTTTGAAATGATGTAAGTAACACTTCTGTGAAAGCATACCAGACTGAAACAACATAAAAAAACTATTTTTCTTTGAAATGTATCTTGCATACATATCTCACTGTTGGTTTATAATTTTGTTCCCTCTATGGTAATATTCTGTTCTTAGCCTTTAATAATCATTGAAGTCTTCACCTTTCTCAGCATATGAACTATCACTCATGGGGTTCGAGCACAGGCTCGTGACTCCCATAAGTCATATTCAAGTCATGAAATTCACTTTCTTTTCACTTTTTCTGTTCTGTTCCATCACAGAATGAAATGAACAAACTCTTGTAACACTTGTAACCTTGATTTATTAGCTGGAAGGTTTCATGACGGAAGTCATGTCCCTTCAACAGCCTGCCTACTGTAGCTCCATGATTTGGCCATAAGGTCCCATGCCTGAAACTTACGCATGCCCCCTCAATAGCCTCCTCTAGTCCACTGGTCTTCATGTCTTCGCCTCTTCATTGCTTCAGTCAGAAAGTTTCATGCGCGAAATGTGTGCATGTCCTTCCAACGACCTACTTAGCCTTCGTACCTATCTGCACATGAAGCAAACAATGTTAAGAAATAAAGTGTTTTTCTGTAATGTGATCATTCTTTCCAGCAGCTCCATTAATGCTTTCTGATTTATATTTCTGCAAATGCAATCAAGTAGATAGCTAGGATGATAGATTAATCCTTCTCCATTGCTCAGTTCGTATGAACTGACCCCACTTCCTCACTCTTCTTCTGCAGGATGACTTGGAATACCTCGGGATGCGGGACCAAAGATGGAGCATTATTTGACCCTCCACGAAAAACTAGGCAATGGGGGGGCCTAACCTGTCTTCCATTTCTCATTTTTTGCATTTGCATAAATGTAAACAGTCTTTCAATTTCTGCATTTAATTGAGACTGAAATGCATGCCTGCATTAACCTATTGCCACAGGATGTGTGGCTTCATATGAATTTCTCATTGTACATCTTTGAAAAGTACTTTCCATTTATGTTTTAAGAGCAACCACTGCTTGTGTGGTTAATTTAAAGTTGTACTTTTATGGTCTGAAATGCAAACATATCTTTCATTTTCCTGTTTTCTTCAAAAAATCTGAATAGTGCTCAAAATTTGAATACTAGCATGTAAAATAAGTGTACCTTAAAGTGAGCTTTCTGATGTTTACAATTATAATGCCGCACATGTACTTTCTTTCTCTTTTCTGAATTTTATCATTCTGCAACTTAAAACAACTTTTAAGTTCAAACTTCAATGCAAAACATTTGTCAGTTTATCAATTTAGTGTAAACTAAAATGATAACAAGTTCCAAAAGTATCAAATATTCAGATGGCTAAAAACATAGAAACATAAAAGTTTGCATAATGTTTACGAAAAACCACAAGATATTTAAGTCTGGACTTAGAAATCATAAACAAAACATCCCATAAACCAGACTCATCATCTCCCCCAGCTTAACTATTTGCTAGTCCCGCAGCAAACAAATTCTTCAACCCGGTTGTCAATCTGTAATCAGTAGATGTCCTTTGCCCAGTACCTCCTTCTGCAAGACTCCAATAGAAGCCCTTTGTCTCCCTGTGTCTTTTCCACCTGTCCTTCTCTTTCTTCATATCAAAGCTGTCTAAATTTTCTGAGTTTGCAAGGAGAGGAGACATCAGTAATGGTGGCTGAAAGGTTAGTGGAATCCAGAAACTTTCCCGCTCTCTTCCCAAGGAAATATACCAAGGTGTGCGCTGATTTTCCATAGCAAAGTTGAGAGGTGAATGTGGTTCTCTGTTTCTCATCTCCCTAGATAAACTGTTCCAGCGCCACTAAATAGCATTTCTAGCTGCAGGCAATTTAGAGTCTACTAGTTGTTCATATGCATTAAATGCTTCATTCCTTAGTGGATAGATTACCTTGTTGCCTGATTCAGAAGGGGCAATCCTTAACCAATTATAATAGTAGGTTCAAGGATCTTTGGCTTCAGGCCTTAGATACAAGGGAATTTCTGGCTCTAAATCCCTATACACTTTGGCTTGAGTGTCCCAACTAATTTCATTTTGGACCCAGGATATAAGGGCTCTAAGCTGAATATCCCCAACATAAAGTAAGGGATTCCAAACTCGGTCATTTGGGACGGCTAGGTTGTGGAGATAAAGTTCACAGAATAGATTCTGAACGGCTGCAGGAGAGTTATGGAAGGCTTGAGAAAACTGAGTAGGTTCTTGCAATGAGGGAGATTTGTCTTGCATGATACATGTCATCTGATAGTTTAACAGTTGTTCTTTGAGAAACAAGGCATAGACAGGTGATGGGGATCTACAGCCCATCAGGTCAGGAATTAGAGATGTAATTTTTTCAAGTTTTACACTCAGTTGTTCTACCTTTTTCCCCTGAACTAGGGTCTCCTGATAATGATAGTCTATTACCTTATTTAGTTCTTTTCGTTGTTGTTTCCACTGCTCTCTCTCAGAAACTAATTGTTCAGATAATTGAAAGATAACAGATAACAATGATGCTGGACTAGATTGATCTGACATGGGACTAATGCGAGAATTATCTACTATTGTATGAACAGGTGACTTACCATTATTTGCACTTGCCTTCTTCAAAGGATCTGTCCAGATGATCATAGCCCTCTCGGTATTAGAGCATTGTTGAGCCACTGAGGCCAATGTATCTAATCCTTCATTCAAAATTTGCTCTACTACCTTATTAACAAGGTCTACATCAATATCAGGGTTCTCTTCATAGGGACTCCTTTCTGCTGTAGGAGAAAACATTGTGTCATCTTCTTCCCTGATGTAACTATCTGAGTCATCACTATCTGAGTCATTTTTCTGAGGGCTCCTAGAAGTTGAATCTCTTCTCCGAAACTCATAAGCTTGCTCTTCTGAGCTGGAGTCATCACCGATTATAATGACTTCTGCATTTGCTGGCTTACTGGGAACCTGCTCTGTTTCAGTATCAGGAAACCCCTCAAATGTTTCCTGTTGCATAATCTCAGTCCATTGTTCTTCCTGCTCAGAAGTTTCAAGTTGTATTTCAGCTTCTTGTTGAATGTTTCTAAACTCTTCCTTCTGTCCAGAAGCTTCCTGTTCCACATTTGTCTTTTCAAATGAACTCTCCGTAGTTGGATTTGACTTCCTCCTACTACTCCTCCTTAATGGAGTTTCTTTCCTCTTTTCTGGAACTTTCCTTTTCTTGGAAGTGCCTATGGCTGCAGGAGATACCTTAGTCGGCTGACTAGTACTAGGGTTACTTTTCTTTTTCTCGTCCTTCAGGGAAACCTTCTTTGTCACAGTGGAAGCTTCAAATTTTTCTGCAGAAGTCTCCAATTCCTCTTCATGAGTTGATCTTGAAGTGGAGGAATGAGGAGAATTAGGGGTCCTAACCCTAGATTTCTTTTTGGACGAAGAACATTGTCCAAGTTCAATAAAAAATTTCCTAACCCCTTTATCGGTTTTAATCCTCTGTCCCACTCTCCACCCAATTGGTTCTGGAATTGGTTCCTTAAACCCTTGCAGCAGAAATTCATCCCAGGAGATTTCTGACTGCTCCCTTAAGGCTTTCTCAACTATCAATTTGATTAAACAGTGGTGTGAGACAGAATTACGTTTACCCTCCTGAACTAGAGTGGCCTGCTTCGACAATATGCCAAAGATGAAATTAGGAACATTGATAGGCCTATTGTCATGTCTTAAACGGCTCAAGAATTTAAAGTGAACGGAATGCAGGAATGAATGCCATCCTTCGCAAGTAAAATATCTAATGACATAAACCACACATTGCCTAAACGGCTCTGGAAGAGACCATCTAAATGTACCTTGTTTCTGGTCAACTTCAAGCGGTGGATTGGAATGTAGAGTGAACTGAGCTCTGGACGTGGTTGGATCAAGATTTTTCACATATTCCTCCCCTTCCTACGGTAACCCCATAACTTCTGCCAAAATTGCCTGTGAAAATGGCACCCTTAGTCCTTTGACTGTAGCCACTCCATCTTTTAATGAGTTCAGAAACTGTAGTGCAACTTCGTCATCCTAGCTGGTTAGCTTCTGGATATAATCTATCCAACCCCTTGCCTGAAAATATGGCCTGCAAGCTTGGTCTTCCAGCAAGAAAATATGCACAGAGGGCTCCCTACGAATGAGGTCACCTCCCATCTTCAGGTTGCCGAAATACCCAAACAGCCAAAACGGAGTTGCAGGAGACAAAAAAATAATAGACAAGAACAATTTCGAACAAGCGTGAAAAGGCAGGTTGCAGGAAGATTTCAAATTTGGAAATTTTTAACTATGCAGCTCGGAAAATGAGCTCACGGGTAATGCAAATGCAAATTATCTCTTAACTTCTCATAATTACTCATAAGTACTCTCCGCAGAACTCGTACTTAACATAACTTGCCACCTTTACCTCATATGTGTGAAATAACACAGCACAATGATTTTCCAAACGTGTCAAATCATGACAAGAAACACAAGTACGATAGGATAAAAGAATAAATATAAAGATTGCATAAACATAATGACAAAAAAAAACTGATATAACTTCCCCCCAACTAAAATTTGGCAAGTGGTCCCACACTTGTATCGGTGACAAAGCATACAAAAAAATAATCGGAAAAACAAATTAAAATTGCATACCTTGAAATGTGTGCTAACCTAAAGCGCTGCTGAGGTGGTAGTTGTTGTTATCCACGAATGAAGAATAAATGAGGTGGATGGGCGATAGACAAGAAATGAAATGGAATTTTATTATGGAGAAGTGACTTTCGTTAAGAAAGCGTTTATTATGAAAGTGAGAAGACCTTCTAGAGTGAGGAAGGCAAATGAGCAAAAAGCTCATTAGGAGAGCCTGCAGGAAGTGTGTTGCTGACTTATTTTGCAAAAAGCTCATTAAAAGACCCACTCAACCTTGAGTCCGTGCTCCTTGCTGACTTATTCTCCTCCTGCAAAAGGTTAGCATACTAGAATCCGCAACACAAATCCAAGGCAAAGATTATAATAAGTTTTCCTATTTTAACGCATCCTTGTCACACGGCTGCAGGAACACTACCCATTTAACACTAGAGAAGAGAAATACCAGATTTCATCATAATATCCACTAGTCTAAATATATATTCAGTATTTCCTTTTAGTTCCAAAAGTATCAAATATTCACTTGGCTTAAAACATAGAAACATAAAAGTCTGCATAATGTTTATGAAAAACCACAAGATATTTAAGTCTGGACTCAAAAATCATAAACAAAACATCCCATAAACTAGACTCATCAAGATGGATAGACTGGTTTGGGATCTAGGTGTTGTCAAGATGAGAACTTTGCTTCTTGTGGATCATGATGAGTTGCTTCTCAGCTTGAGGCTTAGTGTTGTTATTTTTAGAGTGACGCAACAGATAGGTGAAGCAGTGTTTTTCAGACAGACATGGGATCCAGGGATCTTATTGATGGATGAGTTGCATACTAACATTTGGCTTCACAATGTGACATGTCTTGATTTCAGAGATTCTAGAATGAGCTATAGAGAAGTTTGCAGATTGATATGGGATCCTGGTATCAGTTCACAGGTTCATAATTGCTTGAGGACAAGCAATCTCAAGGAGGGAGGACTGTAATGTCCCTTTTTTGGGGACATTAGAAAATTAAAAGCCAAATTCATAAAATATTAAAAGTTACTTATTTGGAGCTTAACGCCAATTACTAAAAGTCATTTTAATATTAAAAGAGGATAAAAAGGTGACAAAAGAGGAAGAAGACGAAAGACAGAAAGGGGAATGTGAAGACTCACCAGGTTGTGCTTAAAAGAAGAAAGAGGAGCTCAATTTCAGCATGCTTGGTTTATGAGTTGATTTCTATTCTCTTGGAGAATTTGGGAAGCTTCTAGCTTTTGATTCTGAAATCTGAGGACGTAAACCTTCAGGCTTTCTCAGTGGATTGGATGGAAACCCAGTTCATCTTTTCAGGTGACAGAGTTCGCATTGTGTTTCAAGTTCTTTTCTAGATTTCCAAGCTTACTGTGACTTCTATTTTTAAAATTGGATCTTGTTATTAAATTACTGAAGATTAAATGCAATAATATTTCTAAGATTATTTTATCTAGGTATTATTTGGTTTTAAAATTGGATCTTGTTATTAAACTGCTGAAGATTAAATGCAATAATATTTCTGAGATTATTTTATCTAGGTATTTTTTGGTATTTGCTGGTTAATCTGAAAGCTATTGCATGAATTTATCTATTACTTTCTTAGTTATATATAATTGAGAAATTTGGGGAAAAAATAAATCCATTGGGAATATTACAATGCTAGAACCAGACCCTTCAAATTTTGATTGCTGACATACATGAAGGAGGACGTTGAAAACATGACTATCATGGCACACAACTTATTGATAGTTACAAAGAGTTATGGTTCATAAGCTGATGTTGAAGAATGAACTGCCGTGAGTCTTCAGTTCTCTACAATCGAACATAATGAACTGCGGTGACTCTTCAATTTCTCAAATCATTCGACTTCGGACTCTTCATAGTCTTATTTGATTGTTTCATATGCTGATGTGAATAGAGAATTGAATACACACTAGAGAAGGATGTAGCATCAAAACATCATCGACATTACTTCTGGTGTAACAGATAGCTCCTGCAGCTATCAATCTTCAACACTGGTATGCACTTTCTTGTAAATACCCTGTTGAGAATATCTGTTCATGATGTGGTATCAGATATTTATATGTGGGTAACCCTGTAGCTTAATTTTAAAGGTCCTTCAGGGCTTATAAAAGTGTCTTTGGTCATGCTGTTTGTTCATTTCCTTAGCTGGTGAAGCATGGACAAAAATCATCTTACTGCCAGGATCCAGGATCTTTTGTGTCTTGAACGAGGCAAATTCATGCAAGCGGTGGACAAGTATTTTTGAATGTTTTTAAAGATCTCAAGATGACAAAGGTCGGGTTCTTGCCATTAGTAGCCTGTGGAACACTGCCGCGGCACATCCTAATGACCCCAAGTTCATTGACTTGGGATGTACTATTTTTGTGTGCATGCCAGCTCTTATATCAAAAGGTTCGAAGCATTGGCTATGGCTTACTCAGATCATCGCCTATTGAAAATTAAGGAGTTTGCTGAGAGGGTCGTGCAGCAAGAGTTATCATTCCATTAGTGGAACTTTTTAAGTGGAAGACTGACCTGGGTGGAGCAAAGACTTGACCACGTATGACAGTACATTTGCTTCTATTGCAGTTTTTGGAGAAGTCCTTGAGCTTTCTATGCGACTTGCATTAAAATCCCTTGAAATTATGCACACACCTGTTTACCAGTTTCCAGATAGGTGACTGAGCTACCATTATTACCTCCTTACACGTGGAGTGGATGGTTCATCCAGCTTCAGTGTTGGTCACTCCAGATTATAAATTGTATTGCATTTAAAGCAGAGTGTTTTTTCACCATTTAGTATTTGCAAACCTGATTTTCTTATTAAATTACTGGAATGTGGGGTGGCCTTGTTAATGAGGGTTCACCAACTAGTATTGGATCGTTATGAACTATTTGTCATCATAAATTTGGTTGTTTGCTCATGGAAAATTGCCTCAGCATTATTGAAGCACTTTGTAAAATTGTACATTATTCATAATCTCAGATGATTGGCAATATATGGCAGTGGGGTGTCTTCTTTGGTTGCTTCAGAACCCAGGCATAAGATAGGCTCTTTTCGTCCGTCTTATTTCTCTGTTTTCTCATGTTAAGGACTGCTAGTTTGCAATTGGTGACATTCATGAGCTCAAGACTTATCTTGCAGGCAACTTATGAAAATGTTGAATCCAAATTTAAAAATTTCGAAGATTTCAAAGAGTTTTAAAAATTGTAGTTTCTCTTACAAAGATCTCTTTGGACCCCTTACAAGAAATTATGCAGCCATGCTTGATTTATTTGAGAAAATCAAATATCCTAATATTTTTTTAATTCTTATCTGGCTACCTAGGTTTACTCTACTAGCAGATTTGTAATACCTTCTAGATAGAGAATCCCTTCATAAGCCCTACAACCATCGAATTCTTTCTTCTATTGACCTTCAAAAAGATCAAGGCAGAAATGATACAGTGATCAACACTATTACAGGCCCATACTCAGATGGTGGATTATGCCAAGAAGCACCGCAACACCTCACAATCCCAGTGCTAAAAGCTTTCCAGCCTTAGATACAATCAGTGAATGGTTTTTGTTTACCAGCCTGTCTATCCATCATTCTCCTCAAATACTTACGGTTTTGATTTCTCTTAAGGTTTATGGGACTTACATAGCTTTCTCCTTTTGCTTGCTTATAGTATTTAGTTGTAGCTGTTGTCCTTATTGTATTAGAGTTGCTTTAAGCACTCCTCCATTCTTACAAGGTGTGCACTACGTCTGTAGTCTCATCATATGTTATTAGTTAGAAGTGGAATTAAGAAACATTTCCTATCAAGTGACAGGTTACACAGTTCTCACTATTTTAGTAATTTCTTGTTGTTTTATCGTGATTTTGTTTTGAATGACTTGATTGAAGTTGCGTGTAGACTGTGGGATCATAGGTATAAGAAAATCTACTTTCCATGGATTTTCTCCTATGTGATAACCACTTGTGTAGGCCATAATATGAAGATATGAGATGACATGACAATTTTTTCATAGTATTCTAACTAATGAGGAAGATATAGATGCACAAAGCAACTGCATATTTTATGAAAACCCAAATGATAAATTATCTTTATTTTGTAATTCCAATCTTTATAGGCATATAATTATTTAGTAACTGCATGTGCTTATTTTTCAGGTGTAATTAAATAAAATTCTCAAGGAATTGAGGATAAATACGATTGGATATAAGCAGAAGACAATGGTGGCAGTCCATTGAGTTTTCTATTGACACATCCCTTGAACCTCCTTATGAATTGTGTTTTCACTGTGTTAGATCATTATTATTTTCCAACACCTATCGAATCATATTCTTTTGTTTTGAGCTGAGACATTACTAGTCTCACTATCTATCGATGGTGCATTGTAAGTGAGTGAAAGGTTATTCCATGGTTTTCCTATAAAAGGATAGGGTGCGTGGGAATTCATCAATTCATCTCACGGTTTCTATCAAAGGTATGGTGTCTACTTAAAAGAGTAAGGTTCTATCTAGAAGGATAAGGTGATTTATAGGTTATAGATTGTCTTCCATGTACATATGTTGTTTTATTGTACTACTTGTCCATGGCGATGATATAATGATATTATTCTAGAGTGTCCTCATATCATTATACCCTATAATGATATAATGATATTATAATGATATTTGGAAGAATACGTAGTTTAGTATTCTTGTTAGTAAGGATGTTGGTTGACAACTTAGAAGTTTAATGTTGTCTATGATGGTCTTGTTTTGTTATACTTTTGCATTCTATGTTTGTTTTGTGTAAATGATTGTTACATAGTATTTATGTATGTGTGCCTTGTGTTTGTGTTCATCTTTATTTTATGTTGTGTATTCTTGTAATCAGCATTCTTGTTGACTTGCTTGATTTGTGTTGTCTCCTTGGTTTCTACTATGTTTGCTTTTGTATTGTTGTTGATTAGTAAGTTGGTTCTATGTGGAGTAAAGGATTCAAGTAATAATTGTTTAAAAAAGTTAGTACATCTTTAGTGTATAGTGTCACTGGTTCACAATTGTTTTTTATATTAAATTTATATGAAGCAATTGGAGTTGGGTTATAACTAAGATGTATTTTAAATATTTATGCTGCTGTAAGTTTGTGTTGTGAAATTGTTCAGGTATACATAGTGTGTATGGCTTATGTAATGGATGATTGCTCATGTATAAAGTAAGAAAATGAACTCAAAGATAATCATTAATGTTGCATGTGTTTCAAAATTCTTGATTATCCATCAACTACTCTGTTACTAAATTGAAGGTTTGTTTTTTTGTCTTTTATTCATCACAAGGATTCATCGTGTTCATTGTAATAATTTAGAATCTAATTCAATTATTATTTTTAAATCAATACAATTTTTAAGGTTTCATAGAAAATCAATTGTTTTTTGCTTTCTATGTAATAGGTATTTTGGTTGTGTGTATTTTTTGAGTTGTGCAAGACCACTTTATATAAGTCGCAAGTTAGCTAATTGTCCTAATTGTATTTGATGTAATTATGATTAGTAGGGGCAGATATGCTTGGCCCATTATACTATTTAGTATTGGATGCCAAATTATTTTTGGAGTGTATCTTATATACTAATGGAATTCACTCTAAAAGTAATCTTGGGTACATTTATGCATTTTATTTGGGAGGAGATGCTTGTAATTTTTCATATCAAAAGTAGGAAAAAAATTTAGTAAAATTTCTATGGATGTTACATATTCTTAAGTTATTTGTTCATGTATTTGTAGTTGGATAATATATCAATGTGACACTACTATCTTTCATAATATTAAAACAACTAGAATTTGATATTGATGTGTTGGGATTAATTGTAAAACTAAATTTCTTTCCATTTCTGTTGTGATAATATTTTGTATGGCGACTAGTGTTTCGTTTTTGCCATACAAATTTTGAAAAATCCTTCCAATCCATAATCTTTCATCTTGGAGTTGCCTTTAAAGTTGCCATATATTTTGTTTCTACTAAAGAAAGGATAGCATCTACTACATTGACTTCTAAGTGATGATTGTTGACACTAAATGCACCAATAAATTCGAAGTAGATTTCCCATTTTTATAATCACTAGCATAATATAAAAATTCAAATATCTAAGTAGTTTGAAATTTGCTACCGTAGAGTACTTAGCCCAAATTTTTGAATTCACCTATGATATTGAAGAATCCTCTTAGTTATTGCCTAATTACCTTCTCTTGGATTGCTGCATGAATCTAGAGAATGATATGAATCTCGAAGGACTACAACAACATAAGCAATGTCTCATATAATTGTGGTTAGACAAATCAAATTTTAAATGGCCTATATTAATTTAGCAATGTCTTGAAACTCATATCATTTGATATCAAGTTTATATTCTATTCTATTTGTGTATAGAGCCAGTTTATAGTTATTTCAAAATTTCTCTAAATTTCATTAGTATACTTTTGTTGGTGATGAAAATATACTCTAGTTTGATGAACATATTGTCATTGATGTCAAATTAGTAAAGATATGCAGCATTCAAAGAGATAGAGATTATGAAGAATTCAGACATCTTCAGCACGTAGAAGACATAGACCAAGTAACCAGAAACAGATGAAGACATTATATGATGGCAAGTTTATGACAGCGGTTGAATGAACAGAGAATACACAGAGATACATATGAGATTGATACGATGGCAATTAGCAAATATATTGTTATACAGAGAACGACATTTCTGGTCCGCAACATATCAAAATATAATTCAGCAAACATAAATATTCTTGCACAGATAGTATATAGTAACAGCACATTAAAAAGCATTAGATCTTCTCCTAACAGATAGCCCAGTACAAAAACAGAGGATTTATTATTATCGATGATATAAACAAATTGACTATGAAAGGCTAATGAGTTAAGATTACAAGCAATTACAACATATTGTCCAACTGAGGAAAGTGTTTGAGAGAGGATGCCGTCAAGAAAAGTATCGGCACAACATCTTGTCAGAGTAAGGACAAACATTGAATGATGTTAAACATTGACCTCTTGAGATTATGATATTGTGATTCGACAAGGAATAGCTTCTTCAACGACACCGCTACCAAAGGCCAGACATAAGCTCATTGCATCCTACAGAACAGATAGTGTTTCTCAGAGCAACTGTTAGCAAGAATTGATCCCAGGACAGCAACTTGTAGAAGTTGCACATAACAATAATAAAGATTATTAAGACTAAGCTGCAGCATACATACGTATGAAATAATATGAAAGCCGCAAAGACGGGTAATATTAGGAAGATACAGCATACACATTTTAAAAGAACAGCGTTGAGCATCACAGAGGTATATATATCAAAGGTTGAATAGAGATTACATCAAACAGCGATAAAGATATTACGCAGCGGTTGTATATTACACATACGCATAATATAAGCAGAAACGTATCAGATGAATTAGTTTATATGAATCAATATAATGCAGCGTCAAAGGTTGAAAGCGTTGGAGATTATCAAAGTATGTATAATACGAAGACATAATAACCAACGTAAGCAGATACGTCTACGTATGGTGAGCAGATACAAAATAGAGAACAGATGTTTTCATTTTATATTAAAAATAGCATACAGATACGTATGTTGACATCCAGATGCCACGAAGGTTCAGATCCGTATTGGTGCAAATATAGAAAACGGCGGATATCATTATAATCTACATCGGTATTAAAATATGCAAGTATTAAAATATTGACAACGGTGGATATTATTGATTACGGAGGTTAATATGCAGCGTTCAACTTTATATCGAAGGTCAGAGGTTGAAAATATTATGCAGCGTTAAACAATAAAAACAATATATATGGCGATTAATATATGCACAACGGTTTTGAATACAAACAAAGGCATGCTATGTTTATACTTACGAAGGATGATATCATAAAGATTATCGAAGGTTCGGAGAATGGCAAATATAAAAAGATGTCGTATACCATAAAGATATTGATCACAAAAGGTATATCAATAATGGTTTGACTAAAGTTAATAATATTTTAATAAAGGGGGAATATTAACTTTAATAGTTAATAATATTTTATTAAAAGACACCTATTCGTAGGTGAAAAGGCATAATTTTAAAAGACATAATGTTTCACTTAAAAAATATGAATATATATATTCAGTCTATTATTTTGAAAAAAGCGTTGAAGTCAGCAATTGAAATAAGAAAGTAGAAGAGCAGCGAGAAAATGATAAGAAGGGAGAATTAAATATTTATATATATATTCAATATATATTATGTATATACAATATATGTGAAGAATGTGCTTTGAAGACAATCAGCTTATAGGTGTGGTGCATTTGGGATGGAAGAAAATATACTGAATATCATCAAGTGATTGTGATTATCTTATGGCAGATTTATGACTATAATAATAGCAGATTGAGGAAGGAAATGTATTCAAATTGGTACAGCAAATAGAATCCATCATCAATTGAAGAAAGCAACATTGCCAAGGTAGTAGAAAATTTGTATACAGTGAGTTGATGCTCAGAATCCGGACAGGGGGAGTTGGTGCTTCCAGTAGGTCGGTGCCTGCGAAGTGTGGGAGTTGGAGCTTCCAGTGAGTCGGTGCTCATAAACATAGGGGTTGGAGCCTCTAGTAGGTTGGTGCCTACAAAACATTGTAAAAGAACAATATTATATTAAAGCAAATTATTTTGTGGTTTTCTCCCATATTGGGTTTCCACGTAAATATTGTGTTCATGTGCATAATTGTTTATTTGTGTAATTGAAGTTATCTTTGAATAAAAGCATTTAAATTTAAAAAGGGTTATTATACCGATTCACACCCCCCCCCCCCACCCCCCCTCTCAGTATAATCATGTTCTCTTCAGTTTTGTATCAATTTTATACTCAAATATTAATGAAGGTCGTGTAAAGCAATCATTTCAAAACTTTTCATTAAGTTTTCTTTGACATTTATAGTGTAGCTTTAATTATTTCTTATTATTAATAGATCATTTAGATAGATAACTTGGTAGACAATGGTTTTGTCAACTATCTTAATAAAAATGAATCTTCATTTAAAAATTCAAAGTTACAAGAAGTTCATGCTCAAGAAATGTTTAGTCTTTTTTTAACAAGATGTTAGGACTTGTCTTAAACCATAGAATAATTTTAGTATCTTATACAGTTTATGCATTTGACTTTGAATTGGAAAGCCTTATAATTAAGTTATGAAAATTGTTTTAATGGTATTATGTGTCAAAAAATTAATTTTCACCTATTTAATCAACTTTCCATCTATTTTGACTATTCTAGACGAGTTTGGGATCATTGCCTTGGTATTTTCAATCTCAAATGAGTGGTAAGGTGTTTCTTCAAATATCATTTTGAGTTTTGAATTTTTCTTGTTGCACTTAATATCATTGAGGAACGAAGGAACCTACTACTAATTATAACTATTTGGAAGATATGAATGCAAATAAATAACATAATATTCAACGGTAATGAAAATGAATTGAGATCAACAATGAAGGGAAGCTTTCAATACTTCCTCTTGTATTGTTACTATCTTAAAAATAGAAAAATTCATAAAAGGAAAGTCTAGGGGAGGTGTCTATTTTAATAAATTTACTAGATGTTATAAATCTTGAAATGATGTTAGGCCACCTAAGGCTAGGAAAACAAGTATCCCAAGCTTAAGATTCCCCATTCTAATAGTTAGACTAAAAATTATCATAGTGTTGATGTGATTACTAAAAGTTATCGTAGTGTTGATGTGATTACTAAAAATTATCATAGCTCTTTTGATGTGGATAATCTCTTAGAGACCACATAAGCAATATGCTTATTTTTGGAAATTTCCTTGCCATAAATATTTTCATCATTAAAGAAGGCAACATGGGTTGAAGTCCAAATTGAAGTCCTCATTAGGTTCAAAATTGAATTGAGGAAGGAGATTCAAATTACATCTCTAATTTAATCTTTTTGAAGCTACTACTTGTTTTGCATGCTTGAAATCTAATTGAACAAAGTAAAGAATAAGTAGGTCAATTGGGTTTTGGGTTACTCATCTTAACCTTAAGCAGAAATTTAATTTCTTCATTTACTTGTGGGAAAAGAGGAAACTTTTTTGAATTTCTCACAAATTATGTTTGTCTATCTTTTCTAGAAGTAAATGAAATCCAATGTAGAAGAAGGATTTTCGATGATTATGTTGACATTTTAAATGTTATTACTATAAATGTTGATGCATCAAAGATGTTTAGGAGGGGAGAGGGTTGTTCCAACAAGTTCAGCATTAAATCTTCTATAGAAGTACTTACACTAAAATGCTACATAACCCCTTAATGTTACACCGATGATAGAAATAGTTAATGTGTAATCTTTTCTTTATTATTTTGTTATAAAGATATGTCTTTTATAATTGCAATAATATACTTTTTTAATGAATTGAAATTAAAAAAAAATAAAAAATAGTTAGACTTATATTGTAAGTTGTGCAACCTACATACAAGGTCATGTCATTAACATGACAAAAAAATCACTAGCATTTCTTTTTTAAAATGTAAGATCATGAAAATTGGAGTATACAATTACATTGAGAAAACAACCTAGATGGATGTTACAATTATGAAGGACTCTTCAAAATCATAACTCTTTCTTACCCTTTTCCATGAATCTTTGACACTACTCATCTTTTATTCTAGTCAAGATTGGTAGATGAGCTACTTAGTCTAGTGCTATCATATTTACTCTAAAAGTTTTAAGTATGAGACTATTTTCGAAAGTGCATTGGTATAGATTAGGTAACCCTATTTTCTTTCTTTTAATAATAAATAAATTTATATGTTGCCAAGTAATTGTCTATTTTTTGCAATGTGTTTGTACATCAAATTATAATATATTAAATTTTATATGTATTAGTTAGTTATTATTTAAATATAAATTGTTATGCATTAAATTATATAATTTTAAATTTATTAATTAATTATTATCTAAAGGAGATTCAAATCTTGATAATAAGAGTGACAACACAACTTAACTATAATAAGAGTGACAGTCAATTACACTGAAGACTGTCAACACATTCATGATGACTGCTCCCACTCACTCAAAATTTTGAAAGCGCTTCTACCCTTGTGGCTAGGTTGACAACTGGTGCTCCTATTGCTGATGGCTCTCTTGTGTCAACTCTTTCTGTTGGTGTCATCCTTTTTCTTCTGGCGTCAGGGGCTTCTTCCGAGCCTAGGACTTCATAGTTTGGTGCTTCGGTAGTTCAGGGCTTTGCGATTTCCTACGCTGATGTGGTTGCCTTCGAGGCGGGCATCCCAGGTCTTGCTTCTTCTGGGTGGAGGGGATCCCTTTCCTCTTCCCTTGTGCAACCTGTATCTGTGAGTAAACCCATTAGGGTTAATGTTGACTCAGAGACTGTAGACGAGATTTTTAAAAATAAGGAAGACTTCTCTTCCAATGTTGCCATTTTTTATTTTAGGGGTTTTTGGCCCTCTCTTTCTGATTTGCATGCTTGGATTTCCAAGCATTGGGAACCCATCTTAACTAATGTTTTTCAGATATACCCTATGGCTAGGTGTTTCTTTATTGTGAAGTTTGATAATACTGAAGATAGGAAACCTATTATGTGTAATAATTGTTTCATGTGGGAGGAGCATTTCCCCCTGATGGCCAAACCCTGGTATATCGGGTTTGATCCTCTCACAGAGTCCTTCAATAAAATTCCCTTATGTGTTAGACTTCTGAATCTTCCTCTTTATCTATGTTTAGATTATGTTTTGGAAGCTGTGGGTGAGGCTATTGGGGATTTCCAAATGGTGGATCCTGATTCCTCTGATATCTACAAAACAACTTATGCTCATATTCTTGTGGAGGTTGACGTCTCCAAGGGTCTTCCTGAGAAGATCACTTTGGCTTCTTCTTTGGGCTCTTGGACTCAGAATCTTGATTATGAGGGTATTCCATTCAGATGTTGGAAATGCCACAAGACAGGCCATCTTGTTGCGTAGTGTGTTTCAGATAAGGTCAAACCAAAGAAATCGCCTACTTGGTGGTCGGGGGTTGCTGACCATCATTATACGGTCCATAAAGCCTCTAAAATTGAGGGTTCAGATGCTAGATCTCCTCTTTCTAATCATGCTTTGGCTGATGCTTCTGTGGATGCCTCGGTTGTCTTTGTTGTTGTCATTGTTGCTTTTGATTCGTCCTTGGTTCAGACGACTGTTGTCCTTGTCCAGGATGTTGTTGCTGGCTCTGGTTTAGTGTTGTCTTCTAGTGCTATTGATCCTGTTGCCCACGGTGTTGTCTCTGGCTCGGATGTTCTTGGTGTTGTCTCTGATTCTATCGCTTTCCGTGCTGCTGGAGCTGAACGTCCTTTTTCCCATGTCTCTCATGTGAGGGTTCAAGGGAATGGTCGTGGTGCTATTCCTGCCCCTTCTAGGGTTACAGATGTTACCTACCCTTTTGTGGGCTCTTCTAGTTCTTCTAAGGTTAGGCCGAAGGCTATCGGTAAGATGAAGGATGGACTACAGTTAAGGGAAAGAAATCTAAATCTTCCACTCCTTTTGATATGAACTTACGTTCACACAAGGATGGGCAAAATTGTAAATCTTGAACACCCTTTGTTGTATTTGCCTGGGCTGTTCTTTTTGGTAGGATCTTTGGTTTGATCCTTTGGCTTGTTTGGTGGGGCACCACAGTTGTATTATGGTCTTCCAATTGCTCTATCTTTTAATGCTTTTGTATAAGGTTTCGAGACCTTTCAAATCCTGTTTTTACTTAATCAGAACTATCACTCTCTAATATGAGAATATAATATATCCATGTTAATGAAAATATCTATTAATAATATAATATATTATAAAGAATGTAATCAGTTTTTATTTCTTTAAATGAAACCTCATTATTAATCTTTGTCTCAAGGGTAATCATAGTAATACGTATTCTCTAACTATTTATTATTGATAATTTCCAAGAAAAAAATATTTATTTATTTTATTTTCTTATTGTTGACAATTGATAAATTTATTCAAAAAATTATTTAGGTTACATACTATTAGATTAACAAGACATTAATATTATTTATTATCATTGTAATTGTAATATTTCCATTGTGATTAGGGATAACTTTAGGAAACCCTCATTCAAAAAAGATTTAAAATATTTGGCGAATCATTCCTTTTTTCACAAAGCATAATAATTGTATTAGAAAATTCTTTTAGATAAACTTCTTGTTTGGCTTCAATGGTTTGAGTCTTTCTGTGTATCTTTCGTTTGGTTGTTGTTGTTTTGCTGTTGTGTTGCTGGTAGTTCTACTGGCATTATGTGTTTGGGGGGCGCTATAAGGTTTTTCTTTTTCCCCAGCTATTTCACTTAGATCTAAGCTAATTCTTCCTATATTCTGGTGGTTACAGTTCCCTTCAAAAACTGAATGTATATAGTTTTGGGGCCCATTCAAAACCTATTTTTACCATAATCAAAAACTTCTTGTAAGAAAATCTTGGCAATCTTAGAAAATAATAGGAATAAATATAACGACTTTAAGGGGTACACTATAATATTTAGTTACTACCATTAATTTATATTAATCTAATATCACTCTTTGTAGTTTATCAGATAAATTGTACCCATAGTTTGTAATGCTCACAGGGCCAATAATTGCTTTTAGGCCATTAATTTCCATTGACATCAACAATTCAAAATAAATTTCAACACCCATGAGAATTACAAATTGTAGGTACATTTTACCTCGTGCAATACAACGAGGTCCATTAGATTAAATGTTAAATCAATTTTGTGATGTAAGCCACAACCTCTTGGCCTACAGACTGAAAACTCAAAAATGCATAACACAAAACATAGACTATGTTATTAAGTTAGCACCTAGATTGTGACAAGAAATATAATTTGAGTCCCATTAAGTTTCCAAACTTCACATTACAATAATAACCCTATGAATGGACCCACTTCCTATGCATAATCCCTCTAAACAATCTCTTTTCTCTAAACATTTCCCTTTGCAACCACTCTCTCTATTCACAAATTTTCTCTGTCCAAACTCTTTGTAATGGCTCGTAAACACTCTTTATCTCCTACACATTTTTATTTTCTTCATCGACCCGTGTAGCATTCCCTTTCATTTCCATGTTTCATGCACTGTGAACGCTGTTTATCACCTAGATTATTTTTATTTTCTTCCTTCCTTCATGTAGCATTCCCTTTCATTTTTGTTATTCATGCATTGTCATAGCACATCATTTGCACTTGATGGTATATCTTTTTGCATTACGACGTTCTCCCTTGTGATTTGTTGTCCCTAACCTTATAGTGTGCATATGGTAATGAGTATTCAACGTGTGGTTGTTAAGATGATTTAGAATAACTGAGAGGGAGGGGGTGAATTAGTTATCCTTAGGTCCAGATGTACCAATTGAACTTTTGAACACTTTAAACAATTTAGATCTACTCAACAATCCACTTGGTCTCTATAAAATATAATCAGTAACATAAACTTGCAGTCCATTGTCCAAAAGTAATCAACTTGCAGAATATAAAACTCTTAACACATCAAATAACATTCACACAAGTATGACACCAAGATTTAACATGGAAACCCAATTTGGGAAAAACTATCAGTGACATGCTACCAATTTTTCACTCTTTTAAAGTGAGCTCTGTGAGGAGCCAACCCTGTTAAAGGTTACAATACACACTATTAGGTTTAAAAGATATAATCACCCTGTTAGGAGTGGCCTTGTTGGAGGACTTAAGAACATCCCATTAGAATGTCACCTTGATTAAAGGATTTACAAATGACTATTAGGTCAACCTTGATTAAAAGATTTCAACAGATACAATAGTTAGAAAGTAACAATAGGTTTTGATCTGATACATACAACTCATTTTGAAAATACATATCCAATGTAGCTCATATGCCGATCTACTGACTGGCCTTCATTATCATCTCCATCTCTAATCTTCTTAGAAACCCTTCAAGCAATCACCACAACTCTTCTCAGCTCTTCTTAGCCTTCTTCTTAGGTTCGCCAATCAGCATAATCAACTTCTCTTCATAACCTACAATTAGGTTATCCTTATACCTCCTTAATTAGGTAGTTTAATTTTTTTCCGCTTAATCATCACCGTAGATCTTAGGTTTAGGTCAGATTCATCGAATCCTTCGAACATTTCATCCTCCCTCCAACCTTCTAGATGCTTCTCAAAACTTTTCCTTAAATCCATGCATAAAAATGGTTTACCATGCATTAAATACTCCAAGTCAATCATCCTTATCTTCAACACATTTTACATATTCCAAAAATTCAATTGTGTCAGTTGGAAATCTCAATCCCTTCACAAACTATAAAATACTGACACTTGGTCATCACTGTGTTCTTATGCTTGGTCTTCACTGAATAACTCAAACATCACTAAAACTATTCTTCTCGGCAATCACTATTGTTGCACATTTCATTATCTGACACTCAATAATTATTGATGCTCGGTTGACACTATATTTTCTCGGCTTATACTGGTGTTGGGTCAACACTAGCATCACTCAACTTATACTTAAGTTCCTTAATCTTCTGCTCTTTTGCTCAATCAAGCCTATGCTTTTAGACTTTCTTTCCTTATCTCTTCCATGCTTCAAACCAACCGTCTTCTTCACTTAGTGTTATAGATAAACAACATATTACCTTGCCAATGTGCCAACTAATCAAGTACGCATTGTAGTTTCTCATAACTCAACCTTTTCACTAGGTCTTCTTGTTATCTCCTCTTTTCAAATCATCTTCATCAATCAAATGGTATGGTACTCTAGTAGATAGCAATTATCTTACCAATTAAAGTTTTACATCAATGACAATATAACAATTGTTTCAATTATAGTTTCCAACAATCTCCCTCTTTGGCATTGATGGCAACACCATATGCATAGTTACCATACAATCCAAAAAGTATGTATTGAAGGGACTTATGTCAACTCTCTCTATGATCAAATATTTATTAACATCCTTAGCTTCATTTTAATTCTCATCCAATCATCTCCCTCTTTATATGTGCATCAATTTTACTGAATCTCTCATCTCATGAATTTCTCCCTTATCTGCTCAGAATCTCTCCTTCAACTATTCATGGTAACTTATGTTGAATCTCTCCCTCTTTAAAAACAATGCCAAAGATACTTTCAACTTTCTCATTCATCTTCACCATGTAGATATCTTCATGTTAGCTCTCTAAACTATATGGTTCCTCTATCATCTTGTTTATGATTGATCAACTTCTTGTACTTTATTCTTCACAACTTTAGGCATCTCCTAAAGTGTGACCTTCTTGCATCAATTTGTCAGATATTCTGGGTAATACATTTGATGCAACACTCCTATTTGATTTAAGTAGCCTCAGTTAGGTGAATCACCCCTAATTTACCTCTTAGATACTCATGTGTATCCTTGGATAAAGCTTTAGTGAATATATCTGCTAACTGTTCTTTTTTCTTGAACTAACTCTCTCAAGTAATGATACTTGATAGAAATATGTTTGGCCTTAGTGTGCATCACAAGATTCTTTGATATATTGATAGCACTTGCGTTATCACATAAAATAACAACTAGCTCATTGATCTCTTCCTTCATACCTTTCAACAATTTCTTTATACACGCTATGTTTGAACAATTAACTATTGCTGCTACATATTTAGCTTCTATTGTAGACTGAAAAATGTAGATACATTTCTTCATCTGATAAACTTGCAAACCAACAAAGAATTCGATCTCTCCAAACATAAACATCTCAAATTCAATTTGCATCTCATTTGCAAATGTTTGGCACAATGCATCTTGTCCTCCAAATATGATATCATCAAAAAATATTTCAGCTAACAATATCCCTTTACCTTTTTCAGTCTTCAAGTACAAATTGTTGTTGTCATTTATCCTTGCAAAGCCAATTTTGACCAAGTAATTATGAAATCTTTCATACCATGTTTTAGGGGCTTGTTTCAATCCATACAATGCTTTGTGTAGCTTACATACCATGTTCCTCTTTCTTGGATCAACAAATCCTTCTGGTTGTTTAATGTATACTTCTTATTCCAGTATTCCATTCAAAAATACAGATTTGGCATCCATCTAATACACTTTGAATCCTATGTAAGCTACATATGCAAGTAGAGTTCTAGCTCCTTCCAATCTAGCAACTAGGGAAAATGGCTCCCCATAGTCAATGCCTTCTTATTGTGCATATCCTTTGCATACCAATCTAGCCTTGTTCCTTGTGAATTCTCCATGCTCATTCAACTTATTTCTGAACACCCACTTGGTTCCAATAACATTCTTGTCTTTTGGTTAGGTACTAGTGTCGAGGTTTTGTTCTTTTCTATTTGCTCAATTTCTTCATTCATGGCTTGAATCCAATCTTCATTCTCCAAAGCATCTTTCACTGATTTAGGCTCAAATTCACATAATAAGTATATTTTTTTTTCAACTTATTTCTTGGCATGACTCCTGAGTCTTTTCATCCAATGATTTGATCTAGTTTATGATGTCTTTTCACATATTGTGCTAATGTAGGCTCTAGTCTCCTTTCTTCTTCTTCTTGTTCTTCAGGTTCATCTTGCAAATTCACTTTAGGTTCATTTTGTATCTCTACTTCCTCTTCTAATTGTTTGCCAATTACTTCTTGATGCTCGACATCTTCTTCTTGTTTCTCAACAACATTGTTCTTTGGTTCAAGTAAATTGATAGGCTCTCCTTCATTCATGTATATGAATGATATGTAATCTTCAGATTCCTACTTGCATTCAATTTCATTATTTTTTGCATATTCATCAACTCCAACATTTTCACTTTCCACAACTTTGTTAGTGTTGGAATTCAAACACTTATAAGCTTTTCTCTTAGTGGAATATACCTTCATCACTTTTAGCATCAAGTTTTTCATTCTTATTGTCCTTTAGTATATAACAATTTCTTCCAAAGACTTTAAAGTATTTCACATTAGGTGCATAACCATACCATAACTCAAAAGGTGTAGCATTTGTACCTTTCTTGACTTGTACTTGGTTCAAGGTATAGACAGTTGTACTTATAGCTTCTCTCCAGTACTTTTATGCAACATTTTTCTCTATCATCAGTGTTCTAGCATAATATATGGTTGATCTATTCCTTCTTTCTGCTATACCATTCTATGGAGGGATCCTTGGTGCATACATATGTCTCTTAATTCCTCTATCATTGTAGAATGTGTTGAAATCATTAGATATAAATTCTCCTCCTTTGTTAAATCTCAGACATTTCAACCTCATACATGTTTCTTTTTCAACTTTTTCCAAATACCACTTAAACAACTCAAAGACATCCTAGTTTTCTTTAAGAAAAATTACAGTCATCATTCTAGAGTAATCATCAAAAAACATAATAAAATATTTGTCACCACGGTAGCTTTGCACTTTAATAGGTCCACAAAGGTTCGTATGAATCAATTCCAAAATATCATCAGAAGTATAAGTTTTTCTCTTGAAACTAGACTTTGTCATTTTGCCCAATTGATATTTTCTTACACATCACATTATCAGGTTTCTTCAATCTTAGTAACCCTCTTACACAACCTCTTTACCAAATTATCAAAGTTCACATGACACAACCTCTTATGTCATAACCATACATCATCAAATTATGCAAACAAACATGTCTCATCAGATAAGTCTAGATGGAATAAGTTACCTCTTGTCTATTCTCCACTTCCAATTAATTCACTAGTGGCATCAAAGATCTTAGTGTTTTTGTGATGGAATTCAACTCGGTAACCAAAACTGTTCAATTGTACAACACTCAACAAGCTATAGTTAATTCTTTCAACCTAATAAGCATTATCACATCTGATCTTATCAGTTAGTCTTATTGATCCTTTTCCTTTCACAAGACATGGTACATCATTACTAAACTTAACACTGCTACCTTTGTAATGATTTAAGGTTTCAAACTTACTTTTATCACTAGTCATATGATGTGAGCAACCTATAATGTCACCCTTTTGGAGCACATTATTTCATATCGTGTTGTTAGCTATTTTATCATGGTCCAGTGGGCTAACCGAGGCTTGGCAACGATCAGTGAGATATTTGGCCTAGGTGATTTCAGTTTCAGGTCAATCAGAGCATTTTTCACAGGGTTTTCAAGGTACTTACTATTTATAGTAAGTCGACAGAGTTTATTTTTCTTGGCATTTCAGTATTGGACTTGGAGCATCTCGTCAAGGGCTTTCCTGCAAGCTATCACAGGTCATCATCTGAGTTCGTCTAGTCCTTCGTTTTAATGTTAGAAGATTCTTTATTTTATTTATTATATCACTTTATAACTTAACAGTTATATTTATTTAAAAGTGACTTAAACTAAGAATATAAAGAGACAGAGTAGGGAAACTGAAGAGTCACAACTACAGCTTTAAAAGAAGGCTTGGAGTCTCACTTGGGTATGTTTAGTTTATGAATTTATTTCTCTTGGAGAATTTAGAAAGCTTCAACTTTCGATTATGAAACCTGAGGATGAAAATCTTTAGGCTTTCTCGGTGGATTGGATGGAAACCTAGTTCATCTCTAGGGTGGATTCATAGCAGAGTTCACCATTGTATTCATAGGTTTTTGATCATCCAATCTTGTTGCATTTTGTATTTCAAATTGGAGTATTTTTGTAGTTTCACTATTATTGTATTGTTGTTGTATAATACAATAACGTTTTATGTGGAGTTTATTGGAATATATTTGTTGGTTATTTCTGTTGAATCAAATTTGTATTGCATGCGAATTTTGTTTACATTTCTGAAATTTATTTGAGAAATATTCAGAAAAATATCCGTTTGGGATATTATAGTGGTATTAAAGCTAAAAATCTTGCCAACTTGTGAGATTTTTTCTCCATAAATAGATCATACGGATATCTTCTAGTTACAACATTATTTACAAAAAAAAAGTCAATTTAGATGAGATTCAGTTTGTACGAGTTGTTTCAATGGGAACAAATTTACAGAATGGCATTTTACAATAGACAAGATTGAGAGGTTAGCGTAAGCCCTGAGGTTGATTCTAGTGTGCTAGAACTGGTCTTCAAACTGAATGTTCATTTAACAGTGTGAATAATGGAGTGTTTGTGGCTTTCTATATGCTGTCGAACTATATACTAGAGATCAACATATTGCACATCCCCGACAACTAATAACGTGCTGGCATCCAGACACGTGACACACTACCTGAGATTTGGTAGAAGTGTCATTGAGCGTACTACAACTCTAAGCAGTCAGGAATGCTCATTCTCCCCTCAGCCCGTGCGTAGGAACTGCAAGACACGGGATACTAGCATAAACTGACAGTGTCGTCCCACACGACTGGGTTATCATATGCGCACTATATACTAGTGTCAGTGTTGGGAAAAAAGGAGATAACATGTTTGCAAGGACATAATAGTGAGCATGGGTGTACTGTTATTTTCGCATCGGTTGAACATCCTTCCTTGTACATGTAGCAGTTTCGAGTTGAGGGCCTAAAATAGGCTGTAACAGTAAGGATGCAAGTGTTGATTCCGGTCCATGAAGCAGCAGACATAAGCTGCCTATAGGTTGTGCTTGGTATTGGACACCCACAATGATCAGTGGTTGTGAATGAAAGGAGAAGATCATGCCACTCTTATAGGGACGTGAATAAGGAGGACGTGACCACCTTTGGTCGTTATCTTTCTTCTCTCGTGTCATCCATTCTCCATTCAGACAAGTGTGAGCCTATATAATATAGCGCACGGTTTAAATGAACGTGTGAGCTGGTTCGGATCTCAGTGTGTAGTCGGCATAGCAGGGAGGATTGTACACACCCGCAGAACCGTATAGTGACAACAATCCGCCAAAGTGTCAACGAGTCTTCAATCAACAACACTCACACTACTATGACTGGTGAATGAATTTGAGGGTGCACTCACTACAAGGTGGCATCAACCAGAGACTCCCAATCGTGTTCCATAGCTTGTGTGTAGAATCTAGAAGTCTATAACTGCATTCAGAATACCAGCTAGGTCAGATTATAATCTTTTCTCCGGTGTGTATTGAAATAAGGGAAAGAGAATATATTTTCTATCTTATTTTTCATGCTAAAGTCTCTGTTAATTAAAAAAGGAATCTGGGTTATATGAATGTTACAAGTTTCATACATTATAATATACCACCGCAAAATTAACCTTGGTTCGAAAATTTTATAAGAATCAAATTTGTCACCATTACGTTTTGGGAAAGAATGTGTTAGCCCTTTGCGATATTAAACAAGTCTAAAATAGTAAACATACTCATTGAGTAGCAAAAACAAATACAATCAGCACCTGTTCAAATATCTTCAATATGTAGAACTTTATAAATTTATAACCAAAACTGGGTTGGTCTCACGAGCCCCTGGTTGAGTACCTAGTTGATGCATGATAGTTAAATATAGCACCCATCACAGGTGGTGTCTTTCAGTTGTTTGCAACAACAGGGGTCACACCAGGTCAGTCGAACAGGATATCTATTAGGTTTAGTAATCTGAAATGTATCTTAGAAGTTGTATATGAATTTAAATGAGTCATGTGTGATAATGAATGTATCTTACTTGTAATCAATTATTCACTTTTGAGATTCTAGTGCTAAAATTTTATAGCGGAGACTCACTTAGCTATTTGCAGCGCTCAGAAAGTATTGGAAAGGTCAGAATTACTATTGTGGTGACAACATTTCATAGTCATATAAGTGATTCAATTCTTGGCATGAACTTGGAGGAAATTGAATAATGGAGACTTTGGAAAGCCCAATATTCTCGAAAGAATTCAATGACATGTTTTATGGTGTGTAGCTAAGAGATATTCAGAAGGAAATTGAGATAGAAAATGAGTTATGTTTCCTTGGATGGCAATTGGAGGAGCAAAAAATTATGGGAAGTATGTTGGCCAAATTAGATGAAATAAATTTGTATCTATCTAGGATAGATCAATCTGATTGCAAGCTTTTCAATTGGGCTATGCATCCCTCAATAGTTTTCCTGGTACAATGTAGGTTTGTGAATCATCCACATAAAGACGTTAGGCTTGCAGTTGCCTCATGTCTCAGTGAGATCACATGGATTACAACTCCTATTACTCCTTATACTGATCAAATTTGAAGACAAGTATTATAGCAGATTGTAGACAGTTTAGGTGAACTGAAAAATGACAGAGATTCTACCCTTGGTAAGCAGGTGAAAATATTGGAGTTAATGGGGCAAGTACTAGGATTTTCATCCACATGTTAAATTTCGATTGTGATAAAATGGTTCAACAATTATTTCAATGCCTCCTAAGTAAATTTAAGAAGCGTCATCCAGATGAGATGAAGACGTACATAAAGACTATCCTATCCTTGATCTTAGATGAGGACAATGACATATGCAAACAATTACAATCATAATTGTTGGCAATCTGGAGAGGAGAAATAAAGTACTCATCTGTTACATGTGAGCTCTCAGCTGAATTGATTAAGCTTCAAGCTGAAAGATTCAAGAGTTTATTGACTGAAAATGAACAAGTATCATTAGGCTTACAAGTTGTAGTATTCCAATAATGGGAAAGGACCAAGTGAGAATAGGGAAGATTTGTTTTATATGCCAAAAGGGTTGGACACGAGAGCATGTTTGCAATATTAATCAGGGGGAAGATAAATTGCAGTCTAGTGATAAAGAAAATATAGTTGTGACTACATATCTTTTTGGACAAAGTGGAGGGTGCCTAGAGTTCTACTTTGGTGACTTGGAGGCTGAGTTTGAAAAATTCACAATTAAAGGCTACGATAATCAGTCAAAAGCCTTTAACGATTCATGTAATGAGAAATCATGTGATTTCTTTAGCATCACCTCACTTATACATAATGTTGATATGGATGAGCCTCTTGGTAATACATCCCAGAATAAAAATGATGAGAGGCATGCCTTGAAAAGTTAGTTGAAATTCAGTGACAATGCCATTATTGCAGCTCTTGTTCACCATGATAGCACCCACTAGGTTATTGATGATCTATACAGGAAATATTAGAGGGATAAAGGACAAGATGGTATAAGGATAGGATCCTATTGTGATATCCCCCTGCTAAAGTAAATTTAATATTAAATTATAATAAATAAATAATTGATAAATATTAATAATAATATTCATAATTATTAATAGTTGATAAATATTAGTGATTATTAATAATAACATTTATATTAATATTGTTAATAATAATCTTAAAAACAAAAGTCACTGACAATGATCCATTAATCACCGCTGACTGATTTCAAAAGGATCGGATGGCATAGAGGAACTCAATCCTTCTCTAAGGAGATTTATGGGAAGATGTTCCTACCATTTGAATGGTCATCACCATTACTACCACCACTGGTAATTATCAAAAGGAAATCGATAAATGCAAGGGGTAATATTTATCGACAAAGATTGTCGATTGTTGAATAAAGGAAGGCTACGGTGGAGGCCATCTATCAGTCAACATGGCCACCTTTAAATCCTACTGTCAATAAGATAATTGATTTCAAACTAATCAAATGACTAGTCAATAATAATAGGAATTGGATAAACTAGGGAGTGTATACAACCTCCTTAAATCTGATTGAAGCTACCCTTCGGGGATTATCAACAAAAGAAGCCTCTATAGATTGCAATAGATTTCACTGTAACTAATCATACTATCATCGATAATAAACACTTGTCCAATATCGACTGTGACATATAGCCAAAGGTGATGCCACGTAGCCTGGGTTCCTAATGGCACAGTTAACATGTCTAATTCTTATTCCAACTAATCACATTAAGAAGTGACGACTAAAAGATTAATATGGATGTTGATAAACATACAAAGAATAGTAATGACAACATGGTCATCATTGATTATATAATTAAGATAAATATTTGGAGTCAACTAAACCACATAGGGATTAGGAGTTGGTTGTCGATTATGAGTAAGAGATTTGTTAGGAGACATAATACCAATCTCGGTTAAGCTTAAACACACAATGATTCCTATAACCAAGAAACTAGTGGCCGGTATCAATTAAGAAAGGTGCATGTCAATTTTTTTATGAGGAGATATGATCTCTTATAAAGGGTTGTAATCCTTACCAATAGTAAGATATAAGAAGATTGTTGTCCACCATTCAATTCATATAGAGGAGAGGATAAAATGAGAGAAAATAAGAGATAACATCAGTCACATAACAGTCAATACCATTCCCACAACATACAGAATATATATAAGTATGTACAGTCCCTTATTAGTATATAAGGCAGAGCACAGATTTGTGGTTACGAATATATCATTCCTCATAAGTAATGGAGGAACATCAAGAAGAGTATTGAAAATAAGAATTGAAGAATAATCTTCGGCAATAATATTGGAGCATATTAAAAGAACACAATTTCTTCTACAGTCATGTAGAGATATATATAGATATCTCTATTAAGGAAAGTCATAGAAGGAAGTATTTATAATTATATATTGAGACCTTATTTAATCTTATATACTATTTGACTCAAGGAAAGAAGTTGTAACGTTACCAAGGAGGGGCTTGCGTAAATCTAGGTAATGGCTATCTGTCCCAAAATAAGGTGGGGATCAATTTCCCAATAGTTTGGGCTTAGACCTGTAAACTTTGAGGGAGCCCATTATGGTTGGTCTCTAGGCACCTTGGATAACATCTACGCTTCCCTTCATGAAGTTAAAATAATAATAAAATTGGATATGAGTGTTAAAGATAACTAAATCTAATAAGATAAATGACTAATCCTATCATAGACATTCGAATCCGAACCTTAATGAAAAAATTAGTGATAAATTAGGAAAGGTCCCAACAGGGGACATTACACCTATGTTGTAGATTTACAGGGGCTCAAAACAACATTTGAGGATTAGAATTCATAATATCTGAGTTTACTTTCAGATCATGACCACCTATTACAGGTTGTCAACAAATATGTTGAATAATTGAGGGAAAAGGAGGATGAGTTTAATAAGCTCAATAAAGAGCTTAGTGTTACTCATGACACTCTAGAACACACACATATTTCTCTACAAGAAGCAAGAAATTAGATTGTTGTCTCTAGCCAGTACAGAGAACATGATGACAAGGAAAGATCTGAATTCTTTCAGGAGGTGATTCAAGAGCTTGATAGCATACAACAGACTTATGACTTTGATAGCTGTCCCAAAAGATCTTTGGGTCACCCAGAGTTTCTTTATGAGCTAGATCACTTTAGGTAGTTGATAATTTCTTGTTTGAGATGGGCGCTGATTTGACATTTGATAATCCCCTTTTTGAGCTAGATGAGGACAAGGTCGGCTATAAGATTTGGGAGCCATGTTCTATTACTCGAGTTGAGTCTTGGACACCATACTAGAGTAGAGGGTGAGCTCAACTATTGATAAGCTTGGTTTCTACATCAGCAGTTCAGGGTGGGCAGTTATGTCTTATTTCATGATGGGTGATATGCCTCCCCTTATGCTATCCCTCACTGATGGAGAGATGTCTCATGTTGGTGAGCATCCCTTGATTCATTCTCCTCTTCACAGAGTTGGGACTCCACTACATTATTGTACTGATTCATCCAGTACTTATGGTAATTTTATCACCAAATATTTTGGGCATGATGACAATGATTGGGTAGAGTTTATTCAGTACGGGGTTATTGAGCTTGGTATGATGATTATTCTTGTTGGTGTGAATTTTTCACACAATGGTGTACATTGTATGGCTCTAGGTATAAAGAGACAACTATGGAGTCCTAATGCTAGTTCAGGATTTCCCATACAATTGGTTAATGCATCACATGTTGGCCACATTATATGGTATGCATTGTGTTTTCCATTCAGCCCACCTATAAAGGACTTTCTTTTATGATTATTGCATAGGTGTGGGATGAGTGATGTGTTGGGTACGCTTCCCTTCTTGCAGGAGGAAGCCTTTTTTACCAGTCTTGGTAGTTTGTCTCTTTAGTAAAATTTTCGGTTTGGGCTACAAATCAGAGAGGTAGTATTATGGCAGTTGGACATTTTTGGTGCCTCACTCAGTATGAGCATGGAAGGACAGGATATTTCAGTCAGCTAGGGAGATGGGAAGCCCTTTTGTTTGTGGGATCCAGGAGGGACATTCTTGCGGTTGGTAATTATTCAGAGAGCAGATTGGTATGATGTTTGGTTTCCCCACTCATCTGATCGTAGAGGTGTTGGTGATTTCAGTTGGAGTGAGGTTCTCAGTTTGAGTTGGATTGAGGCTTTTCTCACTTTATAGGATAAAATATGGATGAGGTCCTAGAATAATGGTTTGCACATAAAAGAGACCCCAAAACCAATATTTTAAACATACATTTGAATTGTATTGATATAGAAAGTAAATGTAGATGACTAATGTTGAAATTAAGAGATAAAGGTACTTACCTCCAAAAAAGAATTGGCTGAAAACCCTATTAAACGATCTCAAAAATTGGTAATTCTCATTTTTTTGAACCGAAACTGTGAGATCTACAAAACTCAAAAATCTTTTTTTGAGATGAGATCAGGTCGACCTTGACCCTCATAAAAAGGTCAATGATGCCCTGGAGATTTTGAAGGTCGATTCTGACTTTGTTCACAGATCCCAGAAGTTCACTGAAAATGGTATCCAAATCTGATCTCAGATCCAAAATTTCACACCTGTACCTACAAGAAAAATGGTTTTGTTTTTTTGGGGGGGAGGGGTTTGCCTCAGTCAAACCCCAATTTAAGAATTAACTTTGAAATTGAATTGAAATTTCTAGAATAAACAAAGTAAATGGAACAATTCACCTTGCTTGAGTTGAAACCCTTGTGGAGGATTCAAATCCTTGAATTCACAAGAATGGATGAACGTAGAATCGAATGTAGGATGTCTCTAATCAATTGCCTTTAGATCTTCAACACCAATCTTGAATGGATCTTGGAATAGGAAGAGGCTTGGATGGATGGATCTTCAACAAGAGGGCTCCATAGAGCTTGAATCCTTCAATGGCTACTAATGGATCTCCTTGATGAATTAGATGCTTGACTTCTTAAAGGCTTGCACTTGAGAGCTTGAGAAATGGATTGCAAAACTTGATGGAGAAAATGAGAGAAGAAGGATCCCTTTTATAGTGATCTAGGGCACAAGAGGGGCCTCGTAGAAAACACTAATTAAGGGCCCATGGCACAAAACTCTAGAGAGGTGCACATGGAGAGGAAATTAAATTAAAGTCTTGACACAAAACTCTAGGAGGGGACCACCCTTAATATAGAAATAAAATAATTATTTAAGAGCCTTGTTACAAAATTCAAGGTAAGGCCAACCCCAAAGTTAATTTGAGCATTAGGCACAAAACTTGAGAAAGGCTAATCTCCAATAATAAATTAGGAATCATATACAAATATCGAGAAAGATCCACCTCAAATATTAATTTGAGAATTTTATACTTAATCTGAGAAATAGTGGCCCTGAAGAGGGAAAAGACAAGTTTTTATGAAATCCTACAACTGAAAGCAAACCCTGAAGATCCCGGACCCTAGGGTCAAGGTCGAGCTAGAACCTGACTAGCTCAAGGTCGAGGTCGATCTTGACCTAGTCAAGATCAAGGTCGACTTTGACCTTAGGCTCAAAAACCTCAGGTTCATAGTCCAAAATGTTAGGAAAATGCTAGGAAGAAGTGGAAAAGGGGGTAGAATAGGGGGAAAATCTAGATCCAAGCCGAATATCCATTCAAGGCATTCGACATGACTCCAAACCACTTACTCGAAGGGCTAAACGCTCTTACCATGGAAGTGCTTCCATTTTAAGATGATACATTAAGCCCCCACTTTAGCAAGAGTATGGACTCGATGCAAACTCTTGGTAAAGGAGATCATAAAGAAAAAGATAATCTTATTGAGATCAAAGGGACAAAGGAATCCTTAAGCCCACAGAGACTCGAGTCTTTGTCAACTCCAAGATTGCAATAAGAGAGACATCACTAGAAAAAGATAGAAGGGGAAGAGAGGAGTGGCTAGCTTGCCCAGTAAGATGTGTATATCTCATTGTGAACCACAAAAGGATAGGATGGCCTACCAAGAAAACATTTGATAGTCACCCCATAATGTTGTGCTAGCGGCTTTGTGCATGTATGTAGTGCATCTTCTGATGACTTTTATAAAGTACCCATGGATCCACCTTCTTGTATCACCATAGAATACAAAATGCATGTCTCCTCAAGATTTAGCAACTTATTTGTGTTACCCTCGAAAGATTTAGCATATAGAAGCGTGTCTTTTCAGGATTTAGCAACTTATGTGCATTACCTTCCAAGATTTAGCATATTGAAAAATTTAAAAAATGCATGTCTTCTCAGGATTTAGAAACTTATGTGTGTTACCTTCGGAAGATTTAGCATATTTGAAATTGGAAATGCATGTCCCTTCAGGATTTAGCAACTTATGTGTGTTACCCTCCGAGATTTAGCATGCTACAAAACAAAAGGTTAGAACAAAAATACATAATATAGAGCAAGGGAGGCCATATATATGCCCCCCTCCTTAAGATGGCAAAAACATACTATTTTGACATGTTAAGGAAATAAAAGAACAAGGATAAAACCCTCTTCAACATCAAGACAATATCCTTAGACAACACCCAGTCCAAGCCAAGAAGGTCACAGCTCCTATGAGGCCATGGAAGGGATGAATGAAAAGAGATATCATGCAAGAAGTGAAAAAGTAACCCTTGTGAGGGATAGCACACTGTTCAGCTTCCAAGGTGAGAGATATATCAACCATGGAAACCCAATGCCAAACAATGAAAGAGGTTGTGATCAAGGACATAGATCCTTAATGCAAACCAAAATGTTCATGTATGATTGGATATCACATAATAGATAGATACTACTTAACCAAGGAAAGAGGTGAATCTCGGAAAGA
Source organism: Chamaecyparis obtusa (assembly GCA_027943335.1). NCBI lineage: Eukaryota > Viridiplantae > Streptophyta > Pinopsida > Cupressales > Cupressaceae > Chamaecyparis > Chamaecyparis obtusa. The sequence goes on along the minus strand of BSBK01000139.1, from coordinate 1,485,931 downwards.
TAGAAAAGAAAGAGATGACATCCTTGCCCCCCAAGTGTAGGAACAAGAATGGAAATGGACCTATTATATTGCTCACAACACTATGCAAGACAACGAGCCCCCAAGGATTAGGCTGACATTGTTTAGATAATGTGGAGTTCTATAATAGGAACATAAATGTTATTTAGAGAAAACAGTATTGAAATACAACTCATTGCCACATGCTATATAAATAACCTTACTATCAATGAGCTGCCTAATCTTATAATGTAAAGCTTGACATTCATTAGTAGAGTGATCATGAAATCTATGATATAAACAAAAAGGAAGAATCTTCAAGTGTGGACTACATTTCTTTTTGCGTTTAGGTCTAGTAATCATCTTAGCACGAAGGAGTTTAGGCAAAAGAACTTCTTGGTCAAATTCCTTCACAGTTTCATCATGTTTTGAAGTGTTATTTGAGATGTTGTTAACATTGATTTTTTGTCGAGGATTAAATCCTAATCCATAAGAATGCTCATGGCCCCTAGTGTGTAAGGGAATTTGAATTCCCTGTTTATGCTTACCACATCCTTGAGCATTAAATCCTTGTTTAACTAGGAAGTGATAACCAGGACCATAATGAGAAGCCATATCAGAAGAAGTCAATGGAACTTCAGTAGTCACTATATCATCATTAGTAGGTTTGACAGGTTCATTGTGGGTGGAAGCAGCGAAAAAGTTATTACAAAGGGTTTTAGAAGTAAAAACTCGTTGTTCAAACTCTCTTTGTTTCTTCATAAAATCAAGATCATTAACCTTATATTCTCCAATAAAGGTAGGAGTAAAATCCAAGGTTCCCCAATCATTTCCAGGAAGAGCATTAGAGGAGGAAAAATTACTATTAGGAATAGGAGTAGTATGATTTTGAATATTCAAACAAGGGTTAGGGGCATCATCTGCATGAAGTGTATACATCTTGTTATTATGTATAAACTTGACTTTACGATGAAGGGTGGAAGGAATGACATACATCTCATGCAACCAAGGTCTACCCAAAAGAAGGTTATAATTGAGAGGTCTAGGCATAACATGAATAGGTGTATTCAGGATGACCAGTCCTACTTTGATAGGTAAGGTAATGATTCCTAAAGTGTTCTTAGAAATGTTATCAAAGCCATGTATAGGAACATTGTTAGGTTGAATTGTTGAAAGATTGGCATTAATTGCTTTGATCATGTCCATGCTACAAACATTAAGCCCAAATCCATTATCAATCAAGGTCCTATGAATGATACTTTTATTGATAGAAACAACAACCATAAGAGCATCATACCAATTATGAACTTCTTTAGAAGGTAAATCCTTTTGAGTAAAAACAATGTCAGGAGGACCCAGGGTAGCATGCATGCATTGTAAGAAGTTCTTGATGTTCTCTTGATTAGGAGGTGGAGTGGGAAGAGTTGCTAGAGCTTTTTGCAAGGCTTCATAGTAGGTAAGTGAAGTTTGAAGAAGCTCCCATAAAGAAATCTTGGTAGGAGTCTTTTGCAATTGGTTTATCAAATCATACTTCTTACTAGGAAGACGAGGTGGAGGAGGAAGAATGGGTTGAGAAGGTGGTAAAGAAGTAGAAACCACTAGATTGGGTTGAGGGTTATTCCTTGTACGATATGTGTGAGCTATAGAATCTTGATTATTGAAAGACTCCATAGGTTTACCTTTGATAGTTAACAAGGGTTTAGGATAAACCATTTTAGTTGTCTCAACACGACAAATAGATTCACAAGAAGGAAGATAAGAGGACATCCTAGGAGGAGATGAGGTAAGATCTTGATTCTCCATAGGATCATCACTAAAAGGGAGAGCATTAAGGGAATTAATATCATTCTCCACTAATGCCTCATCACTAGAAGGAATCTCAAATGGAGGTAAAGCATCTATAATATCATCTTCTTTTGCTAAAATGTCTGCATAAGGGGAGTGTTTTTTAGAAAAAGAGCTATCACCATGTATTAATAAATCACCCTCATGTATCAAAGCTTCTTCAAGAGGAGGGGATAAATCAATGTCTTTATCGAAGGGTTCATTCACAATGGTTTCATGAGGAAGAGAAAAATCAACATCCCCATCCAAAGGTTCAATAAAGCACTTAAAGTATGCTTGAGATAACTTGTGCAACATGATAACGAATAAAGAAATGCATATAAAAACTAGATCTAGATATATCCAAATGCATAAGCATGAAAAGGAAATAGAAGATCACAAACACAATAGGGCATCTAAATCCACAAAAGAGAGGGGGTAAGTATGTCAGGTTCACCAAAATGTATAGGATAAAATATGGATGAGGTCCTAGAATAATGGTTTGCACATAAAAGAGACCCCAAAACCAATATTTTAAACATACATTTGAATTGTATTGATATAGAAAGTAAATGTAGATGACTAATGTTGAAATTAAGAGATAAAGGTACTTACCTCCAAAAAAGAATCGGCTGAAAACCCTATCAAACGATCTCAAAAACTGTTAATTCTTGCAATTCTCAACCGAAACTATGATATCTACAAAACTCATAAATCTTTTTATGAGATGAGATCAGGGTGACCTTGACCCTCATAAAAGGTCAATGACGACCTGGAGATTTTGAAGGTCGATTCTGACTTTGTTCGCAGATCCTGGAAGTTTGCCGAAAATGGTATCCAAATCCGATCTCAGATCCAAAATTCCACACCTGTACCTGCAAGAAAAATGGTTTTATTTTTTTGGGGGGAGGGGTTTGCCTCAGTCAAACCCCAATTTAGGAATTAACCTTGAAATTGAATTGAAATTGCTGGAATAAACAAAGTAAATGGAACAATTCACCTTGCTTGAGTTGAAACCCTTGTGGAGGATTCAAATCCTTGAATCCACAAGAATCGAATGTAGGATGTCTCCAATCAATTGCCTTTAGATCTTCAACACCAATCTTGAATGGATCTTAGAGTAGGAAGAGGCTTGGATGGATGGATCTTCAACTAGAGGGCTCCATAGAGCTTGAATCCTTCAATGGCTACTAATGGATCTCCTTGATGAATTAGATGCTTGACTACTTGAAAGCTTGCACTTGAGAGCTTGAGAGATGGATTGCAAAATTTGATGGAGAAAATGAGAGAGGAAGGCTCCCTTTTATAGTGATCTAAGGAACAAGAGGGGCCTCATAGAAAACACTAATTAAGGGCCCATGGCACAAAACTCTAGAGAGGTGCACATGGAGAGGAAATTAAATTAAAGTCTTGACACAAAAATCTAGGAGGGGACCACCCTTAATATAGAAATAAAATAATTATTTAAGAGACTTGTTACAAAATTTGAGGTAAGGCCAACCCCAAAGTTAATTTGATCATTAGGCACAAAACTCGAGAAAGGCTAATCTCCAATAATAAATTAGGAATCCTATACAAATATCAAAAGAGGTCCACCTCAAATATTAATTTGAGAATTTGACACTTAATCCGAGAAATAGTGGCCCCGAAGAGGGAAAAGACAAGTTTTTGATGAAATCCTGCAACCGAAAGCAAACCCTGAAGATCCTGGACCTTAGGGTCAAGGTCGAGCTTGAACCTAACTAGGTCAGGGTTGAGGTCAATCTTAACCTAGTCAGGATCGAGGTTGACTTTGACCCCATAAGGTCAACTTTGACCTTAGGGTCAAAAACCTCAGGTTCATAGTCCAAAATGTTAGGAAAATGCTAGGAAGAAGTGGAAAATGGGGTAGAACAGGGGGAAAAGCCAGATCCAAGCCGAATATCCATTCAAGGAATTCGACATGACCCCAAACCACTTACTTGGAGGGATAAACGCTCTTACCATGGAAGTGCTTCCATTTTAAGACGATACACTCACAGACGATGGCAACATAGGATAGATTGATTTGACTGATCCAACACATGGACTGATTTGGGATCCTAGCATTAGATGGGTTGATGTATTGTTGTTGTGTGAATGGATTCACAAGTCATCATGTAATGTTTGTTTTAGTTTTACATGGCATATTGGCGGAGCAGCTTCCCTAAGGTTGGTATGGGATCTAGGTATTATGGTCACAAGATGTAGATATTGATTGCTTGAGGGAAAGCAATATTCAGGAAGGGATGATTTAAAATGTCCCCCTTTTAGGGCACATTATTTTGTTTCATTTCATTAGCCATTTTATCATGGTTCAATGGGCTAACCGATGCTTGGTAGTGATTAGTGGGATATTTAGCTTAGGTGATTTCAGTTTCAGGCCAATTGAAGCAGTTTCCACAAAGTTTCTAGGGTACTTACTATTTATAGTAAGTCTACAGAGTTCACTTTTCTTCACATTTTAGTATTGGAATTGGAGTGTCTCACCGAGGCATTTCCATCAAGCTATCACACATCATCATTCGAGTTCATTTATTCCTTCATTTTAATGCCAGAATATTTCTTTATTTATTATGTCACTTTATAAATTAATGGTTATATTTATTTAAAAGTGACTTAAAGTGGGAATATGAAGAGACAGAGTAGGGAAATTGAAGAGTCACAACTGTAGCTTTAAAAGAAGGCTTGGAGTCTCATTTGGGTATGCTTAGTTTATGAATTTATTTCTCTTGGAGAATCCAGGAAGCTTCAGCTTTCAATTCTGAAACCTGAGGATGGAAACCTTTAGGCTTTCTCGGTGGATTGGATGAAAACCCAGTTCATCTTCGGGGTGGACAAAATAGAGTTCACCATTGTATTCACAAGTTCTTGATCATCAAATCTTGTTGCATTTTATATTTCATATTGGAGTATTTTTATAGTTTTAGTATTATTGTATTGTTGTTGTATAATATGATAACATTTTCTGTGGAGTTTATTGGAATGTATTTGTTGGTTATTTCTGTTGAATCAAATTTGTATTGCATGCGAATGTTGTTTACATTTATGATATTTATTTGAGAAGTATTCGAAAAAATATCCGTCTGGGATATTACACAACCACTATCAATCATCCATATATCACCTTTACTCGCATATGAAATAAGTGCAGTTTTCTCATCTTCATCAGAATCATCTTTCATAGAAACATAAAAAACTTCTACATCATGATCATTAGATTCTTTAGATTCACTGTCAGTTTCTTCTTCAACAATATAACAATATTTCTTACCTTTTTCCTTGTAGTTTTTGTACCTTTTATAATCTGTGTCATCCCTTTTGTCTTTGTACTTGCTTTCCCTTCTTTCATCCTTGTCATTCATATTAGGACATCATGCTGCAATATGACTAACTTTGTTACATGAAAAATAAATTATAGGAAGCTTACCTTTGAATTTTCCTTTTCCTCTAGGTAGTCTTCTAGCCATTAGTGCCTCAAGATCATCAAGATCATCATCATAGGTATCACTGTCACTATTCACACATTTATTTTTCCTTTCTTAGAATTTTGAAGAACCAATTGAGATTTGAATGCAGATTCAATATTGTGAGTAGTGAAATTATCAAATTTTGACAATTCAAAAGTAGTAAGTCTACCAACCAGACCTTCCAAAGTTAAGTTGTTACTAGGAGCACATCTTAGTTCTTGTATTTCATAAACTATAATAGCATAAATAGGAATTAAGGCTCTCAATATATTGCTAATAATAGTTTCATCATCAATATTTCTATTAGATCCTCTAATAGCATTCGCAACCTCTTTAACTTAGCCACAATATTGTACTATAGTCTCACCTTCTAACATCCTCATTTCATCAAAATTACCTCTCAAGATTTTAGATTTGGCTCTTACTACATTTGTGACTCCACCATAGATAGTTGTCAGTGTGTTCCACATTTTCTTTGCATTGGTACAATCCTTGATGTCTTCAAATTTAGGATAACTTAGGGGTGATGCAATCTCTAACATTGTTTGATTGTGTTCTTGATTTTCTTTCATCTGTTGGGCTATCAAAGGTGTTGGTACTAGTATGTAATCATTTTACACATAATATTTTGTTGCATATCCATTTCCATCTAGGTGTAGATTCATCAAACTTTTCCATGCAGGGAGGTTCTCCTTGTTCATCTTTGGTACCTCCCTTTTGTACATCTTGATCTTTAGCTCCAAGTACCTTCAAAATTTTCCTTACAAGCACCACACGCTTTGATACCAATTGTTGGAATGATTTATAATTGAGAGGGGGGGTGAATCAGTTATCCTCATGTCTAGATGTACCAATTGAACTTTTAAACACTTTAAACAATTCAGATCTACTCAACAATCCACTTGGTCTCTATAGAATATAATCAGTAACATAAAATTGCAGTCCATTGTCCAAAAGTAGTCAAATTACAAAATATAAAACTCAAGTAACACATCAAATAAAATTCACACAAGTATGACACCAGGATTTAACGTGGAAACCCAATTTGGGAAAAACCACCAGTAACATGCTACCAATTTTTCACTCTTCTGAAGTGAGCTATGTGAGGAGCCAACCCTGTCAAAGGTTACAATACACACTACTAGGTGTGACCTTGTTAAAGGATTTAATTGCCGTGTCAGGAGTGGCCTTGTTAGAGGACTTAAGAAAATCTCCATAGAATGTCACCTTGATTAAAGGATATACAAATGACTATTAGGTCAACCTTGATTAAAGGATTTCAACTAATACAATGTTTAGAAAGTAACAATGGGTTTTGATCTGATACATACAAATCACTTTGAAAAATACATATCCAATGTAGCTCATATGTTGATCTACTAATTGGCCTTCATTATCATCTCCATCTTTGATCTTCTTGGAAACCCTTCAAGAAATCACCACAACTCTTCTCAGCTCTTCTCAGCCTTCTGCTTAGGTTCGCCAATCAATAGAATCAACCTCTCTTCATAACCTACAATTAGGTTATCCTTATACCTCCTTAATTAGGTAGTTTAATCTTTTGTCTCTTAATAATCACCGTAGATCTTAGGTTTAGGTTAGATAATTCAAACCCTTCCAAGATTTCGTTCTCCTTCTAACCTTCTAGATACTTCTCAAAACTTCTCCTTGAGTCCATGCATAAAAATAGTTTACCATGCATTAAATACTCCAGGTCATTCATCCTTATCTTCAACACATTTTACATATTCCAAGAATTCAACTGTGTCAATTGGGAATCTCAATCCCTTAAAAAATTGTAAAATACTGCCACTCGGTCATCACTATTTTCTTCTGCTCGATCTTCACTGAATAACTCAGTCATCGTTAAAACTATTCTTCTTGGCAATCACTATCTCTGCTCGGTTCATTATCTGATACTCGGTAATTACTGATGCTCGATCGACACTATATTTTATCGGTTTATACTAGCACTCAGTCAACACTAACATCACTCATCTTATACTTAAGTTCCTTAATCTTCTGCTCTTTTTCTCAGTCAAGGCTATGCTTTCAGACTTTCTTTCCTCATCTCTTCCATGCTTCAAACCAACTGTCTTCTTCACTTAATGTTATAGATAAACAACATTTTACCTTTCCAATGTGCCAACTAATCAAGTACCCATTGTAGTTTCTCATAACTCAACCTTTTCACTAGGTCTTCTTGTTATCTCGTCTTTTCAAATCCTCTTCATCAATCAAATGATATGGTACTCTAGTACATAGCAATTGTCTCACAAATTAACATTTGACAACAATGACAATATAACAATTGTTTCAATTGTAATTTCCAACAGTGGCTACCTTAACCCTTAATTAAGTAATATTATCATTATTAGATTGTTATTTGGTTAGTTAGGTTGGCCTAAGGTCTATATATTCATATTTAGGTTAGTCTTATATATAATAGAAATAAATAGGGTATATATAGGAGGCTACGAGTCTTATATTGAGTATCGCATTCTTATTGAATATTATTGGAGGTATTCCCCTTGAAGTGGATTAGGAGGTTGCCCCTCGAAGTGGCATATTATTATCAAGTATTTGTGGCATATTTTTTTATTATATCTTATATGTGCAAGTTGTTTCATTACAAGTGGTATGAGAGCATGAGCTTAGGGTACCATGAAGGCAATATTTTTTCATTAGTTTTAGAGGCTACATTGTAAATCACATATCTTTCAAAATCAACTGATTTTTTTTCTATTTTTTAAAAGGTTTTTGTAAATTGTATTGGACCACATTCAAGCCAATTTATAGGTCAATTAGAGCAAAATCGAGTAGTTTATTGCAGATTTAGGGATTCTACACTAAATGTTTGTAAAGCACATATCTCACATATTTGAGAAAATATCTTCTTAATTTTTAAAGGGTTTTTGAGGAGATAATTAAAGAATCTTCATACCAAAAATCAGATTTTTATCAATAGTATTTTGAAGGTTATTATAATTCCATTATTTTTTAATAAATTTTCTTTATAGAAAAAGAAGAATGAAAAGAAAAAAATAGGTACATAAAGTAGAAGAACAATAAAAAAGGAAGAAGAGATAGAAAACAAATAAGCAATTGAGAGAGCGAGGGGGATCAAAAAAACAAAAAGAAGAATAAAATAGAAATGAGATGATGAAGAAAAATAAAAAGTTACTAGGGTGAACCCGCAATATTAGGTTACCCTATTTTTTAACATCCTTATTTTTGCTGAAATCACACATTTTTAAGAAAATATGATGATTTAAGCCTTGAGAGGTCCCATTTGAAGGAATTAATTAAAAATGGTTAGATCAAATCCTCTTAGTTTAAACTCTCTTTGATATAACCTCTCTATTCCTTAGGTCATACCTGCAATGAAATCTCCTTTGCATCTATCAAAATGATAATAGAAAATTATTTCGACAAATTTTGGGGGATCAAATGAATTCATTTGACAAACCCAAATGCAAGATGATACTACTCAAAAAAAGCTTTCCAATGACTATGATTTTAATTTATATTGAGTTTATTGTGACTTTGTATTTTTACTTTTACTAAACATAGGTTTTGCACCATATGTCAACTTCTATGTTCAATGCTTATGGAAAAATAGTAAACTAAGTGAAAAAAATGAAAACTATGTAGGCACTAGGCATTGATTTCTTCTTTCTAACAAAAAAATAACAATAATTGAATTTTAATACATATAGAACAAGTTATGGATCTTTATGTGAACCTTTGTCTAAATTATAGTCAATGTCACTTTAAAACTTTATAAAATATAAAATATTCAACATAATCAAATAAAACCAATTGCACCCACTAGATATCGGTGTTACAAATCTAAATTTGAAAGAATCACTTTTTTATTTGATGTCAGAATACCGACGGTTATCACTTCTGTTGCCATTTCCAATGCAAAAATGCCAAAGGACACGTGTCAAAATTGTGACAAATAGGTGTTGCAAATCTGACACATAGTTGCCAAAATTTGGTCTCAAATGTACTAGTGTTTGTAATACATTGGAATCCACCAAGCCTAAGGCTTGGATTTTCTTTGGAGATCCAACCCAAAGGCTTGGATGATTCAAATAGGCCTGAGACATGTTTTCCAATAGACATACAAAAATTTCATATCTTTTTTTGTGTGCTCCTCGTCAGGTTTACTTGTGGTTCAATAATGTTAAAATCAGACATCATGATATTGTAGATCTCTCTGTTAGCTATCTAACGATATAATTTATTTTGAATTCTAATTATGTTAAGATTTTCATCTTTAATTTCTTTTGTATGTATGTCTGATTTTTGTCAAAAACCAATGTGTAGTATTTTGGGTATAGATTTTGCCTCGTTCATCAAATTTTGCAACAAGTTACTTTTTTAGAAACTAGACTCCATTATATACACTTTAAAAAAAAAAAAAAAATGATTTTTGATTAGTTTTCAATGATCTCTAGAGGGAGCACACAGAAATTTCACTTTTGGAGGATGTGTGCACTTCAAAAATTCATAAAAAATATACATTCATCAAAAAATTAGCATAAAAATATGGGAAAAACTATATGGTGTTAGCTAACTTCTCACTGGAGTGATTAAAAAAATTGAAAAAAAAAGATAACATTTTAGGGGGAGCACACCAGACACTATGTTATATTTTTTCACAAAAAACAAGACCACTTTTTGTGCTCCCCCTTTTTGAGGGCCTTAATCTGCACCATTTTAAAAATAAATTAATAGTTTAGAAACTAGATTTAGAGATATTACAACTCTTGTTCTTGTCGCATCTTAAAATTTTGAGTCTAACTATCTTCAATTTCTCATTGAAGTTCAGACTGATTTCAGAAAAAAAAAAGAAAAAAAAAAGAGTTGCATCTTATACCCCCTTTTTGGTCCCCCATCTTTGTGCACATACCCTATCCCTTTTAGAAAAAAAATTATGCGTCAGTAAGTGAATGCCACTCTTTAAACATGTTTTTTTGTTAAAAACTAGATTTCAAAGAAGATGGAAAAATGGATACAAATCAATTCTAAATTTTTCAAAACAAAAAACATTTTTAGAATCTACACGCGAAATGCTAAAAATCATCAATTGACATCATCTTGAAGTTCCTAATAGTTTAGTGGCAATAGTTGTCTCAATATGATTTTTTTAGAATGTTCATTTCAATGTCAAAATTGGCAAAAAAGTGTAACCCACTATTGTGGGACCACCCAGCATTGAGGACAATGATTTTGTAAAGAGGAGACCAATGTTATGTCCCTAATCGCATAGTGTGCATATGGTAACGAGTAGTTAGGTTGTGGCTACCTTAACCCCTAATTGAGTCAATTGGTCATTATTAAATTGTTATTTGGTTAGTTATAAGTTGGCTTAAGACTTATATAATCATATATAGATCAATTTTGGTGATATACTAGGAATACATAGGGTATATATAGGAGGTTGTGAGTCTTATTTCATTATGGGGAGTTGAATTCTTATTGAATATTATTGGAGATATCTCACTCGAGGTGGATTAGGAGGTGTCCACCTTTAAGTGGTATATAGTTACGTCTTTATGCACTATATTTCATAGTATATCTTCTATTGTGAAAGTTATTTCATTACATGGTTTTCCTCTTCACCTTACTTCTCTTCCACACATTTTTTTTCCTTCCTATATTTTTTCCTACGTTAGAATCCCTATGACCTACTCTCATGACCTCCTCTACTCACCTTATGCAAACACCAACTTGCTTCATCACCTCCAAATTGGATTCTTCCTCTAGTAGCTTAGGCTCTGTTTATCAATTGGATCCTTGACAAAATTTGAAGACATTCTTTAATAACGTTTGATAGTTGTCTTTGTAATTTCCCTCTCTCTTCCTCTTTTGATAAGGCATTTTAAATAGCTACCATTTATCTTTATGCTAGCAAAGGTTGTAGAATCTAGCTTTACACCTACCAATTTGATTTTCTTGGAAGTGTCTAAGATATTTTTGACAAATCATTTTATGAATATTCCAACAATCATTTTTGTCCAAAAGACAATATTTCTTGGAGGCATTCTATCTAATACTTCGCATTCCCTATCTATGCTTCCACATTTTTCATACATGTTTACGAGGGTAGTTGCAACTACAATATATGATAAAATTTGTGCATCCTTTATGATTTGAAAAATGTTTTTGTCACGTTCCAAATCTTTCACCTTAACACAAGCTGACCACATCATCCTTCCAAATTGAATAATGAACCAATTGAATTGTGACCAAATAGTTAGATTTTGTACTAAAATGGAGGGTGCACAACCTATTATGAGTTGGAGCCAACAATATGGAGGACAAAAACTTTGCAAGATAATTCGAGAGAATTTGGGGCAAAAAAATCTATAAAAAAATTAAGAAAGCTAACTAAAAATATTTTTGTTGGTGTTGATCTCTAGTTTACCTGAGTACTACACCAAGCAGGCCGAGTAAGTAAAATGTTGGAAAAATTAGAAAAAATTGGAAGTGAATGGGGCAATAATCCCATGTTTATTTTTTATTCACTTGTGCTCCTTGTCTTGGGGAGACTTTCCTCTTCCACTCTTCTTTTCTTAACACAGTCAAAGGCTAGTGGATCCAATTAATGACTGATGGACCTTGCAACCAAACCAATATGCAGTGGAAATACACAACAACAACAACAACAACAACAGATATGATATAAAATAGAGGTCTTTATTCATCAAATCATCGATTACATGCAATGTGTCAGGCTGTAAGGCCTTCCCGATTATGACCAATATTAATGCAAATAACAGTCTACAAGATCTCATGGATCCAAATCTTTTTCCCAACATCAACATTCAGCTAGTCTAGGTTTGCAACACGTAGCACACTGGTAGGCACCCAGGAAAGATCTAAACTTGTACTCAAACTTCCAAGCAATCTTCCTACTCCTAAGCTCGTAGGAGACTAACCTTTCTCCCAACAATCTGATGCCCCCAAACAACTACCCAAGCATCCTATAAATACTAATTCCTAGCCACAAGTCAGCTGATGAAACAATTAACCCACACAAACAAATATTAAATGCTAAAACATCATTCAGCTCTCACATAGCCTTACAAAATAAATAAACTCTCAAAGATGGCCCCAACAGTCATTAGATCTGCATAGAAGAATGCAACACGCTAGATCTAGGTCCTCACATGTCCAATGGTCAATCCATAACATGAGGAAAATGACCCAAATTAAATGCACCAGTCGGCCAATCCGGTCTATCCAAACAATCCAGTTGTTAAGAAAGAACACCAATAAATAGAAGAGATAGCCAAGCATTAGTAGAATGACCATGCCACGCATGACCGAGAAACCTAGTTATCGCCAAGCACCAATGAACCGACACCTTCAATCATCGAGCATTCTTTAGAGACCGAGCACTCTGATAACATAGAAATTGAGCAACCAGTCTCCCAAACAGAGCAAGAACTCCACCAAACCAAGACCAAAACCAACAATCTACCTTCAAAGACAAACATATTTTTGGTTGATACAAGATTGCCAAGAATCCTAGGATGCTCCTGCATCAAACACCCCAAGAAAGAAAGATTTTCTTATAAAGAAATCAAGAAAGCATCAAGGGAATGAAAAAAGGTATGCCGAATCTGTTCTTTACCCAAATATCTTCTTGTCCTTCATCCCAAGTAGTCTTTACTCCATTCATTATCTCATGCAGAAAGTTCTTCTACTTTCCACTTTGTTTACCCCTCTAGTCGGCAATTGATAGAAACCAACAGTGACCACTACCAATCACCTCAGTGCCTCGATAAGGTTCATTCTCTTCAATCAACTCAACATCGTCTGCATCTTTTTGTGTCATAAATTTCATCATCTGCTGAACCATTTCTGCCAACAAAACCATCTGCTTCTTAATCTCAACAAACTCTTTAGATATCTCTTTCTCCTTCTCATTCAAACTAGACTTAACAAGAATAGGTTCCTCAAGCTTTTGCTCCTGAGGTTTGTCATAAGGATAACACCCGATAACTCCACATCCTTTAACCCCTATCTCCTATAAAGGTATCAGCTTATGCCAAGCTCCTTCATGCCTAACCACATAGGTGTTAGCACGACCATCAAACAACACATTCTTGTCAAACTGCCAGGGTCTACTGAGCAACATATGATAAGCATCCATAGGTAATACATCACACAATATCTCATCATGGTAAGATCCAATCTAGAAATTAACCAAGCATTGTTCCTCAACTCTAACCTTAGAAACATCTTGTATCCAACTAATCTGATAAGGATTAGGATGTTTCCTTCTTCCCAAATTCAATTTACTAACCATCTCATCTGAAACAAATTTTTCAAAACTTTCACCATCAAGTATGACATTACATACCTTATCCTTGCACTTACATCTGGTTCTGAACAAATTTCTTCTTTGCACCGGTTCATGAACACATGCAGCTAATCTCCTAATGAAAAGACATTCACCTTTCTCTAGAACATTCTCAATATCTTCTTCAGCAACTAATACAACTCTTTTCTTAGAACACTGCGAACTTCTATGACCAGCTTTACCACAGTTATAACAAGTACCAGTGAACTCATTCTTCCATCTACCTCTCTATCCAGCATTCTTATTAAGTTGACCACTGCTAGATCCAACATCAGGCTTAGGGTTCTCTGTCACATTACTTTTGGTAACTGTCTCACCAGTCTTACCACCTTGGTTCCTATTGTTTTGTCTACCTTCAAACTTCTTATTGAGCTTCTCTTCAATCTTCAATGCCATCTGATAAGCATCTCCTATTTTTGTCATCTGAACAGTAAGTAACTCTTCCTGAATACTAGGTCTCAAACCATAGACATTCCTAGCAACCTTCTCTTTATCAACTTCAAAATGACCAGTCCTAATCAGGATTCTGTAAAACTCCTTGGTATACTCCTATACCAATTTGTTAGTTTGCTTCAAAGCTTGCATCTTCTTAAACATTTCCAATTCATAATCCACCAGAATGAATTGCTTCTTCAACTTATCAACCATTTGGTTCCACTTAGTGATCTTTTCTTTTCCTCTTCTACCTCTTTCCAACTGAACTTCTCTCCACTAGATATTTGCATGACCCTTCAACTTAGTCTTTGCAAATATAACTCTATCAGGATCTTCTATTTCTTCATACTCAAAGTATTCATCGATCTCATTGATCCAATCAATCAATTCTTCAGGCCTAAGTCTTCCAGCAAATGCAGAAGAAAGTGCAAAACTTCAACCTTAGGTCTCTTCCCAATCTTAGACATAGCTTTTAGGACTCTATTCTCCTCTGGATCTCTAGCTTCTTCTATAGCTTCTTCAAAATGATCTTCTTCATAAGATTCATCATCACTATCCTCCTTCAAGGTAGGCTTCTTCTTTCTCAACTCTTCTTGTAAGTCTTGCACTTGTTTCTGCAAAGCCCTAAAATCATCAAGACTGAATTCTCTAGTAGTCTCTTCATCTGAGATCTCACAATTTCTCCTCGGAGGCATCTTCCAATCAAGATCTAGACATGAACACACAATATCCACTTGGCTCCAATAGGAATAGACTTTTCTCAAATAGGAACAAACTTCACTCTAATACCACTTGACGCAGTCAAAGGTTGGTGGATCTAATTAAGGACTGACCGACCTTATAGCTAAACCAATATGCAGCGAAAATACACAACAACAAAAATAGATCTGATATCAAATAGAGGTCTTTATTAATCAAATCAATGATTACATGCAATGTGCCGCGCTATAAGGCCTTCCCGATTATGGCCAATTGTAATGCAAATAACAATCTACAAGATCTCGTAGATCCAAATCTTTTTCCCAACATCAGCATTCAGCTAGTCCAGGTCTACAACACGTAACACACTGGTAGGCACCCAGGAAAGATATAAACTTGTACTCAGACTTCCAAGCAATCTTCCTACTCCTAAGCTCATGGGCTACTAACCTTTCTCCCAATAATCTAATGCCTCCAAACAACTACCCAAGCATCTTATAAATACTAATTCCCAGCCACAAGTCGGCTAATTAAATAATTAACCCACACAAACAAATATTAAATGCTGAAACATCAATCGGCTCTCACATAGCCTTGAAAAATAAATAAACTCTCAAAGATGGCCCCAATGGTCATTAGATCACATAGAAGAATGCAAGACACCAGATCTAGGTCCCCACATGTCCAACATGTTAGGAATGGGAACACTGAGAGGGGGGGTGAATCAGTGTTCACTATATTTTATCTTTTTACTTTAATCTTTATACTAAACTTAAATGCTTAAGTACTGAATTAAACATTCACATATACATGAAACATGAAATCAACACATGACACCAATATGGTTACAAAGAAACCCAAATAGGTGAAAACCCTGGTGGGAATTGACACCCACTAATATTCTATACTAGTGTTTTGTGATCCTTCTAAAAAGATGCTTAACCCTATTAGGAATTTCTTTACAATGCTTTAAGTATAGTAGACCTTGTCAAGGGTCAGACCATGTTAGGAGTCTTTTAAAATAGTCACTGTTAGGGGAGTGGACACACTTTCCTAGAGCTCACTGCTCAAGTGGTGAAGGCTACAACCTTCTGATCTCAGATACACACTATATCTGCTGGATGAACTGTCACTGTGACACTACTTGTTAGATCAGTTCCTTTGATGTGTTGATGCTTTGACCTCTTGAAAAGATTTAATACATCTTATAGAATCTTCACACACTTTTTTTTTTCTTATCACAACTCTCTATCGACTTCCATACCAATTACAATGGGCGCATCTTATATTTATACACACATACAAAATAAACAACTAGGTCATCCCTTAAACCTATTACATACAATGCTTCCAAATGAATCGGCTTAAGCCTATTCACAATCAAACATATTTACATGTTGGCAGCCTAATCATAATAGGTGCATAGCCTTTACAACATTATAATATAGTCGCAACATAAAATGCTAACAGTCAGCTGTATACTCTGTTCTTTACTGGCACACACTAGTTGTGCAACTTCAACTGCCTGTATCTTCCTCATACTTGCATATTTGATTATGCTCTCATAGACTAAGCATGAATATAGTTTGACCAACTTAAATTCCAGGGCGCATACCATAATTCTTTCGTATGCACGTGCGCTAGTGCTCTGAGCTGCAGGAACTCTGTACACTGTCCAGTCTTCAACACTTAACTGATTTATGATCTTCTCATCAAGTGCACTGACTTCAAACTACTATATGAATTTGTTGCCATAATGAAAACACTATATTAAGTCATATACATCAGTATAGCCAACTTTCCAACAATCTCCCCCTTTGTCAATGATGGCAACAAAGGAATATAGCCAAGTTGCTAACTATTCTTAATACAATTTTTTTTTGTCTTCTATACACTTATATCTCCTTATACATATTATGATCCATATTCTATACACAAATCCCCCTTTGACATTAATGACAAAGGTGTTTCAAAAATTGTATCTACATATATTTACTGAGGGAAAACATCTGAATATGTTATCTTTAGGTTTTGGATCTCCTTCTTCCAAAATGTGATCAAAGAGTTTACTATCTGGAGATGGGCACATAATGCATACTATAGCTTCTCCATCTTCTTCAAGTCTGTGGTAGGACCTTGATCATAGGTCATCATTGTGGCATCAATCTCCTTGATATTCTGATTAAGAATGTCTAAATAGGGCGCAAGAGTATTCCTCAACTTGTATGCACCCTAAAATGGTCACCTAGACTTTGGGCCCCATTTATTCAATTTGTCAAATATCAATTTTTTGAATCAATGTTTTACAATATATTCAAATCAATTTCCTGGATCAAATCATAACTATTTCAATCATTTCAATAATCTCCTAAGGTTTAATCATGTCATCAACAATTTTATTTAATTAAAAGAAATAATCCCTTTTAAATAAATAAAATAACTTTATTTAATTGAAAGTAATATCTCTTAAGTAAAATAAATTTATTTAATTAAAACCCTTTTTAATTAAATGATTTTATTTTATTTAATTAATATTCATCTTTTAAATAAATAACCTTATTTTATTTAATTAAAAGAGAATTATTCTTTTAAAATAAATAAAATCCTCTCAAAAGATCTTTTGTGATGAAAAAAGGAAATAAGTGAAATAAAAATAAATAAAATGAAGAGATTTCCTTTTCTCTCCACACTTTTTAAAAATCAGATTTCTTTCCTCTTTTTACATTAATCCCACATTGATCTTGGAGATGCAATATCTTCCACAATTTCTTATATAAGGAGCCCTCTCCTTCTCAATTAAAAATCTAGAATTTTCATATTATCATTATGTTGAAGATTTTTTTGACAACATTAGAGCTTTAGAAATCATCATTTTAGATTGCACATTTAGTTTACTTTTCATATAGATTAATTAGTGAAGTAGTTTATTTCTTGTATTGCATATAGATTAATTTCAATAAAATAGTTTATTTCTTGCAATCATATAGTTTAATCTTCATTTCAATAAATTAGTTTATTTTCTTGCATTTGCAATCATATAGATTAGTTTCATTTGCATGCAAGAACTCGATTCAATGGAGATTAGCATTCTTGCTTCTCCTCCTTGAATCTCTCGTTCTGCAGTGTACTTGCAAGGGTTCAATCTGAGGGCCCCTCATAACAATTCATGCACTCCACATATAGAGAGTTGTGGATCGATATTCGAGAGCTCATTATTGAGTATTCTTGGATGCAAGGATTCACAGAAGTATGACCATTTTTAGTTCACACATTTTGGCGCCCACCGTGAGGCAGAAAAGATTAATTTCTGGCCTCATTCTTGATTGGTTTTTCAATTTTAGTGTTGGTTCTAGGCCTTGTATGACCATGTATAGATTGGAAACCCTATAATATAGTAATAGATGGATATAATGATGAATCCTCTTTCTCATGCTTTTGGTTTGGTTTATGTTTATAAAGAAATGAATAAGTTATGATCATTTTGGTGAAAGTGGGTATTTGCAGATTTGAGATTCTCTGAATACAGTCAGATTGAAACATATGGTACGGACAAATTATAAATAATCAAGACCTATAATAATATTCATTGGAAAGATACATGAATTATCTTTCATTTCCTTTTGGTTTGAGTCATTTTTATGCAGATTTGTGAAAGTTACGGGTATTTGAGTGAAAAATAATTTTTAACAATTTGCATTGGAGTTGCAGGCAATGATTTACTCTTAGAAAATAATTTATGAATGGAAAAAATAAATGGCTTACATATTTGGAAACTAGATTCATTAATAGTTTCTATAAAATTAGTTTGGTTTCATTTGGATTCTTTTGTAGAAAGATATGTGATTCCCTAGGCAGGGTTTGGTGTTTTAAATCTGATTTATGACAGAAAAATTACAGTCTAAAAAGGTTATTGGTTGAGGAACAAAATGGAATCATAAGACCTTTTAATTTTGAAAAATGGTAGTTCTTGATGTTGGCTAAAAACTTCATTCTTTCCAAAAAATTTAATATTGTGATTTTATGGGTCAAATAAATCAATCTTTAAAGACTGTCTTGAAGACAACAATGTTAAATCAAACTCCTAACAATTGATTTTCATATCTAAACATCTTAGGGTTTTTTTTTTTGGATGTGTGCTAAATGCCGGAGTGCAGATCTTTGGACCTAAGGTGAGTTCTTAAAATCTCTATAGCACTTGGTTTGGGCATAAAATTAATCTCTCATGTGTTTGGCTTGAGTGTTACACGCTTTCATATTACACATTTTTGATGCTCTTAATGGGAAATGAATGAACATAGATTTGCTTTTATACAAGTTTGTGTTTAAGTGAATACTTGTGTTTAAACATTAAGTAATTATTGGTTCCAATATCAAAAAAATCTCATTAAGTAATCTAGGGCATGGATTCATTCCTTGTTTACATGAAGAGTTAAATGCACCACTTTGTGGACTCACTTCATGTTTACTTGGAAAGTTAAATATTCCATGATTCAAACCCTCTTACACTTATGAGTAGTATTGATTAGCAGTCTTAGATTATTTGTGATTGATCTAGATTGCTATCTTGGGTTATTGGACTTGCTCTTCTGCCGACCCCTCATTCCACCCTATGGTTGCAAGGTCAGCACCACATTAAAGGGGAGAGGTCTGCATAGAAAGAAGCGTTAATTGTTCCACCAGGCAACCCTTTTGTGCTTTTTAGAACTCACTAGTTTTCTAGGGTGTGGACTCACTTTGAGTTTGTGTGAGGAGTTAAATGCACCACTTTGTGGACTCACCTCACATTTACTTGAAGGGTTAAATGTACCACCTTTAGTGCTTTCCAATACTTTTTGATAGTGAATTACTTACCTTTTCATTTTTTAGAAGGTCTGCTTGGGGATTTCATCACCTCAAGGGATGACCTTAACTCCCGTGTTCCGGCGGAGTATAAATATCGGGAGGTGAATCCAAAGAAACCTCTCTTGAGAATGAGTTAGATTTCACTCTTGGCTAAGCCTTAAAGAACTTTATACCGTTGAGAAGTGAAGGAGGAGATTTGGGTTACCATCTCCCCCCGGCTATGTGATTTTTGATTCTTCTCATCTACAGATTTGTGTCTCACGTACCTTGCATATATTGAGGAAACCCTTTAGAAAATCCATGCATATCCTTATAGACAACTTGCTAAGATGTTGTTGTGTTCTATGTGCCCGCTAAAACATTTTCAAGAACATACACAAGTAGAATCTTTAAGGAGTAGCATACTAAGTCACTTGATTGTTCATGTGCTAGATTGCTTTGCCCCTTGTTCATTGTTTGAAGACAATTGCTTGCTTGAAATCCTTGATTGTTGTCTTATGTGCTTGATCAATGATAAAAATCTGTTGATGTACTTGATCTTTTAAAACGAACACAAAAATTGAGTTCCTGAGTTGAAGCACCAACCTTTTTACAGCTTGCTTGATTTTCTATCCTGTCATTAGAGACCTATCTTTGTCCTCTAGGGATAGCATCATTTGGTTTACAAAGTCACCTTGGAAATAATTGTCAAGTTGAAACACTAGTCTTGGTGAGAGTTTATCTCTAGAATTGTTAGCCACATTTTTGGAGAATTTTAGTACTCTTTTTGTCCAAACCATTTCCATCAAATTCAATTTTAATTATATTTTGGCCTAGTCCAACCTCTTAATTCAAAAGTGCAAGGGTAGTCACCCTTTGATTTGAGGCACCTCTTTGATAGTGTTGGTAACGCCTTTTGCAATTTCTATCTTACCATCTCCCTTTGGACATTAGAGAACTTTGATTATCCTAGTTTGGTGTTGACATTTTGTGAGGCCATCTTATCACCAAGCGTCTTCAATTCTCATTCTTCCTTGGTCAGTCTAGGTTAGATCCTAGGTGTTGTCATGTTGCTCAACATCCAAACAAACGTTAATGGTATCAATTACACAAGATGACTCTTGGTCTTCTTCTTTCTTCTTCCCTTCCCATGTTTTTCTTCTAAAGTTTTCTCTTCACATGGGATATTCTTCTCGTCTTCCTAATTCTTTTCCTCTTACTATCTAGTCTATTTTCTTCTATTTCATCTCTTATGTCACTTCCATGCTTGATTCTTCTTCTTACAGAACCATGAATTACAAATATCTTGCTATGGAACCTCTTTTAAAAATGGATGATCTTGAACTCATTACTGAATTCGAAGAGTTTTGTTCCTCTAACAGTCCTTCTAGATATGGCAAAGGTGATAAACTTAAGATAAAAATAGAAAAAAGATTGAAGGAATCAGACGCCTTTGCTAGAATTATCAACATGATCCTGTCATGACCTCCTTCTTCCAAAAGTCTTTCATCTTCTAAATCTTCCAAGTCATACCATGATTCTTCTAAACATTCTTCATATTCTAAGTCTTCTCATCATTCTTCATCTCCCAAATCTTATCACGACTATTCTAAACATTATTCAAATTCCTCATTATCTAAGTCTTCTTCTTCCACTAGGTCTTCACCTTCCTCTTCTTCATGATCTTGTTCCTCTTCTACTTCTCCCAAGAGTCTTACTTCTCTTCACGAGACATACCATAATGAGCAACAAGATAATACTTGTGATACCTCTTCCATGAAGAGTGCCACACCCACATATGATGACTATGATGACTATTATGATGGCTATGATGATTAACCCTATAGTCATACCTATGATGCTTCTATTCATAAGAGTCCTCCTAGCCGTGTGCTTGTGCTTCTTGGAAATGGGTCATCCCATTGGATAGATCGGGATGGTGATCCATATGAATCTGATTTTGAGAGAAATTATGATATTTGTTGTGACCAATATGATACATCTACTTCTATTGAGGAAGAGAAATTTTTCCATATTGATTATAAATGTAGATACTATGAGCATGTCTCCTCTAAAAATTCTCTTGCTAAAAATAAAGATTTTACTCTCAAGAAAGATCATGTTAATGCTAGACCTTTGTCTTGTGATGGTTCCATTCCATCCCCTACTTCTTCCAATACTCCCACATCTCCTAAAGTCACCTACTCTTCCAAATTTTTCACAAATCCTACATCCGACATAAATTCTAATGCTTTCCATGCAGTTCCCTATAGTTATCCTCAAGGGCCATCTCTTAAAAATACTCAAGTTAACCTTCACTTGGCTGCAAATACTTCTGATAATGCTAAATCTAAAGAGCCTAAGCCTTTATGCGCTATAATGCCTACTTCAACTATTCCTTCACCATCTCTGCCAAAGTCTTCCATACAACTCCAACCTGCTTCCTTGTCCTTAGAAGTGGCTTCATGTCAAGAGGACTCTAAAACTGATATAAAAAAGAATATAAAGAAAGATCAAGATCAAGAACCCTCCATGTCATCCACTCCTTTTCATGATGTTCTCTATCCGCGTCATGGTTCTTTTGATCCTTTACGCCCTTCCTCATTTATTCCACCATGTCTTAAGTCTTCTCTGAAGCAAGATCAAGTTACTACCCACACCGTTGAGCTTATTGATAATGAAAATAACCTTACCACTCTTGCACTTTCCAAAGATGATATTTCCATTAAGGTTATTAAAAATGGTGTTGTTACTTCCGATGTTAAGCCTATTCAAGAGACAAATTCTACACTTATGCTATCCAAAGATCCTTGTCAAGATCAAAGTCTTCCATCTTCTTGTTCTACCATTCCATGTTCACTTCCGCTTTCTACTCTTCCTAAGTCTTCGCAAGATTTGAATGATCCTATCAAAGAAAATGCTCTTATTCAAGATGTCCAGGATCCTATTGAAAATTATAATGCTCACTCTGAAGATGTTGATATCCTTGGTTGTCATATAGATGCTGATGAACTTATTGATTATCCTTTTGCATCTTCCACTTCCATCCTTGGACCTCTTCCACCACTACTAAGGACTTCACGTCTTCCTTCCATATTGGGTCCTTATGTCCCTCCATTTTCCCCTCCTAACTCTCCTAATTCATCATCTATCTCGGGTCCTTATGTCCCTCCATCTCCTATCTTTTCTCAAGATCAACATAGATGCATACCTTTGAATCCTTTTCATCCATCCACCCATCTACACTAGTCATATTATCCTTCTTCTTCCACATGGTCCCAAGTCTTTTGGAAGTAACTTGAATGTTCAATATAAGAAAAAGAAACAATACAAGAATCCATCAAAGAAAGAAGATCACCATGTCTCCTCTAATCGACATGGGGGCATAAAGTCAAAAGAGATATCTAAGAAGAAAACTACAAGACAAGTATGGGTTCCAAAATCCATCATTCAAGATATTCTCTTTAATTCATCAAAAGGAAATAAAAAGCCTAAGGCTATATGGATTCCAAAGTCTCTCGTAAGAGAGTCTCATGTTGAACAAAAAGTGAAGTTGACATTCAAGCTTTCCAAGACTTCCACCTCATATTCTTCCAAAAACATTCTTCCTTTCCATGCACCTGAACCACAACCTCTACTAAACATTCACCATATTCCTTCATGTATTCCTTCATTCAAGTTTCCTCCATCCTCTCCCCACCCTCCAAGGTGTGCGTCAATGTTGATCTTGCCTTCCTTTCCATCTACTCTTTCACAATCCTTCAATTCATTATTCTCTTGCCTTCTATCATTTTTTCTCATTTGCATATTCCTCCTATCTTCCAACTCCACTCACTTTACATAAAACTGTATCCTCCATTTTTCTTTTCCATCTTCCTTTCCCTATCAACATCTTTGAGCATATAATTTTGAATCCTTGGCATATCATGGTTTATCCTTTCAAGGAGCATTATCTAAAAGCTTGCCTTCTTCCAAAAATTATAAAATTCAAAAAAAAAAAGAAAAAAGAGAAAAAAATGAAAAAATTGAAAATGTGCCTTGGTAAAAACCTTGAAACAGGTGCCTTGGTAGCAAAAGTAAAGAGAAATAAATTCATCCTATGGTGAAAACCACTCCCTTGTGGCACCTTGGATAAGTACCATGATGAAAACCTAACAATCAGGCATCATGCGTAGTTCTTCTACATATCTCATCCATTCTGTCTTCTCTCTTTGATCTTGACAAGGTTGATCTATACACGTACATTTGGCTATCTTAGGAGCGGTATTACGATGATCCTGCTTTCATTTCTTTGATGTCTAGCCTTCATATCTATTCTCCTCCATTCATTCTAGTCTTTCACTATCCTTTTCACCTTTGGTCTTGATCTAATCTAATATCTAAAAAAGAGAAACACAATGCTATGAAGCCTCTTGACATGTCTACTCCTTTGGACTGCATCTTTTTCCTTCTTTTACATTATGCCTTTCTGACTTATCCTATGCTAACCTTCCATCGCTCGTTCAAATGTACTTTACATGATAATTTTTCCCTAGCTTACATACTCTTGAGGAGTTTTCCTTTGAGGATTTCTTCCATTCATTCTGCTTCATTCTATTGTCTTCCATCTCTCCCACCAGCTTGCTAATCCCTCTTGTTCTCCACCTCACTAGACATTGGGACTGCACGATGTGATCTTGCTTGGGAGTTTGATGCTCATTCTGTCTGGGGGCATCCTTTGTATATAATTATTGATCCTGAAAAAAATCCCAAAAAATTGATATATTCTCAAAAAATTCCAAAAAAACTCATATATAATGCTGAAAAAATACAAAAAAAAATCAAAAAATACAAAAAATACAAAAAAATCAAAAATCAAAAAAATAAAAAAAAAAATAGAAAAAGTGCCTTGGTGAAAACCTGGAAACAGGCGCCTTGGTAGCAAAATTATAAAAAGTCTTGAAAATTTTTTTCCAGTGGTGAAAACCTAGAAACGGGCGCTACTTGAGGCCTTCGCACCCCTATTTCTTAGCATGCATCCTCAACACTTAGCCTTTCTCCATCATGCCTTGTCCTTGTCACCTTGGTTTGGAATTGGTCTTTGTCTTTGTCTAGGGGGCATCACTGTGTTAGCTTTGGTCTCTTGGATATGCTTTTCTTTAGGACACCTCGCAAATGGTGTTTTTCAACACCAACCCAACTGTGTTTTTCAACACAACCCCTGACATCGAGTGTTTTTCAACACTTATCAGTTTGGTGTTATCCAGTTTGGTCATGTGATCTTACTTGCTTCCAAGCATTTGATCCTTACCCTCGGAACTCAGTATCAATTTACACACTTAAAATTTTTAAATGCAACACTTAATGCTTGAGATATGTCATGATTTTTTTTGTGTGCTGACTGTTATTGATTTTCGTTGAATGTCCTTGTCTAATAAGTCTCTCCATGATGCATCACTAGAAGACTTGGGGCATGGGGCATGTTTTTATTTGCTTTCTACTTGTGGGTGTTGTCTTGAACCTCTTCAGTGTCTCTTGTTGTCTCCTTGACACACTTAGGAGATTTAAGGCATCATTCTTGACTATTTTTGTACAACCGTTCTCATGGTCATCTTGGCATTTATGCCTTGACACAAGCGTGGTTTTGCTACATTAAATTGGGTAAGCTAACATTGCAGCCATCTTGACCTTTATGTCTTTGATGCTCATGTTAGAATTTTTCCACATTCCAATCCGACATAAATCACATTCATATCTTCATAGTTGCATTTTTTACTAGTGATGATTGTGTGATTGTCCGATGTTCGGTAATAATGGCCCTATGATGAAAATAAGTTCTCTTACATTCTCTAATGAATGATGAACACAAAAATCCTATGTTACCCTATTGCAAGTACACCTTTGCATTTCCATGTAGCTTGCATTATTTAGGCTTCATGTTAAATTTTCACTTTTAGGCTGCATTATGAATTTGAGAGGGTTTCCTTCATCTTTCTTGTGGACTTTTAGTCAAATATGGTCACGTTTTGATCTTCATTTCCTTATCTTCTTTTGTGATCTCAATCGAAATTCCCTATCTTAAACAGGTGATTGATTTTGGGGCATCTTCTTTTTGGAGGCAAATTCTCTTTCTTCTCTCCATTTCTTTCCATTTCTTCCAAACTTCTATCTTCCATTTGCTTTCACCCCACTTTTTTTTTTTCTTCTAATTCAACCTTGGGGCATAATCTTTCTTGGTAAGCTACCTTAGTTCTGTGATTCTTATATCTTTCATCTTACATCAAGAACCTTATCTTTAGTTCGATTTGATCAAATTTATCAATTCTGTTTCTCCTCTATCTCATTTCGATTTTGATCATGAGGGGGTAGTACCTACCAAACTTCAATGCTTGATTCAACTTTATCAAATTTATCAATTGCTTCTCTTGGGGCAACCTTGCTTGAGATTCTTATCTCTTATTTGAGACTTGACAATCACCTATTCACAGGTGTTGGCCTTGTCTTTTTTAGTCTACTTATCTATGTCCTGATGTGTTCCCATCCATCGAACACACATCTGGGTTGTTTTGTGATCCCAAATCGATCTCACACTTCAATTCCATTCTTTGACTGCATGTGATCCTGAGTCGACCTCACATTAGTCAAAGAGGGGCAAATGTATGCACCCTAAAATGGTCGCCTAGACTTTGGGCCCCATTTATTCAATTTGTCAAATATCAATTTTCTAAATCAATGCTTTACAATATATTCAAATCAATTTTCTTGATCAAATCATAACTATTTCAATCATTTCAATAATCTCCTAAGGTTTAATCATGTCATCAACAATTTTATTTAATTAAAAGAAATAATCCCTTTTAAATAAATAAAATAACTTTATTTAATTGAAAGTAATATCTCTTAAGTAAAATAAATTTATTTAATTAAAACCCTTTTTAATTAAATGATTTTATTTTATTTAATTAATATTCATCTTTTAAATAAATAACCTTATTTTATTTAATTAAAAGAGAATTATTCTTTTAAAATAAATAAAATCCTCTCAAAAGATCTTTTGTGATGAAAAAAGGAAATAAGTGAAATAAAAATAAATAAAATAAAGAGATTTCCTTTTCTCTCCACACTTTCTAAAAATCAGATTTCTTTCCTCTTTTTACATTAATCCCACATTGATCTTGGAGATGCAATATCTTCCACAATTTCTTATATAAGGAGCCCTCTCCTTCTCAATTAAAAATCTAGAATTTTCATATTATCATTATGTTGAAGATTTTTTTGACAACATTAGAGCTTTAGAAATCATTTTAGTTTGCACATTTAGTTTAATTTTCATATAGATTAATTAGTGAAGTAGTTTATTTCTTGTATTGCATATAGATTAATTTCAATAAAATAGTTTATTTCTTGCAATCATATAGTTTAATCTTCATTTCAATAAATTAGTTTATTTTCTTGCATTTGCAATCATATAGATTAGTTTCATTTGCATGCAAGAACTTGATTCAATGGAAATGAGCATTCTTGCTTCTCCTCCTTGAATCTCTCGTTCTGTGGTGTACTTGCATGGGTTCAATCTGAGGGCCTCATAGAAAGCCATTCACTCCACAAATAGAGAGCTATGGATCGATATTTGAGAGCTCATTATTGATTATTCTTGGATGCAAAGATTCACAGAAGTGTGACCATTTTCTATCACACACAACTGAGTTTGTCTAGTATCTTTGTCATCTCTTTTCCTGCCATCTAAATTTTGTCTATCTGGCCTTGGTAAACGTTGTTTCACATGTTCACATCTATGGATGTGTCTTTCACTGAACTCTTCACTTGCTCAATCATAGCTTCTTCCTCTTTTATTTTCTTGAAATGAGCATCAGTAAACTTATCTTGATCCATGCATTCTGCAATGATTCTTCTTCCTTGATCTGCAAACTCTTTTAGAGATGCTTGACCAGTCTTGAGTGAGCTTAGTTCAAGTGCAAATTTGCTAACCAATTCATTTAATCTCTTCTTTAGATACTTTTCTTCTGCAACTAGGGATGCAGATTCTTCAAGGCTTGAGAAATTGCTTTTGAAATGTGAGATGACTGTACTCACATCATCAACAGAGTGTATATTTGACACTTTCTTGTCTTCTAGCAATAAATTGTTCAGAATGTTTACTAATTCTACCAGGAGGGGATTCCTCATCACTTGTTTTTCTTTGGCCTTCTCCATAGCTAAAACGCTGAACTTAATTAGGTCTTCTTCTCTCCATGAATCCAAATTAGATTCGTCAGGTGTCAAACTTGACAAAAATGCTACAGAGGGAGTGATTAGAGTGATGTCCATCACTTCTTGTTTCACTTTGATTAGCTCTACTAACATTTCATCCTTTTTCTCACTTTCTTTTACCTTTTCTTCTTCTTTCTTTTCTTCCTCTTTTTCTAGTTCTTTCTTTTCTTCCATCTTTTCTTCTTCTTTCTCATCATCAATCAGTACTTCTTCTTGATGAGTGGGAGGTGTGTTGCTATATAATATTTTAGCTTCTTGTGTGCTCACAAAATCTTCCTCAAACTTATCCAAGTCATTGTATGTGGCCGCCATTGCAATCTCTACATTATCAATGAATATTGTATCATCTTTTTGTGTATCTATCATGGGCACATACTTTACTACATCTGTAGGTGTTACCACTATAGGTGTTGAATCCTGAGGACCTATAAATGGTATGTGGGTGGTCTCCGCTTCTTTATCTTTCTCTCTAGGTGCTTGAGTGATGGGTGCAGATGGAGGTTTCATGTGTTGCTCTAAGAATACCTTCTCAAAGGCCTTCTCTGTTTCCTTTGTTATCAGCTCATAGTCTTTGTTCATAATGTGTAGTGTTCTCATCTTTTTCCTTAAATGCAGCTTCACCAAATTTAGTATCAGTGTCTTTTTTTCAACAAAACATACTAGAAAATTGGAATCAAGTGTTTGTTCCCTAATTCAGAAGTCTTCTTCAATGGCTTATCTCTTCAAGGTATTCATAATCTCCCAGACCTTATCTAGGATAGCCGTCTTCAATTCAAGAACTATCTTCTTGAATTTTATCATGTGTTTGATTAGCATCTCATGAATCTCTGACTTGTCAATTTCATGATATTTGTCATAAAACTTGGCTATCTGATCTAGCCTTCCTTCTTCTACTACTCTAGTCCTTAACACTTGAAGACTAGGTATGAAACTTACTTTAGGAGGTGCTTGAGAGTTCCTTCTGTTCCTTGTGACTCTTGAGGATGGATGACCGATGTTGACTTCTTTCTTTTTCTTAGCTATAGTCTTATACTCCAGAGGGGTGGTGAGATCAATAGTTACTGTAGTCGCAGAAGGAGTATCAATAGTTTTACCCTTATGTTCATCAACTTTCTCAATTTTTATCTTTTTCAACTTGGGATCATTTTATTTTTCCTTTTTTGTTGTTGCGCTCTCTAATTCCAAAGCAATCTTTTGTTCTTTTTCTTTGTCAAGATCTGCTTGAGATACTCCATGTATTCTCAAGATCTCTGAGGTGACTTTAGCAACCTTTCTTTTTGTTGCAGTACTATTAAGCTTAGCATATATTTATCTAGTTTTCTCCTCATATGTTCCCCACCTAGGTTCATTGGGGTCTTTTGGGGCTGATAGCAATACTTGCGCATATGCTTCCAAGACTTGATCTTCTACCTCATATCCAAGTGGATGAATCCACTTAATTCTTGGCTCAACAGCTTCCATGCAAGTTGTGTCTGTTTCAACCATGAAGCAAATAGGATCCTTGTACTTTTCCACAATTTTCTATGGTATCCTATACCTCATTTGCATCTTGGCCCTAAAGGTCTTCAACTCCAATGTTAGGTAATCTCTTAATGTGCTCTCAATGGATGCCTTGAGGGATATCTATGGCATGGTTGGAATGGACTTGTCCAAGTATGAATCTGATATATTCCCAACTATATGAAGATACATGTAAATGATTAATGACCCAAACCTGAATATCTTGGTTTTGTCATGCTTAATTACCTTGATGTTATCAATCAACTGTGCACGCAAGATCTCACACAAGTTGAACTCTCCATCTTCCTTCACAAGTCTAATGGCTGCAAGAATTGTGCCCGCAAACACACTATTCACCCTACTGGTGTGATGAAACTTGTATCCAAGTATCATGGACATCAATTTGATGTCAGCTTTCTCAATAGGTTCAATTGTCATCCCGCACCTATCACTCCTTGACTTGCATATTTTCTCAACAATTTTCCTGACATCCTTGCCTACTGGAAGGATGATGCTTGTCTTTGGGAGCCCTGTCATCTCATATATTAGGTCAATGGTAATTCTGATCGACACATCACCTATCCAAAATAGGTCATCATGAATTCTACTCAAAAGTATTTTAATCCATTTTGTCTCATAGAATTCATATGTTGTAGCATACTCTACTATGGAGTGATCATTCCACTTCGCATATTCATCTAGGAAGGTTTTTTCTGGTTTTAACATTGTTTCCATGTGCACCCTTAACTTGTCCAATCCTACTAGTTCCTCCTTACGGTAGATGTAAGCCCTAATGTCTTCCACATGCATAACGCCCATAGGCATGCAGGAGAATGCTCCCTCTAAGTCATGAGGGTAGACTTAAATGGATGCTTCTTGAAAACATATCTTTTCTTTTCTGCAACATCAAATATTATGGGAGTGGCCATGACTTACTTGTTTTATCATTTTCCAAATGTTCTCTAGGATAATCCAATGATTTTTGAATCGGCACAGTGAACTAGGGTTTTTGCAACCGATCAATTGTGTTGCTAATCACTGATAGATCAATCTCCAAGTCTTCACAACAACTTCTAAGGATCTTTCTACTCTTCAATCGCTCTGAATTCAAATGCAATGAGTAATCAAACAAATTTCTGAGTACTTAAAGTAAAAATTCCACCATTAATGCTTGTTGCGTAAACCAAGCTGTCACTTCAAAATTTCCAACTATAGTTCTGCTAACAATCAGTATGTGCGCTCTTGCACGAAGGTTCATTTATACTTCAAAATCTTAAGTCCAAAGGTGCATACTCTGATAGTGAGTATACCAGCCACACAGGGGTCTAGAGCTAAATTAGCTCCCCCTATGACCATGAGGGCCAATCATCTAGATGTGAAGGGCACATCCATTGTGGGTGCATCCAATACATACTCATCAGTCTTGTCCTTTTTATTTGACCAAATCAAGCTCGCATCCTCTGAGGCTTTCACAAACTTGACTTCTCCTTCAGGATCCAATACTGGTTCTTCAGCCTTTTTAGGGCTTTCCTGACCTTGCATTCTTGATCTATAGAACTTTGAGATATGTCCAACTTTTTTACAAGAGTGAAAAATGACTGGAGGCCTTATATTCCTCGGTGCATTGACATGAGTCACCATTTTACATTGTCTAGCTGAGTGACCATTATAGTTACATATCTGACATGTAACATTTTGAGAACTTCTTACATTTGTTTGATTTTGATTTCTTTGATCATGCTGAATCATGTTCTTCTTGCTAGTCTTGCAATTCATAGCTCTATGACCAAATTTATTGCATGAATAATAGTAACTATTAAAAGGTCTTACCTTTGTACAATTCCTTGCTATGTGTCCATGCTTGTTACATGCAAAACAAGTGCGGTCTATTGCCTTGCGCTCAATCTTGGGTGGTTCACCATTATCTTTGGTTCAATCTTCAGTCTTCTTAGTATCAATAGAGTCCTTTTGTGCATCCTTTCTTGCTCGCATGTTGTCAATCTGATTTTGTGCTTCATTGTATCCAATACAGCTAGTGTCTCCCTTGGTTGTTCTTGCATACAATTGAGATTCTATCAAATCAGAACTAGTGTGTAATTTGTCAATATGGTTCTTTGCTTCTTTCAATTTTGTTTCCAAGCTCTCTTTGGTGTTTCTTAGCTCCAAGATATCCATGTTTGCTAGCCTCAATTCTTCATTGAGTTGAAGGTTCTCTTTGACCTATTCATTGTATGATTCCTGATTGTTAATCAGTTTCTCTTCAAATTCTTCAAGCTGTTCTTTTAAGGATGTATTTTCTTCATTCAACTTTTTGACCATTATCCCTAAATCACTGGTGGAACATTCTTTCAGATCCCTTCTTAGACTTTTGATAACTAATTGTGCATCACTGACTTTTTCTTTTAGTTCTTCAATTTCTCTTTCTGATTTGTCCAGGTATTCAAGAGAAGCTTCAAGATTTCTTTTCAGATGTTTCATTTATGTTGTGTCCATGATTTCCTCAAGTGGTTAAACTTCTTTTCTAAGGACTAGAGCTCTAATACCAATTGTTAGGAATGGGAACACTAAAAGGGGGGGGGGGTGAATCAGTGTTCACTGTATTTTATCTTTTTACTTTAATCTTTATAATGAACTTAAATGCTTAAGTACTGAATTAAACATTCACATATACATGAAACATGAAATCAACACATGACACCAATATGGTTATGGGAAACCCAAATAGGTAAAAACCCCGGTGGGAATTGACACCCACTAATATTCTATACTAGTGTTTTGTGATCCTTGTTAGAAGATCCTTAACCCTGTTAGGAGTTTCTTTATAATGCTTTAAGTACAGTAGACCTTGTCAAGGGTCGGACCCTGTTAGGAGTCTTTTACAATAGTCCCTGTTAGGGGAGTGGATGCACTGTCCTAAAGCTCACTACTCAAGTGGTGAAGGCTACAACCTTCTGATCTCAGATACACACTATATCTACTAGATGAACTGTCACTGTGACACTACTTGTCAAATCAGTTCCTTTGACGCACTGATGCTTTGACCTCTTGCAAAGATTTAATACATCTTATAGACTCTTCGCACACTTCTGCTCTACTTATCAAAACTCTTTATCGACTTCCATACCAATTACAATGGGTGCATCTTATATTTATACGCGCATAAAAAATAAACAACTAGGTCGGCCCTTAAACCTATTACATACAACGCTTCCAAATGAATTGGATTAAGCATTTTTACAATCAAACATATATACATATTGGCAACCTAATTACAATAGGCACATAGCCTTTACAACATTAGAATATAGTCGCAACACAAAATGCTAACAGTCGGTTGTATACTCTATTCTTTACTGGCACACATTGGCTGTGCAACTTCAACTACATGTATCTTCCTCATACTTGCATATTTGATTATGCACTCATAGACTAAGCATGAATATAGTTTGACCAACTTAATTTCCAAGGTGCATACCATAATTCTTCCATACGCACATGCGCTATTGCTCTGAGTTGCAGGAACTCTGTACACTATCTAGTCTTCAACACTTAACCAATTTCTGATCTTCTCATCAAGTGCGCTGACTCCAAACTACTATATGACTTTTTTTCCATAATGACAACACTATATTAAGTCATATACATTAGTATAGCCAACTTTCCAACACAACGATCAATCCATAACATGAGGAACGTGACCCAAATTAAATACACCAATCGGCCAAGCCAATCTATTCAAACAATCCAATCGGTAAGCAAGAACATCGAGCAACAAAAGAGATAGCCGAGCATCAACTGACTGACCATGCCATGCATGACCGAGAAACACATTTATTGCTGAGTGGTAGTGAACCGACGCCTTCAGTCACCGAGCATTCTTCTAAGACCGAGCACCCTAATAAACACAGAAATTGAGCAACCAATCTCCCAAACCAAGCAAGAACTCCACCAAACCAAGATTAAAACCAACAATCTAACTTCAAAGACAAACATATTTTTGGTTGATGCAAGATTGCCAAGAATCCTAGGATGCTCCTACATCATTTCTTCACCCCCTTCAATACACAAGCCACCTCTCTTTCCACAATATGCGTTACAAATGAAAATCTCTTTTCCTTTGTTGTGCTATTGCAATAAGTCTAAATCCAATGTTTTCCAATTTTTTTCCAAAAATGTCCATTTGAAACATTTTTAATCCCTATGTTCAGTCCCTTTTTCCTCTATGCATTGTGTTCTAGCACTATACAAAACAATGGAGATTGATTCTTTTTCTTACTTTCTCTTCTCCTTCAAAGGATTCAAAACATACTTTTGACCATCTTTTGGGATGGTGTACCCATTCCTACTACCATCATGAATGTCCTTATTGTCAAACTCCATGGCCTTCCTAATAACACATACTAAGAACTCATAGCATTACATCACACAACACTTCATCTTTATAAGAGCCAATTTGGAAATTAATCAAACATTGTTTACTCACAACCATCTCATGTTCCTTTTGCAATAAAGAAAATATGTATGATCTTGGGTGCTTAGACCTTTTCAAACCTATATTTTCTACCATCTCCTTTGATATTAAGTTATATGTACTACACTATCTACTATAACTTTGCAATACACACCTTTAGCCTTGCACACAGTTTGAAAGAGACTCCTCCTTTGGGATGGTTTCTCCTCTACCATATTTAGAGTCACCAACACTCTACTTACCATGAGATCTTGACCTTCTTTAGGGTCTTCACCTTTTAGAGATGTATCAATCTCCTTGACCTCTTGTGCCAAGTGGTTTCTTGTTAACTTTTTGTATTTTGGAACACCCATACACATGATGACCAACTTCTCCATATTGGATAATTTTACCAAGGAACCCTCTAGTACTGCTACTACCATGTCCTTTTTCTAGTTTCTCTCTTTCTTTCATGTTTTGGCTCACTTCCTTTCTCTTTATGGGCTTGGATTCTTCTTAAATTTTATTTCCTTCATTACTATTTGTTTTCCCTTTCTCTGCTACAAATTGTCCACTTTAGGATTTTCTTATTTGTCTTCCCTCCATCCTAAGGCATATTGGTATGCTTCTTTCATGAAGTTAATTTGGAACATGCTTATTTTGTCTTGAGTATTGAATCATAAGCAATTCAAATCTATATTTTTTCTATCAATTTCATGCCCTCCCAATTGTATAACTAGGTTATATAACTCCTTCGTGTACTCTTTTACACTTGTATATTTTTGTTTCAAATTTTACAACTTATTAGATAACTCCATTTTAGAATCTCCAAGAATGAATTTATTTTTCAAACTTGTGAACATTTTGTTCTTTTTTATCTTCATTCATTGTTCACTCTTTTTGCAATTCTTTCCACCATAATTTAGTGTGCCCTTTCAGCTTTGTTTGGGACAAATTTAAACCTTCTCTAGGTCTTTGATTTCCTTTATTTCAACATACTTATCTTACTCTCTTATCCAATTAATCAATTCTTCCAGATTTATTATTCCAGCAAAATTTGGGACATACATTCAGTTGCTCTTCATGATTCTCAAAAGATCCCTCAATAATTTCTCTTATCCAACTTCCTATGTTTGTTCATCTTCTCTTTCTTGTTCTTGGACACATCACTTTCTTTTTCAATCACATGATTTATTGCATTTCTTGTATCTATTCACACTTGATTTCTTATATCATCTCTGCTATCATTTCTTTCCATTTCATAAAATCATTTCATCACCTCCTTTATTCTAGGTGTTCCCCTTTGAGGTGGCATATTTCCACAACAATCCTCTTCAGCTCCTCACCGATAGGTCCTAGTGTAGATTGTTTCGTGTTTGACACTCTATCTAAAAAGTCAAGACAACTAGCTCTATTACCAATTGATGTAAGCCCTGACCCTCTTGCCCCAAAAATAAATTTAAAAAAAATACATAACACAAAATAGAGACTCCATTTCAAGTTAACACTTAGATTGTCACAAGGAATAAAATTTTATTCTTATTAAGCTCGTAAACTCTACAAATTACATAAGTGGACCTCTTAATGACCTCACTTTTAACACATAATCTATCTAAATATTTCCCTTTGTGACTATTCTCTATATTCACAAATATATTTTATCAAAACTCATTGTAACAGCTTACAGTTGGTTGGCCTAGCGGTGAAGCTCAATGGTTCTCATTGAGCCCACCAGGGTTCAAATCTCACTGAGCGCAAGCCTAGTGAGAAGACATATTTAAAAGGGATGAGGCCAAGATCGTGCCCCAGGCGACTTTGGCGGAATGGATACCCCTCAGACCTTGGCTCTAAGCTGAAGAGAAGCAATTTATAAATGATTCTCAATTTTATTTTATTTTTTTCAAAAACTCATTGTAAAGGCTTACAAACTCTCTTTATCTCCCAAAGCATTTTTATTTTCTTCCTTCCCCTATGCATTCCCTTTCATGTCCTTGAATCTCACACTATCATATCACACCATCTATATTTGATGGTATATCTTTTTGCATCACATTGTTATCCCTTGTGGTTTCCCTCTTCAAATCCTTGTCATCATCTTCACCTTAAGTTGTCATCTTCCACACACTCATTCTTTTTCAGGTATGATGAAACCCCCACAATATCCTCCTTGACTCCCCTAATATCTTCATGTTCACCTTACAAAACCAACCATTGCTACATTGCCTCCAAAATAGATTCTTAATTAGGTATCTTAGGATTTGTCTATTAATTGGAGAGTGAATGACTTAAGCAACATACACTATCAGCTAAAACTGTTAAATAGTCAAAGTTGACTAACTTTTTCTAGGCTTAATTTGTTCCTTATTGTGTGTTGTTTAAGGGTAAAAATTAGAGAGACCCATGACAAAACATGAAGGGTTTCTTCAATAAATGAACCGTAGTTTCTTGATAGGTATTTTTTAATCTCCCGTTCTATTCCTCCTTTAATAAGGTGTTTTAAATGACTACCATTTATCTTTATGCTAGTAAAGGTTGCAAAATTCAGCTTTATGCCTACCAATTCCATTTGTTTGAAAGTGTCTAAAGCGTTTTAAAAAAATCCTTGTTGTGCATATCCAACAATCATTTTTGTCTATGAGACAACATTTCACCTCCCCTATCTATGCTTCCACATTTTGCATACATGTTTACAAGGGTAGTTGCAACTACATCTAATGAAATTCATGTATCCTTTATGATTTGAAGGATGTTTATGCCATGTTCCAAATCTTTCACCTTAAAACAAGTTGACCACATCATCCTTCCACGTTAAACAAAAAATTGGTTGAATTGTCACCAAATAGTTAGCTTTTGGATTGAATGAGAGGTTGCATAATCTATATTGATCTAAAGCCAACAATATGGAGAAAAAGAATGCAAGTTGAATGGAGAGTAGTTGAGAAAGAAAAAAATAAACAAAACAAAAATACAAATTTAAGAAACCTATCTAAGAATATTTTTTGTGGTGTCAATTTCTAGTTCGCCTACACAATCATGTACTGTTGTGGCAACAAAGGATTGGTGATATAACATTAAATTTTATGATATATTATTGGTGAATTTATTTAAGTTTTTACAATAATGTATAAAATTTAGGTGAATTTGATTATATCAAATATTGCGTCGAAAACAAGACTAAAATAAAATTTTATAAAATTGCAGTGATTTAGGTCACCTTATAACTTGAAATATTAGCCAAATTTTGTTTCCCAAATCAACTATTACCATATTGGCCAATTTTAGCCACTAAAAAATCACTGGTTGTGATGTGATTCATTAAAGTTGCATCACCATTTAAATTTATGTTTATTCTCATTTCTTTTTGCATAATACTATATAGGGGTAGCTCACATTCCATTACTATTAGCAAAAAAATATATGTTTATTATTGAAATATTTTTTAATTTTTAAATTGATATAAAATTATATACTCTATAAACATCATTTTATGAATAAAAAATAAAACATACATTTAAAAAAATAAAGTTCTTAAATATAACATATAAATAAATAATATTTGCTTAAACTTTTCAAATAAAAAATAAAAATTACAATTACGACTCTATATTGGACATTGTATTATTGCTAGCAACTGCACCTTGGTGTGCAATGGGTACACCGAAGAGTTGTGGAAGGTCAATGAAGGGAATTTTTGTTCTACTTTTCTGCATACTATTATATGATAGATGAGGTTTGGTAAGAAATTTAGAAAGTAATGTTGTTTGTGCAACAAAGATCTCAATGAAGAAGTGATAGCTTGAAATCAACTATGTATCCATTACCAACATGCTCACATGAGAGAGAATAAGAGAGAGAGAGAGAGAGAGAGAGAGAGAGAGAGATGTCAATGGCATCCTGAAAGGTAAATATTTCTTTTTGGAAATATGGGAAGGAATGACTCCCAATGAAGCAAAGGTTTTTTTTAATGAATTTGTTAATTTTTGCATGTACATTTTAGTTTTGCTTCATTTCTTTTCTTGTATTTTAGTCTAAGATTGCAAAAATAAAAAGCCTCAAATTTTATATTTTTAATGGTCAAATTATCATAAATGATCGTGCTCCTATTATAGTAGGGGTTTCTACAAGGCTCAACCAAACAAGATTAGTAGCACCGTTTTATATTTAATCTAAACTACCAAACAAATAAGCCCTACAAACAACAAAATGAAAAGCATTACTATCATAAATAAAACACACAAATGAATGCATGCAAATCGACAAACACTCCCAGCTTTTGTTGCTTCTCTTCGCTTTGTTGAGGTGTAGCACTCAGTTGTGATTTTGGCAACACCTTGACTCAAAGCTTCGAGAAAATGATAAAATGATATTGATTAATTGCTTGTGATTACAAATTGACAGAGGTTCGATACTTGAATGCTTGATGAAAACGTGGGGAAAGAGGGTTGTTTAAATAGAAAATTGGGTTAACAATAGATGACCAAGATTGATTTGAGAAAATCACAATCGATGAATGAGGATGAAAGAGGCTGGAGAAGGAATTGGTATGTTTCCAATTTCAAACCAAAAAAGACAGGATAAAATCTGAAGATATTTTCAATTTTTGGAGAGATATAGTTGCCAAAATTTGAAAATGGAAAGTTTGAAATATTTTTTGATTTTAGATTTTCAGAAAATCAATTTTTCAATTGTGAGAATTTATTCCATTTTTTAGAAATTTAATTCCTCATAAATGGCATTTTTAGATATTTGAGGATTTAATTGAAATAAAATTCAATTAAATGAGAAATGATGAAATTAAATTGAAATTAGGCGAAATTAATCAAAAATTGAGATGAAACTAGAATTAAATTAATTTAATCAAGAAGAATAAATTAGTTAAATTAAATAATTAATAATTATTATTTAAACTATGAGACTTTAGAAATTTAATTTAATTAATTAGTAAAGACTAATTAATTACAACTTAATTAATGAAACAATATTAATTATTTTGGAAAGATTTGATTTTGGAAGAATACATTTGATTAATTAACGATTAAAGCACCATTAATTAATAGAGGAATAATTAGTACATTAAATGTGAACTTGCAAGTATGTCCCATTTTGGGTATCTACACATACATGCTTAAATTTGGTGTTAAGAATAGTTTAAATAATATGTTGCGTAGGTCTTTTGATTCTTTCATATATTAGGTTCTTCATTTTCATAAAATACTATGCTCTATTTTTATAACATTCAATTGACAAATCTAATGTATTTGCATCAACTAAATTGCCTAAAATTGCATTCTCTATACTTATTTGTTGGGAACATATTGTCAATTCTTGTAGTGGTCAATTGTAACAAGGGGTTGTTTGAGTACCATGGTTATTTTGAAGATGTGAGAGAGCATTCGAGACTTCCAAAGATGAAATTTGGAGACAAGGGGATTAGTTTATTGCCTTCTTAAGTATGTACATTTCATGTGAGACATTACATTATCCAAAGGGCATTTGCTTCCATTGAATCTAGCTTAAAAATGATAATAACAAAGCAGGCCGAAGTAATACAATGGAGAAGCTCCCTACAAAATGCAGTAAAGACAAAAAAAAAAATGTCAATTTTTTTTTTTTTTAGATTCGTAAAAACATGGTGATTTTTTGGTAATTTTTTACCACAAAATATGCAGATCATGAAAAACAAATGCTGAAAATTTCACGAAAATCTGTTGTGTTTTCTGATTTTTAAAATTTAGTCAATAATACAATTTGTAGGGAGCTTAGCCATGTCCCTTTAAAAACATATAGAAAAAGACGTGGCAGGCATTAGTAAAGAAGACAGTTGGCGGCAATGACGACAACGAGGAATGGGAAAAGAACACTTCCCATTGGAATCGAAGGCTAACAAGCGTTCCATCGTCTTAGGAAGTGTTTGCAGCCGTTGAAGAAAAAAGGTGGTAAATTCATGGTTAACATATTTGATTCCTCACGTCATACATCATACTTATCCTGATTCTCTCGGATATTTGAAATTTGGCACAACGGGGAAGCAATGTATTTAGTCGTTCGGTCATGCAGCTTTAATTTAGTGGCTCAGTCAATACGAACGACTGGTTTTAAGATAGATATTTTTTTAAACCCCCACATTCACCAGGATGTTAGATTCCTTTCAGCTTTCTGGCATTTAATTATCTGTTTTGAGGAGGGACGGATTGTGTCTGACTCATGATCACTAATCCCTGTGACCAGAAAATAACCCAACCAGTTGTGATGAGTTGCTAGGGTTCCACCTTTTTCCTTGAACATTACGTCTCTTTTACAAACTTTGTTTCCGGCGAATTTTTTCAACTACCTGTTAGAGAAAAATGGCTGTAAAGAAATTAGAAGCCATTGAGTTTGTAAAGAAGATTTTCATAGTGCTTTTGTTGGTCATGATATTTGAAGGGTTGCGAATGGTTTCAGCGCACTGTAATGTTGGGAGATTATGTTCGAGTGAGGAACAATGCTCACATTACTGCTCAGCTTGCTGTTGGAATTCGACTTACGTAAATGGTTTAGGTATATGTGCCGAAAAGTGTAGTTGATAAAAATGAAAATTTCAGCAGATCTGTCACCACTGGACAAGGATTTCATATTTGCAGATCTGTCAACACTGAACAGGGGATTTATATTTGAAGATGTAATTTATGCACTGAAGTATGTTTTGAGGTGAATATCTCGTAAATATTGCAGAAATGTATGTATTCAATTGGGTGTTTAGTTGAATATCTCCTGAATATTGCAGAAATTTATGTATTCAATTGGGTGTTTAGTTGAATCTCTCCTGAATATTGCAGAAATTTATGTATTCAATTGGGTGTTTAGTTGAATCTCTCCTGAATATTGCAGAAATTTATCTGTTTATTTGTGGGTTGAGATGAATATCTTTTAGATGCTTGGAGTTTCATCAAATGCATAAAGATTTAATATCAAAACGTTAGCAAAATGTTTACAAGCAGTATAAAAATCTTGAGTTCATCTATCTGAAACGCTTTGCCCCTTTCCCAATACTGAATGAATTGGTAACCCTCATACATAATGACAATCTGCCATTCCTAATTCCTATTCAATTGCAGTAGGCAATAGAAATACATATCCTAAGCCCTGGAGCATGCAGCTCTACACCATTACCGTCTCCCCTGCTACAGAGTTCTCCTGTTTTCACCACCGTTTCCCCTGATACAGAATTCCCGTCTCAAGTACTCTCAACCACACCACCGCAGCCAAACACACCGCTGCCGTCGACGACACGACCGCTGCCGAACACATCACCGCTGCCGAACAGGCTACAAAGTTCCCGTCTCCCCCACACCACCGCCGCCGAACAGGCTACAGAGTTCCCCTGTCTCCACGACCGCCGCCGAACAGGCTACAGAGATTTATGCATTCAATTGGGTGTAGAGTTGAATATCTTCTGAATATTGCAGGAATTTATCAATTTGTTTGTGGGTTAAGATGAACATCTTTTAGATGCGTAGAATTTATCAAAGGCATAAAGATTTGATATCAAAACGTTAACAAAATGTTTACAAGTAGTATAGAAATCTTAAGTGCATCTATCTGAAAACGCAATGCGCTCCCCAGCTTTACTAATACTGATGGAATTGGACCAACCCAGTTAGAAAGCAGAAACCGGCCAGATATGTAACATGCCCGGGATGGAATGTATCCGGCCATGAATACAGGCCAAATAGGCCATATGCCCGGGATGGAATTTATCTAGTATAATGGGAAACGTCATGAGCAATCTGCTATTCCTTTTCAATTGCAGTAGGCAATACAGCAACAAGATTGCATGGCCCCTGCAGGAGCCAGTAGCCCACCATTACCGTCTCCCAAGCTGCACAGTTCCCCTGTTTCCAAAGGCTAATCTCAGATGTGAGACTCCTCCGTTCATGCCCTGGTGGAATTAGAGCAACCCAGTTAGAAAGCCAAACCAGCTAGATAGGTAACATGCCCGGGATGGAAGGTATCCAGCCATTATTACAGGCCAAATAAATCATATACCTGTGATGGAATGTATCCAGTATCATGGGACACATAATGAGCAATCTGCCATTCCTTTTCAATTGCAGTAGGCAATACAATAAAAAGATTGCATTGGCCTTGGAGCAGGCAGTAGCTCACCATTACCGTTTCCCAAGCTACAGATTTCCCCCTTTTTCCAAGGCCAATTTCAGAGGTGAAACTCCGCCGTTCTTGCCCTGGTAGATTTAGACCAACCCAGTTAGGAAGCCGAACCGGTCAGATATGTAACATGCCCGGGATGGAATGTATTCGGCCATAAATACAGGCCAACTATGTAATATGCCCAGGATGATATTTATACATAATGAGCAATCTGTCATTCCTTTTCAATTGCAGTAGGCAATACAGTAATTAGATTGCATGGCCCCTGCAGGAGGCAATAGCCCACCATTACCGTTTCCGAAGCTACACAGTTCCCCTGTTTCCCAAGACTAATCTCAGATGTGAGGCTTTGCAGTTCTTGTCCTGGTGGAATTAGATCAACCCAGTTAGGAAGCCGGATCAGCCAGATATGTAACATGCCCAGGATGGAATGTATCCGAC
Source organism: Chamaecyparis obtusa (assembly GCA_027943335.1). Taxonomy (NCBI): domain Eukaryota; kingdom Viridiplantae; phylum Streptophyta; class Pinopsida; order Cupressales; family Cupressaceae; genus Chamaecyparis; species Chamaecyparis obtusa. The sequence goes on along the minus strand of BSBK01000139.1, from coordinate 1,443,495 downwards.
CATGATTACAGGCCAAATATATGTCATATGCCCGGATGGAATGTATCCAGTTTAATAGAGCACAATGAACAATGTGCCATTCCTATTGAATTGAAGTAGGCAATACAATGGTAAGATTGCAATGGCCCTGGAATAGGCAGTAGCCCACGATTACCGTTTCCCAAGCTACATAGTTGAGAGTTCTCCTGTTTATCAAGGCTCATCTCAGATAGGAGACTCCGCCGTTCTTGTCCTGGTGAAATTAGATCTTCCCAGTTAGGAAGCCAGATTGGCCAGATATGTGACATGCCCAGGACATGATGCATCAAGTATAATGGGATACTCAGTGAGCAATCTGCAATTCAAATAAAAATAAATAAAAAATTGTTATAGGTGTTTAGAGGATGTGAAGTTTGAATTTGTTTCAATACAATAAAAAAATTTCAATACCTTCAAAAAAAAAAAATACACATAGTAAGCAATTTGCAATTGAATATTCCTATTCAATTGCAGTAGGCAATGCTAGGCAATACAGTAATAAGATTACATTGGCCTTGGAGAAGGCAGTAACCCACCATTACTGTTTCCCAAGCTTAACAAAGTTCCCAGATTCCCAAGGCTTATCTCAGATGGGAGTTTGACTAACCCAGGATGAAACGCATCGTGTATGATGGGATACACAATAAGAAGGTTCCATTGGCCCATCGTTACCAAATACTTTACTGTCCGACTTCCCGCGCGCGTTTAAAGAGCGCACATTAAGACATGAGTTCATGACCCTTTCTTCTTCGGCAACGTCTAAATCGTATACTAAAACGCATACCCTTGTATAAGGCTTTATTGTGGGAGCTTTTGCTCCCGGAAACTGCATTTTTTAGCCGCGGAAGTGTCATCCTCTATGCCTCCCTGCTAGCTTCTCCCGTCGGAAAAATGCGATTTGACGGTACCATCTACCATTTCCCGCATCACGCACCTGGCAACTCCTCCCTCTGCCATTGCGTGCAATTGTTACCCCCTCTTGCCGTGCGTAACAGGTTGTCTTCGGACTCTTAATCTTACGGTCGCCGCCTTCCTCCTCCTGCTTCCCTCGATGGCTTGATCTTCAGGGTCCCATATCGGCCATGAAAAGACTGCAGGAAAAAAGGGACGCCATTATGCAGAAATTGGTGAGTGAGCACCGTGAGAAACAGGGGATGCACGCTGAGGACTTAATTGATCTTCTCATCTCTACAGTAGACAACAATGATATTCAATTTGATAGAAACGACGATGTGGTGAAGGCCACCGCTCTCAGTCGCAGTCCCCAAATTGTATTTTTGTTCTGCAGAGCGTTATAAATGCAGGTACAGACACATCCTCTGTGACCGTTGAATGGGCTCTGGCGGCTCTGTTGCAGCACCCACATATTTTGAGAAGAGCCGAGGACGAGATCGACCAACATGTGGGAAGGGAGAGGGTAGTAGAGGAATCAGATCTACAAGAACTCGGTTATTTGCGAGCTATTGTGAAGGAAACTCTGAGGCTTTATCCAGCAGGACCTCTTTTACTTATTTCATGTCCCTGTAGGAACGCGACTGTTAGTCAATGAGTGGGCAATTCACAGAAACCCAACCTTGTGGACCCGCCCAACAAAAGTCGACGGTAAAAGATTTGTAAACAAGGGGAAAGCGATAGATGTGAAAGGACACTATTTTGAATTGATACCATTTGGTTCAGGAGAAGATTGTGCCCTGTAATGTCCCTGGCATTAATTGTGGTCCAATACAACCTGGCGCGGCTGCTTTTAAGGAGTTTCCAAAATGACCAGCTGTTTAGGAACTTGGTTAAAAAACGCAGGCATACCGGGAAAGCACCTATCGGCTCACCGTTGCCTGAAAAAGACCACGCGATTGCTAGTATATTTTACATTTTAGTTTATGATTTGTCCAATACCTTCTTGGTCTATTGCCAAAATGTTGAAAAATAGTTCATGCTTAATGACGGTGGTTTTTTTTGGTTTTTTTTTTGGGAAAAATTGTCTTCCTAAGGAGAAAAGATGGTGAGGTGGGCAATGGAAAGCAGTTTCTTTTGGTTGTTGGAATTGATCTGGAATTGGAAAACGAGAATTGATGAATTGGTATAGGTCAATTCTAATTTTGGGCCAAAATGAGCATTCTGCCAATCTACCTCAGAACTTGGAATTAGAATTGAGGCATGGAATTGGAATTGAGAATTCAATTTTGAGAAGGGAAACCAATTCCTGTTTTCCAATTCCAGGTCAATTCCGACAACCAAGCACCTATCAGCTCACCGTTGCATAAAAAAGACCACACGATTGCTCGTATAGTTTACTTTTTAGTTTATGATTTATCTAATACCTTCTTGGTCCATTGCCTTGCTTGAAAATGTTGAAAAATAGTTCATGCTTAATGACGGTGGTTTTTTGGAAAAATCGTCTTCCATCTAAAATAATGTTACTCGGGAGAATAGATGAGTGAGGGTTTTCTCTTTTAGGGTTTCAGATCTCCTTTATAAGAATTAATCTCTCTTGTAATCTTATCGAAGAACATTCATTATTGTTGAATTGCAACTTTTATTTTTGCACATCAAGAATATCTCCTTTTTCATGGATCCTTGCATTCGGGCCTCCATAGTTGTTTTTTTCTTTCTTTTTTTTGTGACAGGTGTTTGCATGCATATGTTTTTGGGAGTTGTGGGTTGTTTTCTCATCAACTCCAACATGGTATCAAAGCTTCAAACCTATTTACCTATGTCCTCTTCCTGAGAGATTTGGTCTTGTTCGTCAGATATGTAATTTATAGAAGATTTTCTATTGGATTTGGGGGGGATCTCTTTTTCATGTACATTCAGAGCGCCTAAGCACCCTTATTTCTATATAAAATTTGCCAAATTTGGACAAGTTGGCCTTTGAGGCAAAAAAAATTGCACGTCACATCGTACAGCCCTAGTAGACAATTTGAGGCAAAATTTTTTTGGTTGATCGTGCCACTAATAGCCACCACTAGCGGCAACCGCCCAGTAACCACCTGCACTCTTTCTGCTAGCCCATGGTCACACGAGAGGGGGCAGCAACCGGGAGCTTAATTCTCAGCCTCCAGTTGTAGCCCCCCGGTCACCACATGACTAGGGTGTTAGCTTGTAGTGACTAATCAGGAAAGTACTATCCAGGAAAGTATTGTACACTTTTTCTCTCGACCTCGCCGAGGTTCGGGGCCGGGCCGGGCCCCGAGCAGGGGTTCAGGGGTGCAGCCCCCCAGGCAATTTTTTTTAGGCCGACTACTTTTCGATTATTTGGGTCGACATGTTATAATTCATTCTAACCCTAAAGTGGCAAAAATATTGTATAATATGGCTTAGGGTTAGGGATTTTTTCGTATGTATGATTTTAGTACTTGCGGCGGAATTGAGCTGTAAGGGATTACAGATTGTAATTAGGTTGTAATCACTGGATAATAATAATATTGGACTCGCTGTTGGTGGACGTAGCCCAGGGATTGGGTGAACCACGTTAAATCTTTGTGTCTTGTGTTCTCTTCTGCGTGGTTTATTATTTTCTGACATTAGTTATATTTGCACATAATTGTTATTTATGCCTTGTTAATCCTAACAAGTGGTCTCAAAGCGAGGTTATTTCATTTGTTCTTTCATCTATTCTCTGAAGCAGATCTCACGAGTTAGTGGGAGAGTCTCTCGGTTAAGTGGGAGAAATGGCAAACGAGGGTAGGCTGAAGGTTGATAAGTTTAATGGGCAGAACTTCTAGTTATGGAAGATGCAAATGGAAGACTATCTCTATCAGAAGGATCTATGGCGGCCATTAGAGGGAATAGCCAAGAAAGAGGCATACATGTTTCAAGAAGATTGGAATATTTTGGATAGGAAGGCACTGGGGAGTATTCGTTTATGCCTGGCACAATCGGTGGCATTCAATATTACTAGAGCAACGAAAGCTAAAGATCTGATGGACACCCTAGCGAAGTTGTATGAAAAGCCTTCAGCTTCAAACAAGGTATTTCTTATGAAGTGTTTATTTAATATGAAAATGGTAGAAGGTGGATCAGTCGCTGATCATTTGAATGAGTTTAATACAATTACAAGCCAGTTAACCTCAGTTAAAATTACTTTCGATGATGAGGTTAGGGCTCTCTTGATTTTGTGTTCTTTGCCAGAAAGCTGGAATGGCTTGGTAATGGCTATTAGTAATTCTGTTTCTGGTTCAAATACCCTAAATTTTGATGATGTTGTTGGTGTTATATTGAGTGAGGAAATTTGTAGGAAAAGCTCAGGGGCATCCACATCAGGTAGTGTATTGAACACAGAAAGCAAAGGTAGAACAAGAGATAGAGGAAACAACTCTGGAAATCGTGGAAAATCAAGAGGAAAATCAAAGGGAAAAACGTCTGAATCCAAAAGGCTAAATGATTGCTGGTACTGTGGAAAACCAGGTCATAAAAAGAAAGATTGTTGGTCTCGGAAGAAAGATCAAGGTGACAAAAATGATGGAAACAAGGAGGCAAATGTGGTAAGTAACAAATCCAAAGAGGATGCTTTGCTTTTGTCTTTAGAAAATATTGATGATTCATGGGTGTTAGATTCGGGGGCTTCATTTCATGCTACACCCCATAGAGGTTATTTTGTTGATTATGTCCAAGGGGATTTTGGGCTAGTTTATTTGGGAGATAATGAACCCTGTCAAATTGTTGGAAAAGGAAAAATCAAGATTAAGTTGCAGAATGGGAATCATTGGCTACTACAAGAGGTAAGACATGTTCCAAGGCTAAGTAGAAATTTAATTTCAGCAGGGCAACTGGGTGATGAGGGTTGCACAGTTACTTTTAATGATAGAAATTGGAAGGTTTCAAAAGGTTCCTTAGTAGTAGCAAAAGGTGTGAAAGTAGGCACCTTATATCTTTGTACAAGTCATACTGTTCCTTCTACTTTAATTATTTCAGAAGAAAATGAATGTTCAGGAACAGTGGCTGCAGTTGAGTAGGAAGAACATTAGACTGTTGTTGTAGATTCTGACATAGCACTGTGGCACAACAGACTCGGGCACATGAGTGAAAAAGGTATGAAATTACTTCATTCAAAGAAAGTTTTACCTGGTCTGAAATGTGTCAATATGGATTTCTGTGAAAGTTGTGTGTATGGAAAGCAAAAAAAAGTCAGTTTTGTAAAGAGTGGGAAGGAAAAGAAAGATGAAAAATTAGAGCTTGTGCATATAGATGTATGGGGTCTAGCTCAAGTATCTTCCCTTGGTGGCTCTCAATATTATGTTACATTCATTGATGATGCAACTAGGAAAATATGAATATATTTCATTAGACAGAAATCTGATGTATTTGAAACTTTTAAGAAATGGAAAAGCTTGGTTGAAAATGAGACTAGAAAAAGATTAAAATGTCTCAAATTTGATAATGGTGGTGAGTATTGCAGCAAAGAATTTGAAGATTATTGTGCCTCTACTGGTATTCGTAGACAGAAAACTGTACCAAGGACTCCACAAGAAAATGGAGTAGTTGAACGCATGAACAAGACAATAATGGAGCGTGCAAGGAGTATGAGGTTGCATGCTAGGCTGCCCAAAAATATGTGGGCAGAGGCTGTGAACACTGTTGTTTATTTAATCAATAGAGGCCCCTCTACTCATTTGGACTGTGGTATTCCAGAGGAAGCATGAAGTGGTAAGAAGGTGAGTTATTTTTTTCTCAAAACCTTTGGTTGTGAAGCTTTTGCACTTATAGATTCTAAAAATAGAACCAAGCTAGAAGCTAAGTCAAATAAATGTGTATTTGTTGGATATGGCATTGATGAATTTGGTTATAGGCTTTGGGATTTTGAAAATCATAAAATTGTAAGAAGCAGGGATGTCATATTCAATGAGAAAGTATTGTACAAAGATCTGTTGCTGCAGCATGAGAAGAAAGAAAATGATTATGTAGTACTGGATGATACTCCACAAGTTTATGTTCCAATAGTTCCTTATGCTCCGCAACAACAGCAACAACAAATACCACACACACCAGTGAATGTTAGACGGTCAACAAGGCTAAGTAGACCTCCAGAAAGATTTTCTCCATCTTTGTATTCTATTTTGTTAACAGATGCTGGTGAACTTGAATGTTATAATGAAGTTGTGCAGGTGGATACAAAGCTTTAGTGGGAGTCTACAATGACAAATGAAATGGACTCTTTGCTGAAAAATCAAACATGAGATTTATGTAAGTTACCTGCAGGTAAAAGGGCTTTACAGAATAAATGGGTTTACAGGATAAAAAAAGAGGATGGAGGTAAGAAAAGATTTAAAGCCAGATTAGTCGTAAAATGATTTGCACAAAAACATGGTATTGATTTTGATGAGATATTTTCTCCTGTTGTTAAAATGACTTCTATCCGTACTGTTTTAAGTATTATGGCTACTGAAGATTTGCATTTAGAGCAGCTTGATGTTAAAACAACTTTTCTTCATGGTGATTTGGATGAAGAAATATATATGGTTCAGCCACAAGGATTTGAGGTCAAGGGTAAGGAGAATTTGGTGTGCAGATTGCAGAAAAATTTATATGGCTTGAAGCAAGCACCTCGGGAATGGTATATTAAATTTGACACTTTTATGAATGAGCATGGATATAGTCGGTGTCATTATGACCATTGTGTTTATTTTAAAAGGTTGGATGATGACAACTACATTATTTTATGTTTATATGTTGATGATATGCTTGTAGCTGGGTCTAACATGGATCATATTCAGGGATTGAAACAACAGTTAGCAAAATCTTTTGCTATGAAGGATTTGGGGGCAGCAAAACAAATCCTTGGTATGAAAATTTGCAGATATAGGAAAAATAGGAAATTGTCTCTATCTCAGGTTGATTATATTGAGAAGGTGTTGCAACGTTTCTCTATGAAAAATGCCAAAGCTGTCAGCACACCTTTGCCTGGTCATTTGAAATTGACTAAGGATATGTGTCCCAAGACACCAGAAGAAGAGACTAAAATGTCTAAGGTACCTTATGCTTCAGCTATAGAGAGCTTAATGTATGCTATGGTCTGTACTAGGCTAGATATTGCACACGCAGTGGGAGTCTTTAGCCGATATATGAGTAACCCTAGTATTGAGCATTGGAATGCAGTCAAATGGATTCTCAGATATTTCAGAGGTACATCCAGTAAGTGTTTACACTTTGGGGGTTCTACTACTACTGTACAAGGCTATGTTGACTCAGATTTAGCAAGAGATATAAATAGCAGGAGGAGTACTACAGGTTATATATTTACTGTTGGTGGGATAGCAGTGAGTTGGATTTCTCGACTACAAAAGGTGGTTGCTTTATCCACTACAGAGGCAGAGTATGTTGCTGCTACAAAGGCAGCCAAGGAGATGATATGGCTTCAATTCTTCATGGAAGAATTGGGACATCCACAAAAGGATAATTTTCTACATACATATAGACAAAGTGTCATTCATCTTGCAAAGAATTATGCTTTGCACTCAAAGACAAAACACATACAGTTGCGGTACCATTTCATTCGGTCAGTTTTGGATGATGGGAAGTTAAGGTTGGAAAAGATTCATACTGATGATAATCCAATAGATATGTTTACAAAGGTAGTAACAAGGGAGAAGTTGAACTCATGTTCAGCTTCAGTTGGTCTTCTAGCCTGAACAAAATAAAGGAACGGCTGAGTCCAGGGTGGTTCAATCCAATGGGAGCCTCATATGGTAGTGGTATTGCTACAGGATTAGTCTCCGAGTGGGAGGTTTTTTTTTGTATAGTGTGGATACTGATCAGTCACCAAGTGGGAGATTGTTAGCTTGTGGTGACTAATCAAGAAAGTATTGTACATTTTTTCTCCCGACCTTGTCGAGGTTCAGGGCCGGGCTGGGCCCCGAGCGGGGGTTCGGGGGTGCAGCCCCCAAGGCAATTTTTTTTGAGGCCGACTACTTTTCGGTTATTTGGGCCGATATGTTATAATTCATTCTAACCCTAAAGCGGCAAAAATATTGTATAATATGGCTTAGGGTTAGGGATTTTTTCGTATGTATGATTTTAGTACTTGTGGCGGAATTGAGCTATAAAGGATTACAGATTGTAATCAGGTTGTAATCACTGGATAATAATAATATTGGACTCGTTGTTGGTGGACATAGCTCAGGGATTGGGTGAACCATGTTAAATCTTTGTGTCTTGTGTTCTCTTCTATGTGGTTTATTGTTTTCTGACATTAGTTATATTTGCACATAATTGTTATTTCTGCCTTATTAATCCTAACATAGGGGCCAATTATTTTTACCCCCAGGCAGATTTCTTCCATGACAACCATATGACCATCAATTTTAGGTCATTCATTTACTGACGTCATCACTACATCAATCCTCTTTTGCACTTTCCAGCATAGCTGTTGGTATTTTGCTCATAACTTGAGCATACGATGTCAAAATTAGAAAAATGAGATATCGTCGAAAAGCTGGTTCCAAGCTCTATCTAGACCTGAATCTTTGAATTTATGATTTTTCTTTTTTGATGGTGTTTTTACTGTCAAATCTAGATGTTCAGTTTTGCCCTCTGGGAGTTCTATCTTGTGCATCTGGACTTCATTTTGGGAAAACAATATATAGTTTGAAAGCTTGTTCTAAGATCTTTCCAATCTTGTGAGTTATTTTTTCATATTCTTCTTCAGATATATTTTATTCAGTTTCTTGCATTTTAGCAATCTAGTGGACAGCTTGGATGTTGCAAGTCCTAAGATCTTTTCCTTTTGTGGAATGGCTCGTCTTAGGTTGTTCTTTTGTTTCACCATATTTTGCTCTTCTTTGAGTAGTGTATACTATTGGAGTTGATGAGTAAACAACCCACAACTCCCAAGAACATATGCACACGTTTATCATAGAAAGAGAGAGAAGTAAGAAGCTAGAGAGGCCTGAACGCATGGATCCATGAAAGAGGGGACATTCTTGATATACAAAAATAAAAATTGCAATTCAATAAAATGAATATTTCTCAATAATATTATAAGAGAGATCAATCCTTATAAAAGGAGATCAAAACCCTAAAAGGGTGAACAAAGCTAGGTTGCATGATAATAATTAATAAAGCAATTAATTATTATATGTCTAAAGTTTAGCTTAAGTAGAAAAAGATAATAAGTGACTTAGTAATTAAATCAAACATGATTTAATTAATAAGAAAACACTTTATTACTCTAACATCCCCCCCTTAAGATAAACTTTGGAAAAAGTAAAAAACCTAGAAAAAACTACTGAAAGCAAATGGGTCCCGGCAACAAAAGGTCTGATTAGATACCCAAGTACAAAAAATAGTCTCTGAAAAGTGGAGAAATAGAGAAAACCACATGGGAAAAACTCTACTCCAAAAAGAGACAGACTAGTTTGAAGGACTGAAGAAGCCTCCAAAACTAGGAATGTTCCAGAAAATAGGAATAAGAATGAACATGTAGAACATCATTGAAGTAAGAAGTTACAAAATTTGTCAAGAAGTAATTGCTGATCAAAGATCCTCCACTAAAATATAACCAGGTAGAGAAGACTGTAATTTTCATGAGTGCTCTCAAATACACTATTCAAATCAGGTTGCAAACAAAGACAAATGTAATTGAAGTCGAAGATACAGAATATTGTAATCTGCACGAGTGCCTTCAAATGACACTACTCGAATCAAGAGGCAAACAAAGGCAAACACCTGAACTCGAAGATATAGGTGGCATTAAAATATCCAAGTTTGAAGAGCTAATCAATCAAAGCTGGAAGAGTGCATCCAAAAATAGGAAAGAATAGAGTGTCCATATGGTAAATGATCCATCTCACCGAAATGCATAGGTACCCAGCCACTGCATCTGCCTAGTACATAGAATCAAATATTGAATACATAGCTCACAATATCGAACAAAGGAAGCAGTAGAACCAACAATAGAAACCTCACCATAATGTTGACAAAGGAGTAATGATAGGTACACTGAAAAGTCTGTCCAATATGAGCTGCATGATACCAAGAACATCGAAGGTGCAGAGAGAGTAAAAACACAAATAGAGATACTTGAGGCTAATGTCATTGGAGGAATGCTCACATGAAAAAAGTAGATGGTGAACAAAGGCAAACATCAAACCCCCTCTGGCACTTTATAATGGAATGCAAGTACATAGAGCATGAACATGTGCAAGATCTCATACATGCAATAGAATGACACTTTATCTCAGTGTGTGTGCATAAAAGAATGCTACAAAAGTTAAGTATACACTTGTAATACCCCAAAAATGGACTTCAGTTCCATTAACCTCCTACATCAAAAAATCGATCGAAATCGACCCTAAAGTCCTAACCTAAGGCACATCTGCACATCAAATTATCGAAACCATAATCAATCCTATCACAAATCTGCATCGAAGAACATTCCTAAATATTCCTAATCTATTCTAATTATCTCTAATCAAATATTATTTGGCAATAAATAATATTATTTTATTTATCCTAAGTACAATTGATTGAATATGATAAGTATTTAATTAATTAAAATTAATTTGGCCACTTAATTAATTTAATTAGATTTGATTAAATTATTCCTTAATTAATATTGTTTATTTGGCAATAAATCAAAAATTCTAAAAATAATCGATTGAATATTTATTTAATTGATTAAAATCAAAATTTCAAATTTAATAATATAATTTTGGATAAAGTTGATTAAATAATTGGTTAACCCATAAATTAGTTATTTTCAAATAAAATTAGTTAAGTTGAGAATAAAACACATGGGAATTAAATAAACTCACAATTATCTATGCAACAATCAGAAAAGCAGTTAAACTCAAAATCAACTCTTGGACTCATTTTGTTAACTTTCTAAACTCAACATGTGATTATGAGTTAAAAAATAGATTGGAGTGATCTCAACTTCCAATTATGAGTTAAAAAGTTGATTTGCATGATTTTCACTAGATAACTATTTCTAATTCCCTGATAACTTGTTAATCAATTCAAGTTAATCAAGGAGTGATTTTTGGTTTTTCTGTGAGTTCTCAAACCTGGTTTTTTATATAAACAACCCTCAGTCCTTCACAATTATGATGTACAATTTTGAGAACAACAATGTTATACTATCGAGTTCTTGCGAGATTGTGCATCCATTTTGAGATCAATTGCTATCATTTATTTCTAGTTTTTGTGTTCATAGCTAGTTTTCATTGATATCAAGTTTTAGATCAATTTCATATAGAACTGTTATTATTATTGCTTTAAAAATCACAAAAAACATAGATTAATCTTGCATTCATTTTAATATATTTTCATATTCAAATCTTTCATTTAAGCGTTGCATTGTCACCGATCTTGATCATTTTTGAGAATACCATACTCATATCTTCTAGAAGGAAGTAAGTCACCTGATTGATGATATATTTATTCATTGCTTATTTTCTTATCATTGATCAATAATATTTTACTAATGTGTTGTGTCTTCTGAATAGGCACAATTTTCACACACATTTCTAGCACCCACTGTGGGGCCCGATATCGGGTTTCCATTTCACATTTCGTCAATTTTTTGACAATTTTTATCAAGTTTTGGGTTTTGAAATATTTCTGTACAATCTCGTACGACAGTTTGTAGATTGTCGTTTGGGAAGTCATTGTCTTTCATATGAAAGACGACACTCCTGAAGTGTCATACCGGTTCACATACATTGTCGTATTAGAGATGAATTATCATATGGGTTAAGGTATATTGTCGTACAACATTTCACACTAGAATTTCAATTATCATGTGGGTTTTTGGAGTCAATTTTTAAGGTTTTTGCTGTGAAATTTGATTGATTGCTAATCCTGACCCTTGATGTTTTCTAGTGCATGATTGTTTGATACAATCTAACGCTTTTTGTAGGACAAGAGACGAATACCTGAGCATTGAAACCTATCTTTTTGGCCTATTCTTGTCTTGTCCTCTAATCCCTTGTTTGCAAGAAACCCTTTCAGAAATCGTTGGCCAAAGAAAGCTCATTTATCAAAAATTTATGACGTGGTTTTGCAAGTTGCTAAAGTCTTCATTGAGAAAATATTGTGTTTGGTTAATTTTTTCATAGGCACATAAATAATTAGTTATGTGCGTCATATTACATGTGATAGATATTGAAGGGATTATGCTCTTCTCTTTTCAGAGAATCAGAAACCTAGAAGGTATCTCCCTCTTGGCAATGTGCGTTTTGTCTTTGGATTAATTTTTCTTGGCGTGTCTTGGATAAGGAAAATGACAAGGTTAGGGGATTATGTTCTTCTCTTTCAGAGAATCAAAAACCTAGATCATGTGGTCCCCAACCTCACATTTTATTTAATCCTTTAAAGGGCCTATCGGCTAAGGTAAAAATCTCCACGGAACGACCCAAGTGGGGACAAGTCTTAAGCCAACTCTTCCACCCCACTATAAAATTTGACACTTCCTTGAGGTTAAAGCCTTGGAAGACATAATTGCACTTGTTCCTTAGATTTATTACATGAACATGCTCAGATTTTGTGTAGAGCAGAGCCGCTTCAATTTTGCTTGCGAGACTACACGGGTTTGATTAACATGCTCAAATTTTGTGTAGAGCAGAGCCGCCTCAATCCTGCTTGCGGGACTATGGGAGATAGTTGTGAATGGATTCCTTGATTAACAACCTAAGCTAGTTTTCTATTGATCTTCCTTCGAAGGATTTGTAGTGCTTATGTGAGGTGAATAGTAATCACCCCAAGAAACGCGTCATATCGAGCCCTCCTTGACATTTGAATTCAGCTAATATGGGCTTCAACATCCATTGTGTGTTGTTAGACCACCATATTTTGAGGATTCATTGAGTGTGTTCCTAATTCAATGAGAAAGTAATACATCTCTTCTCCTAGTTATGTTAAGATAGGTGTGTTTGATTCTTTGAGTCAATTCCCACATTTTTTCTGTGATTGTGAGCCTATTGCTATGTTAAACATCCTCAGACAATCCAAAACAAAAATTTTGAAAAATGGACAACAAAATGGAAAAACTAATTGAGACCAAAAACACCAAAATCTTGAAAAATTGAAGAAAAATCATTTTCTGGTGTCAACTATCATCCAACCCTATCAATTGTCATATGACAATTGCTCAGTTTTACTAAGTGTCATACTAGAGCCCCCTAAGTGTGGTACAAGAAGCTACAGAGTGTCATACGAGAGTTGTCCAAAATCCCAAGTAGAAATTAATTCATGGTATCAATTATTGTATGAGCTTCTAGATTGTCGCGCCAAGATCTATTACATGTCATACAAGTATGTATACTATTGTATGACATTTTGCACAAATTTCTAGGAAAACCCTAATTTTAATAGAAATCCAGTCAACCTTTAGCTTTGGTCAATATTCTATCAGAAAATCCACTATGTAAGGTACAAAGAAGAGAAACATTGATCCATCTCATTTTCCCAAAGTGATCTAATTTTCTTGATTTGTCATCCTGTTGATTAATCTCGAACACGTCTCATCCTGTGTCAAAAACCTTGTCAAAACAACCTCAATCTATCAAAAGCTAAGTGTCATGAATTCGTGTACACCATCCTTTGGGTGTCTACCCATACATCTCGAGCACAGTATCCTCCACTTACATCCAATCCACCTTTTCATCAACAATTCAATCCAATCTTGGGAAGGTTGCATCACTCGATTATTCCTAATTCAGATTATCATTCAACTGTCTTATCTTTCTCCAAGATTCACCTAAAGGTTAATTGTGGAAACTAGAGCCTCTTCAACAGAAAACCAAGAGAAGATCCAAAGACATCACCTTCATCTTCTCTTATTGTTCAGTCTCCTCATCAACCATACAATTCAGATCTTTACAAAGAAGACAAACTAGGCAATTTGTGCCTAAAAGGAGGTCACACAACCCCTCTTGAATCAACTCAAGATCTCAATCAACACACTACCATGTCTCAAAGAGAAGCTAGCCATGGTTCACAAGGCCACAACTTTGATGAGGGTAGGGCTTAGGAGCCCACACCTTCTAAAATTGCACAATACCAAGATGATGATCTCTTCAAGAAACTCACGAAGCATTTCCTACGAGAGGATAAAGAGACATACTTCCTAGAATTGGCCCAACAAGGGGCTAAAATTCCTCACAACTTTAATGTTGAAGACATCATGACGCAAGAGGAGGAGACCCCTATCACAGCCATGATGAAGCAGATGCATGCTATTCAAATCAAACTTAACAAACTAGAAAAAGAGAGAGAACCCAAAGAATTCTCTATGGATGTCCTATGTCCATTTCCATTTGATCGAAGCATGTAAATCCCACCATTCTAAAAAGGGGTGGAACTACCCAAGTATGAAAAATATGACGTAAATTTAGATCCTCAAGATCATGTCAGATAATTTTGCACTCTATCCATGGAGTTCATGCATGAACCAACATACTTAATGTGTCTCTTCCCAAGATCTTTGGGAGGAGCGACCATCAACTGTTTCTCCAAAATACCTCCAACAATCAAAACTTTTGAGGAATTAATCAAGTTGTTCTATCAACAATACTCCTATAACATCCAACATCCTATTACGATGATATACATCTGCAACTTAAAATAGAAAACAAGAGAACCATTCCTGACTTTCCTCAAATGATGGAGGAAGAAGTCATCTCTTTATGCCTGACAAATTACAAAAAATGAGAAACTGGAAATCTTCATCAATAATTTTATCCCGAAAATCAACTATCATCTTCAGATGCAAAATCATACCTCGTTTGACAAAATGGTGGATAGTGCCATGAAAATGGAGGATGTAGTTGTTCACAAGGGAGATATCTCGCTTCATAATGAAAACAAGTATGATTCAGGTTCCAGTTCCAACAACAAAGATAAAGTCAAATTTTGGAACAAAAACAAAAAATGTTGTCACAGATAGTGTTATTGATCACATCAGTGCTCCACCCAAAGCACCATCATTTAACCTCACAATTGACACTCGAGCCATAAAAACCTTTGAGAAGAAGACAACTGAGCTTCCTAAAAAGTTAAAATGAATAAAAATCATAGGTTACAAAACCAAAACTCGAGTTCACTCCTTTGGGTGATTCCTTGGAATATGCCATGAGAACTTTGTTGGTAAATAACATCATCACATTACCTAAGATAAAACCAGATGACCCAAAAGTCAAACCTAGGTGGTGGAAGGAGATTGATTTTTGTGATTTTCACTGTAACAAGGGTCATAAAACCAACAATTGTATGCACCTTAAACATCTTATTCAAGACAAAATTGATGCTAGATAAATTGTGATTGAAAACCACAAATCTAATAACGATCATACGACATTCATGAAACCTTTTATGAAACACAATCAAGGAGAGTCATCTTTTAAGTCAAACATGGGTGTTAAGGTCAATTACACTTAATCTGACAATAATGATGTCATCAACATGGTAGACCCATGTGTATCTTAGCACTGCAATGTCATCGCCATTGTTAGGAAGGACAGAGAAAATAGATCGGCTAATGCAGTCACTCAATCTCAAGCTCAGGTAACTCTTCTAGGACCAAACTTGGGTTCATCAAATGCCCTGAAAGAACCATTCAATCTTGCATCTGCAACTAAACAAAGGACTGCATCCAAATCTTCCAATTCCAAAGAGTCCAAAACAACATCTTACAACATTTTCCAACAACTGCAGCACACTAATGCAAAGATCTCTATATTTGAGTTGCTTCAAATTTCTCATGCTCATCAATCTGTTCTAGACAAAGCTATCATTAGTTCCAATGTTCCAGAAAATCTTGATCTTGATCGATTTCAGACCATGGTGGGTCATTTGACTTCTCCTTAATACATTTCATTTTCAGAGGAAGATGACAATTCACTGAGTCATTCACATAACCAGTCATTGCATATTAAAGTCCTGATTGAAAAACATCGTGTCAAGCATGTTTTGATAGATGAGGGAGTTGGTCTAAACATTTGTTCATATAAACCAATGACATAATTGGGATTTTCAGAATATGCTATTGATCCTAAAAAGAAAATAACCATAAAAGTATATGATGAGAAAGAAAGATCCTCCAAAGGAGTCATCGTGTTACCTATTAGAATGTGACCTGTTATCAAAGATATCACTTGTCAAGTATTAGACCTCCCTATGGCCTATAACATCCTTTTAGGAAGGTCCTAGATTCACAAAATGCAAGTTATTCCATCAACATACCATCAATATTTCAAGTTTCCCTATGATGGAGTAGAGGTCACAATACTAGCAAACATGTCAGCATCTTGCAATGCTTTAAAAGAAAGTGCTAACAATATTTTCCCACACAAAAGAGAGTCTTCTACCAAACAGAGTGATATAGCATCCACATCCAAAATGGAAGACATAGCTAAAGAGGTCAAAATAAAAGATATAGGTATGGGAGAATACACAATAGAACCAGTTTTGTCTTTACATTTCTCTTGCTCTTGCCTAAATCTTATGGACTACCTTAAGAGAAAATGAAACCTACAACTAAAGAACCACAAGTTATCTTTGATGGGAGTTTCATCACGGAACATGTGTCTAAACAAGAGTCCGATGAGGAAGAAGTTGTACTAGCTTGGCTATATAAAGATTAATCTCAATCACAAGCAGTTCAAAAATGTGAATCCAAATCACATAAGGTTCCTACAAAATCATATGGACCAGGACACAAGTTAATTTCCAAAATGGGATATACTGGAAAAGGACCTCTAGGAACATGAGGTAAAGGCATCATCAAACCCATTGAACACTATGGGAGAACAAACAAAGCTACTATAGGCATAGGTTATCAAAAGAAAACTTTCCATCTCAATGGAAACTCTTCTCATGTCATAGAACAGATAGAAGCAGGAATGGATACCCAACCAAAGGAAGAAACACCTCATTCAAGTAGTGATGATTCAAACACAATGGATGTTTTTCCTTATAAGTGTATACCTCATCACATCTTAGATCTTCTTAATGATGAAAAGAAACCCAAAGAAAAAGTCAATGTGGTAGGCACACAAGAACCTACTACTACAAAAGAACAAACTGGCCAAGAAGAAGGAGAGACATCCCTCACCATAGCTAAACATCTAGGACACTCTAGTGATTCTAAGATAGATTCTCATGAATATGAATCCCATTTAGACTCTGAAGGTAATCGTGCTTGGGGTATTCGTCCTAATTTCATGTATGTTCTTGACTTTCCCAAAGATCATGATGAGGAATCTAATGGTTTTGAATGGGGAGTCATTCCATAACTAGAAGAAGTGGAGCTCATAATAGATAAACATATTGATTTTTTTCACCAATACGTACCTACAACTAACATGAGTCTAGAACTACATGACATACCTTGTAAAACTGAATCACTTATTACTAATGCAAGATCCAACGATGATGTTGAGATGCTTAACAGACTAAATATCTTGAGTAGTAATATCACCTTCGAATTTGAGAGTCAGATAAGAACCAATGATGACAACACTATGTGCGTAAACATAGTCAAACAGTCCTTCCCTCCCCTTACTATTAAACATATTGAGCTTATTGACAAAACATCCACAGACCCAAGCCAAGATATCCATACTTTCTGAACAGACTACGCTTTAGCATGTTACCTGAATGCAGTTGAACTTATGACAACTTCCATCAGTGAACCTAGCATCAGCATGACAAAGTCAGATATCAAGTATCTCAGTCAAAAGATTAAAATCAAAAAGAAAAAGAGTTATGAGGGTGAAAACCACTATGTGGTAGTCTTAGAGCCAAAAATAGTAAAAAGAAAAGATGTATCCGAGGGTGAAAAGCTCTCTGAGACACCCCAAGATGAGATATTTGATGTCCTTCCAAGTCATTTATAGGACAAATCACCATTTTTGATAGAGCCAACTCAGTCTATCAATTTGGGTACAACAGAAGAACCTCAAATGATTCATGTTGCAAAATCCCTATTAGAAGAAGAGAAACAAACATTTACCAAACTCTTAACGGAGAAAAAGATAAACTTTACCTATAAATATTTAGACATGCTAGGGTTGGATCCTAATTTGATCATGCATCATCTTTCTATAGCTCTAGGAGTTAAACCAATCAAATAGAAGTTGCG
Organism: Chamaecyparis obtusa; assembly: GCA_027943335.1. Taxonomy (NCBI): domain Eukaryota; kingdom Viridiplantae; phylum Streptophyta; class Pinopsida; order Cupressales; family Cupressaceae; genus Chamaecyparis; species Chamaecyparis obtusa. Next base: position 1,425,401 of record BSBK01000139.1, on the reverse strand, counting down.
GAAAATGCATCCTCATGTCGCACTTCTTGTCAAAGCTGAACTGGAAAAATTACTCGAGGCCGGATTCATCCGAGTGATAGATTATGTTGAATGGATATCAAACATTGTTCCAATGTCAAAACCAAATAAGTCTATACGAGTATGCACAAACTTTAGAGATGTAAACAAAGCATGCCTAAAGGATGAATTTCCACTACCAAACATCAATATGATAGTGGATATGACTGTGGGATTTGAAATGTACTCTCTAATGGATGGATTTTCTGGATACAACAAAATAAAGATAGCTCCAGAAGATCAAGATAAGACATCTTTCACCTATGCATGGGGTTCTTTCTACTAGAACGTAATGCCATTTGGTCTTAAGAATGTTGGTGCAATTTATCAAAGAGCCATGACATCTATCTTTCATGATATGATGCATAAAAATGTGGAGGACTATGTAAACGACACACTGGCTAAATCAATGAAAAGATTTGAACACCTAGTTGACTTGGGTACAATATTAGACAGGATGGAAAAATTTAGTCTCAGGCTAAATCTTAAGAAATGTGCCTTTGGTGTCACTTCCGGAAAGCTCTTACGATACATTATTTAAAATAAAGGTATTGAAGTAGATCTAGAAAAATTCAAATCAATCATGGAGATACAACCCCCTAAGAACATCAGTCAAATATGTACTTTGCAAGGAAGGGTACAATCCATTAGATGCTTCATCTCTCAGTTAGTTGATATATCACAACCTTTCACTATACATTGCATAAAGGTGTGACCTACAAATGGAGCGAGGAATGTGAAAATAATTTTAATCATATCAATAAATACTTGGTAATTCCACCAATTCTCATGCCTCCTATTTAGGAAAAGCCATTAATATTGTATGTCTTCACAATAGATACATCACTGGGGGCATTATTGGCACAATATGATGAGATTAAGTGTGAAAGAGTTATATATTACATCAACAGAACCTTAGTGGCTTATGAAAATAATTACTCTATGATAGAGAAGACATGTCTAGCTGTCATCTTTGCATCACAAAAATTGAGACATTACATATTAGCTCACACCATACCGCTTGTAGGTAAGATAGATCCACTAAAGTACTTGTTAAGCAAATATTCTCTCACGAGTAGATTGGCAAAATGGGTAATGCTACTAAGTGAATTTGACATTGAGTATGTTGAAAGAAAAGCCATTAAAGGACAAGTAATCATAGATCAACTATTTGAAGCTCCAATGTTCGATGATCAACCAATGCAAGTGGAATTTCCTGATTCTTCTATCATGCACCTATCTTCCAAAATGTGGTAGTTATTCTTCGATGGGTCCTACACAAAAAATAGATCTAGAGCTGGCATCCTATTTGTCACTCCACAAAGTTAATGTTGGAGATTTTCCAGCAAGCTAGTACTGACTATATGTTTGTCATTGATGACAACATATGGTAAGTAGTGTGCATGGAAGAATTATGCAGTAAGCTTTGAGTATATGTAGCATGGACATGTTATTAGCATGATATCATGGATGTAGAGGTTAATTGTTAGTATAGACAGTTATGTAGCAGTGTTCTTGACAAAGCTACATGCAATGTTTTGTGAGTGATTTTCTGTATAGTTATCATGGAGCCTTGCGCATTTGGATATGTGATGGAGATATGTTATTTTTGTTACATTCATGAACACAGAGTCTGATGTATAGTAGAAGTGAAGTTATGCAGTCGCTATTCACCAGTTGTAGTTTCCTGTGTTTATCTAGAAGAGACGACAGAGATTATATTGGTACAAGAGTTGTGCCTATCATTTTGGTATGCATGCTTGGATTAGTAATTGGAGAAGAGTTAAGAATGTTTGGTTAAGAGTGCATGATGTAATTCATCTTGAGGAGAAAGTATCAGTTAATTTGGTAGAGCCAATAGTGTGTAGCGTGCGTCTACACTTATTGATTTGGACAGGTCCCAGTTTGTGTTGTGTGTTTAGTAGAGCTGACCAAGATGTTATTGGAGAGTTTTATTGTTTCTCTAATATGATTTCAAGATGGTTCTAATAGTTTGACTTGATTATATCATTTAGAGGAAAGATACTTATAGCTGGTCATTTGTGATTGCTAGGAGCATGGCATGGAGATGAAAGATTAGAGTAGAGAAGAGAGTACGAAGTATTATGCTATCAAGAAGAGGTCTATGTGATAGAGAGGATAGAGTGTGTTATTCATTGGAACTGATCAAGACAACAGGTATACCTTGCAGTTCACCAAGATCCAGATATATAGTGTATATGTTATTCAGAAGGTTGCAACCTTCACTCCTTTGAGCAGAGAGCTCTCAGACAATGCATCCTCACCCCTAGTAGGGTCAATCATAAAAGACTCCTAACAGGGTTTGACCTTTGACTAGGTCACTGTACTAGGAGCATTGCAAAGATCAACTCCTAACAGGGTTGTAAGATCTTCTAACAAGGATTATTATACACTAGTTTAGTTTATTAGTGGGTGTTAATTCCCACTGGGGTTTTTACCTATTTGGGTTTCCTCGTAACCAAATTATTGGTGTTGTGTTCAAGTGTTCTTTCATTGTGTTTATGCTTAAAGTTTAAGTTTACTTAATTGGATAAAGAATTGAAACTTGTAGATAACTGATTCACCCCCCCCCCCCCTCTCAGTTATCTCTTGGGACGATTCCTAATAGTTACTTCATTCCAAAAGCATTCAGAATCAAATTTCCTTGCACCAATAACATAGTAGAATATGAAGCTTTATTAAATGGAATGAAATTGGCACTCAAATGGAGGGTGACAAAATTACATATTCATGGAGACTCTCAACTAGACTCTCAATTGGTCATTCACCAAGTCAATGATGTGTACCAAACAAAGGATGCGAATTTGATTCCATACAAATGAATGGTAGATGATCTCAAGAAATATTTCATTTCTATCATGTTCAAATAGATACCAAGGATGGAAAATAAAGCAGTTGGTGCTATGGTTACACTATCATCTTTACTACAACAACCCGAACATGAGCTACACTATGAGTTCTTGGTGGAAGCACTATCATTCCCTGCTTATGATTTCCCAAAAACCTGTATGATCTGCACTATTGTTGGTCATGATTCCTCATGCTACAAGAATATCTACTCCTACCTTTGAGACCAAATCATTCCCGATAACCTTAATCATCATGAAAAATGATACCTTATCTGAAATGCATCACAATTTGTCATCATTGGTAACGATTTGTACAAATGAAGTCTAGATGGTATACTCCTTAGATGTTTAGAACCAAAAGAGTCACAACATGCATTAGAGGAATTCCATGAAGGTATTTGTGGGCCGCATATTAACTATTTGACATTAGCTCAAAAACTCATTAGGGTGGGGTACTATTAGCCAAATATGGAGAAAGAGGCCGTGAAATATGCTAAGAACTGTAAGAAATGCCTGGTCCATGGTAACTTAATTCACACACCAGGTAGAGATCTAATTCCATTTACAACACTGACCATTTCAAAAATGGGCATTTGATCTCATAGGTGCCATATATCCACATTCGTCAAATGGTCACACCCATATCATAACAAAAAAAGATTATTTCACAAAATGGGTTGAAGCAGTTCCTTTGACACAAGCAACCGACAAACAAATTTCTATGTTCATTTTGAATTACATCATTTGTTGGTATGGAATCCCACACTCCATCATCACTGACAATGGAGGCCAGTTCAAGAACAAGGACCTAGATTCCTTATGTTCTAAATTCAAGATCACTCAACATTGGTCATTTGTTTACTATCCACAACGGAATGGACAAGTCGAAGCATCCAACAAGAATATTGAAAATATTGCATTGCACGGTACAAGACAGGGAGAGATTGGCATCTGATGATAAATCCAGCTCTCTTGGCTTACATAACTAGCATAAGAACACCCACTGGGGCTACTCCTTTTGCTTTAGTATATGGGACTGAAGTGGTACTACCTATAGAGGTTGAAATCCCATCATTGAGAATTAGAATGCATGGTCTAGTAATCGATGATGATTACATAGTGTCTAGGTTACAAGAACTTGAACTAATAGATGAGCGCAAGCAAGCTATGTATGATCATCTCAGAGTATATCATAAACGAATGTCTAGAGGCTACAACGAGAAGGTCATACATAGAGAATTTTAGGTTGGTGATCTAGTCTTGAGAGAGAACATTAAAAATCAATCCCATTGAGAACACAAGGGGAAGTTTGAACCCAATTGACTGGGTCCCTTTGTTGTTACTATTACTTTTAGCTCAGGAGCATATCAACTCTCAACAACTAAAGGAGAACAAATCTGAGAATCGATCAATATTATTCATTTGAAGAAATTCTACGCATAGACATTTAGCAAGTAGAAAATGTCCTAAAAAAAAAGATATAAAAATCAGAAAAAGTCTTGAAAAAATGGTAATCTTGTTGAAAACCTAGCAATAGGCACCTTGATGGTCTAACAAAAAAGATTAAAAAAAAATACAAAATACAAAAAAAGGAGAAAAAGAAGAAGTGCCTTGGTGAAAAGCTGGTAAATAGGCACCTTGGTAGCAAAAATAGAATCTCTACCAAGATGGTGAAAACCTGGCAAACGGGTGCCACTTGTATAAAATGCTTCATCTATCAAAGCAATCTTGGTAATTTCCCAGCTTCCTATCATGTTTTAGTTTGTATATATCTTGCAATCCAATAAAGTCAGTCAGGTACAACGCACCAAGAGTCTGAATCCCATCAACGTTTCCAACTTGGGGGCAATCCTAGTTATATCATATGCTCCTCATTACTTCAAGTGAGTCATATCTAGTCAATGTCCTTTAGTGCTTTATCTAAGTCAGTTTGTCTATCTCCTTACCAAAAAATTATTTTTGTAACTAACACAAACACAAGCAAACTACAACACTATAAACAAACCAATCTTTGAAATCTGTTGAAATATTTGTATGCTAAGTGTTTCACATGAGATTTTTGCATATTATGTCCCTTGAGCTCATTAATGACATCCTTCATGGATCTAAATTAGCAATGACTAGGGGCATAATATTTTATTTGTTTTCTATGTGTAAGAGACAATCTAATCACTCTGAAAACTCTGGATTGAATTGGTGTCCACTATAAGTGCCTCCATCACAATTGGGTCACCATGTGTACTGTTCAGGGTTAGAATTGTTACCCTAACTTAGGCATTAATCCTACACAACAATTCTATCCTGACAATGGAAACCTGTGGGTAGACTATGAATGAGGAGGAATCTCCAAATTCTAGGTTGGTTCCTATTAAGTATGAAATATCACCACCTGATTGAAAATTTAATAAGGAAAGGGATAGAAAGAACTTTTAAAACTAAAATGAATGTGGGAGTGATACACCAAAATAAGTTTAGACTTTGCTGGAATAATAAAATAATAGCTCAAAATCATAGGCCAAAAGTTTGACTCTTTAGATCTCTATTCAACATATAGGCTAACAGACTTTACTATTAGGGTTACACCACAAATAGCTAAATAGTTAACAACATACCTTTCCCATACAAGGTTTAAGCATAAACTAATCACCTTAAGAAGGAATAAACAAGCATTCACTTCTTTTGGATTACAGTTGAAAACCAACACTTATACAAAAAGATGAAATCAGGATCTTTGAATCTCACAACAAAACATATGAGCCAATGAGCATCTTCTTTATTTCTCAAAAAAACTGATAATCAGATTACAAAAAATGGCTTCCAAGAAAAATAGGAACAATGTGTTCACTATTAGCCTCTCCCAAAACTCGTAACCTCTCCAAATGAATATGAAAATCCAACTTATAGCATGCCCTAAGCTCAAATCCAAAAATTCAAGCCTTTCCAAAATGCCCAATTTTGGCCAAAAATTATGTCAAAGATCATCCTATGTCAACTCCCCATGATGAATGCCTAAAATAATGGCTTATAATAAGGATTAAAAATCCTTACACAAAAAATTGCCAAAATTTTACAAAATTGAAAATTGAAATGAAATTTCAATATCCAATACATACCCTAACCTCTAAAAATGCTTAAGTGTAAACAAGTGCTAAATGGGGAATAACAAAAATTGACCCACTTGCACAAGTTTCGAAAGAAGAGGGATGAGGTGGCACTTTTTCAATTTTGAAAACTGCTAAAATAGACACTTGCAATAAAGGCATTCAATGCCTTTCACTTGGCGGACTCCAAAAACTCTTATGCTTATTTTCATTTTTGAAACAAGTGCTAACTCCATCTTCGGAAAGAAGAATTACGGAAAACTAAAACCCTAACTGGAGGAAAACTCAAGAGAAACTTGTTGATGAAGCTTGACTCCCTATACATGAAGCTCTCTATTGTGTAGCATCTCCTCTGGCATGGGTCTCGAATTGAAAGGTCGATATTATGAAACTTGAGTTATTGATATTTGGTTGGAGTTTTGATCTTATTATCTTTGGCATATTGTGTCTTCATCATCGAGCTCATCCTTGAATGATGCTATGACCGGTAAGTCACTATGTCTATATCTTCACTATAGATCTAGTGATGATATCTCTTGTTTATCCTTCCTGAATTGAGTTTGATTCTCCTTTGGGCTTGCAAATTTAATTTACACAGTTTGTGAGTTTGCAATGTAAGTCATGATTTATTGTGACCATGACTACCTCATCTCGGTTTGAAGAGTCCCTTTGATACTTTGAAGTTTGGCCTATAACAGAGCCATGACTGATGTTCTAACTAGTGCTTGCGGCCTATATTGAGTGACTCACAGCCTTAGCTAGTAAGTAACTATGTAAAAACTTTGAACACTCTTCAATGATTATATCCTTTGTCTATGCTATGCAACTGATAGTTTTCTCACTCCCTTTCTTTGTCTTTGAATGTGAACAAGTAGCATTGACTTTGGATTAAAAATCAAACTCAGCGATTCATCTTCCATTAGCCATAGCATGTGACTACAATTTTTTCCTTTTGTTGAATTTACATGGGCCGTGATCGATGAACACATCTTGGGTTTGAAGTTTGTATGAACATGAGACTCTATTATCTTAAGTCACACCTTGAAATAAATACTCTAATAAAACCATGACTTATGATAATAGAGTTTCAGCCTGGGCTTAGAACTATGAGTCCATACTTGGCAACAACCCATCTTTCAACTAGTAGTTGTAACTGTGAATGAACCTATTGAGGCCACAAGTTGTAAACTTGGCTCCCTTTCTTGACTTCAAGCCTGAAATGACTGGTAACCTTGTGATACTTTCCCACTTTTAACTGGTTGATATTTAATGCTTTCTCACTGCAGATTAAACAAGAAGCTTATTACCATACTAACTCAAACCCTTTCATTAATGTCGACAGTCAACTACTAAACTTGACCTCTTCACTGACATGTGACTATAAACAAATGGTGTTGAAACCATGAGTCTTCAAAACTCAGTCCTTTAGACTGGCAACTTGTTTATACTAGAACTTTTCATGAAATTTATTTTGTTTACACCACTCTATTAATGTGGGTTGATTTGTCTTTATCAATGCAGTGACTTAAAGATCTCCTTCAATCCTTTTGATAAAAGTCTAAGCTATGAGTCAAAGGACATACAAAAAATGTAACATTATGGCACCAGCCAATATATTTTCGACTCACAGCTTAAGGCCCTCACCAAAATACTTGGATTTTAGCATATCACCATATGGGTTTTCTTTTCTAGTCATCTCACCAAAATCATGAGCTTATGATTGAAAGATGTAGTAGATATATTTGGTTTTGCTATGACATCTTTCAGTCATAAGCTTCACAAACTTTGGGAGCTAGCTAAAAATATGACTGAAAGATGTTCAAGAATACAGTCACTTTGTGCAAAAAAGATAAGTACATTCCTTCCTGTGCTATTTCTCTTTTAGATTATGTACATCTTTGCATTTTATGTTTTCTACAACACAACATCATTCTATTATTATGAACACTAATGCACTAGTTTCATTTTTCTTGTTGTTCTATTAGCACAGTTACCTTCAGTCATTTCATTTGAACTTTTCAACTGATACATGCAAATAGTCATTCTGAACTTTGAATTCAATGTTAAAAATACAAAATATCCTTGAACTCACTGATGCATAATAGCATGCTTGAACAGAGTCCTTTCTCTACTTTGATGTTGAATCTGAAGTTTAAATATGATAAATGCAACAAGATAAATGTTTTCTATTTAATGAAGTTCGAGCACGGGCTCGTGACACTCACTAAATACAAAATGAAAATATTTTATAACTTTATGGCATAATCTTGAAGCATTCTTTCTGTAATCAGCAACAATAATGATATTACTTGAAACTGTACCTTTGAAATAGCAAGGACATATTGTACCAATATTTATGTAGCTACATTCTATGACTTGAACTTTGAATATTTGCAACATTAGCACTTCCTGTAGCACTTTATTCTTGAAATTCCAGCTTAATCTACTTCTTTTTCTATGACTGAATATGAAAAATAGTCAACTTTCTTTCTACAAAATAAACTATTAAGCTCTCAAACAACATGATTTTGAAATGATTAGATTAGTGAACTTAATAAACAACTTGAAAATTCACATTTAAACCATTATGTTCACTAATCTACCCAGGAATTGCATTATCTGAAAAAGGTTTCTTAGCTAGAAACACCAAGTCCCTTTAATCCATATATCTGGTTAATAAAAAGAACAACACACACTAGAATGATCATAAATAGTAAAAGGTTTCATGTTTACAGAAACAAGTCCCTTTAATACTACCTTGCAGTGAGTGTTAGTGTACATTTCTTTATTGCATTTGATTTTCCAGATTGATGTGCAGATTTGAAAACTTGATTGTTACAGTATGTTATTTGTTTTCTTATGCATTTCTTAGATCCAACAGGATCTAACCATTTTTTCCTCTCTTATGCAAATATGAACCCTAAAGACCTAGATGCAGATGAAGACCTAGACTTTGAAGACCTTGGGACCTGAGACCTGGCAAACAACCAGCTAACAACAAACCAACACAAAGGCAATGCATGGGACCCCTATTCCATACTTCAATCTTTTCTTTCAATTATGCAAATGTACTCTACTTATTGATATGAAATATGAAACATGGAAAGACATGTGTATACTACATTCAGTTTGAATGCACAATGTAATGATCATTTATGAATTTTGAAATCTTTGGAACAATGATCAATACTTAGAGTACAATAATGACATCTAGAATTAATGCAATAACAAAATGTAAATTAATAAAATCTACAAGGTAGTGTTAATTTGACAAACAAATGTGCAACCTTTTCCTATTTATGCTTATTGTATTGTATGCTGTAATTTTGAGTAACAATTTTGGAAACTTCTATTGGATGTCTACCTTCTAGACATGACCTGTAGACTTATCATAGGGAAACAGAGTTAGGAAAACTGAAACCATGAATGCAACCATTTATTGAAATGAAAATGCACCTAAACTAGAATCAATGCAACCTAGAGACCTAGTGCTTGGACAACACTTATTGAACTGAAAAATGGACCTAACCTAACCCTCAAAGAAAATCTTGAGGTATATTCCATTAACTTGAATTTTTAGATCTTCTCCTTTAGTTATGGGCAACTGAAAAACATTATTCTCCTTGCGGGCTATTATGACAAAAGGGCCAGACCAAAAATTATCAAATTTGTCATGTTGCCCTGGCCTGCTCTTTAGTACATCTCACTTGAGTACTAAATCACCTTCTTTGAACTCTTTGTACTTAGCTTTCTTATCAAATGACCTCTTAGTATGTGCTTGTCTTAGTTCCATAGTTTCTAATCTTTCTTTCTCTCTTCTTCAAGCTATAATAAATCAACATACCTTAGTTTAAGAGGATCTTCTTCTTCAAATAGCAACATCTGATTAGCTAGCTTTAATGCTAGAAATTTAGTAGAAATTGGCAATCTGGCCTCTTTACCATAAACTAGGACATAAGGAGAATTCTGAATTACCTGTTTAGGTGTAATCCTATCTAGCCATAAGGTTACCTTCAATTTAGAATGCCAATATCTCTTATTCTCCTGCAAATTCTTTTTGATAATTCTGATCAGATTTTTATTAGTAGACTCTGCAAGATCATTACCTTGAGGATAATAGTTAGAAGAAGTATTTAAATAAATCCCATTTTTCACAACCCATTCTGTAACAGCTAAACCAATAAAATCCATGGCATTATCTAAGATAATTGATTGAGGAACACCAAACCTGGTTACAATGTCTTCATAGAACTTTAACACTGCAGGTCCAGTAGCTTCTTTTAATGCAATGGCCTCAGTCCATCTCGTAAAATAACTAGTAGCAGTTAAAATCCATTTATTACCAGCACTAGAATTAGGATTTATAGGACCTATAAAGTCCATTCTCCACTTGTTAAATGGCTGATCTACCACAATTGGTTTTAATGGTAAAGCTACCAACTTTTGTTTACCTGCAAACATAGCACATTTATGACATCTTTTGGCCCAAGAATAAGCATCTTTAAATAAATTAGGCCAATAATAGCCTGCCCTTAGTATCTTCCAGGCTATAGTTTTAGGATTGAAATGTCCTCCACAGGATCCATCATGAAATTTAGATAAAATTCCGATTTGATCTACTAAATCAATACATTTAAGAAACATTCGAGAAAAATCCTTCCTATAAAGTATACCATCAATGAGAACATAGGGAATAGATTGTAACCTATAGTATCTCCTCTTTGCTTTATCAAGATTATATGGACATTGTCTAGTTTGCAAGAACTTGGTCATATCATATAACCAGGTTGTAGGATCATTAAACAATACAACATCACCTTGAAAAGGTTCAGATTCTTTAGTAGTATCCACCTGTTCTTCCTCTTCTACCATTTGAGCACAAAGATCTTTGCTTCTAACCAACTTAGTCACATGAATCTGAACATCATACTCTGTAACTCTCGTTATCCAACCTACCCTCTTTTCATTAACATCCTTGTTCAACAAAAACTCTTTAATAGTAGGATGTGCAACTATCAAATGTACTTTATTCTTGGCAATCAAGTGTCTAAACTTCTTCAAAGCTTTAATAATGGCTAACACATGCTTTTCAACAAAATTGTACCTTTTCTCATAATCATCCATACCTTTACTAAAAAAAGCAACTGGTTGTTCCTATTTTTCTTCATTCTTTTGAACCAGCATTGCTGAAATAGTATCAGAACCACCATAAGCATATAGAATAAAGTCTTTAGTAAAATTAGGATTAACCAGAGTAGGGGCTGAAGACAAAGCCTGTTTAATCAATTCAAAATTCTTCTTTCCCTCATTAGTCCAACTAAAAGAGACATCATTTTTAAGCATAACAGTCAGTGGTTTCAACAGGTTTGCAATATTAAGGATAAACCTTCTCACAAAATTTATTCTCCCAATGAAACTCTGTAATCCTTTCTTGTGTTTAGGCAATGAAAGTTCCAGAATTGCATGAATTCTCTTAGGATCTATTGTTGTACCTTCCTTAGACACCTGATATCCTAAAATTTTACCCTCATGAACTGCAAAAATAGATTTCTTTGGGTAAAGAGAAATCCCAAACTCTCTACACCTCTACAAAATTTGTCTCAAATGATCAATGTGCTGGTTTGCAACCTTGTTGTAAATTGTCACATCATCTAAATACACTAGAACAAATTTATACATTAAGTTTTTGAAAGCCATGTCCATTGCTTTTTGAAAAGTAGCCCTAGCATTTGATAATCCAAATGGCATTCTTTTGTAATCCATTGTACCCCATTTAGTTGTAAAAGTTGTTTTAAATTGATCAGATTCTTTAACTAAAATCTAGTTATAACCAGAATACCCATCTAAGAGTGAGAATCTTTTAGAACCAGAAACATATTGTAAAATATGTTCCATGGAAGGAAGAGGGTGTCTATCTTTTAGAGATGCCCTGTTAAGGTCTCTAAAGTCTACACAAAGTCTTATCTATCCATTCTTCTTCCTTACTTGAACTAAATTAGAAACCCAGAATGTGTGCTTAATAGGAAATATAATACCACCATCCAAGAGTTTTCTTAGCTCTTTTAACATTAATGGCTCTAACTTGGGGTTTATAGGCCTTTGCCTTTGTCTAATTGGCCTAGCATCTGGCTCTAATTATATAGTGTGTTGGGTTAATTGAGGATCAAATCCTTTTAGATTAGAATAATCCCATGCAAAAACATCACTATATTCTCTGAAAAGATCAATAAACAACTCTTTTTCTTTAGGAGAATTAATTTTACCAACCTTTAACCTCTTGTCTTTGAAAATTTCCACTTCCTCATAATGATCTTCTTTGATCAGTAGGCTGGTTTTACCTTTCCTAAACTGATCATCAAAGTTGAAATCTGATTCAAGGCTAACCAATCCCTTTGGAAGCTTGTTGGTTTTCAACTGAATAATCTGGTCTTCCATTTGCTAATTGATTTTGTTATTCCTAGATGCTGAAAGACCATCTGTTTCTATTAAAAAACTCAATATATGCTCATTAGTATTAAAAACCTACCAATAAGAATCATTATATGGAATAGATGGCCTAACAATTATCTTGATATGCAACTGGTCTAAAATCTGTCCTTTATTTTCTGTTATTGAAACATGAGCACCAATACCAGCCAACCTATCAACATGTTGATTTTCTCTTCTAGGAATTAAAATCAAGTTAAAAGCATCAAATTCATCTAGAATGTTAGAAACTCTAGATTTATACATCTTTAGAAGATTGTTTTTAACAGTATTGATACCTCTTACATGCTTTACTATCAACTCACTATCACCAAATGCCCTTAAACACTTAATACCTCTCAATCTTGTCCATTCTAATCCCTGAATCAAACTTTCATAATCAACCACATTGTTAGAACAAGGAAAAGATAATTTGAATGCAGCATAAAATCTATCACCATTAGGTGAAACTGGCATAACCCCTGCACCAACTCCATCCTTATTCCTTGATCCATCAAAATACAAATCCTAAAGTTGGTTTGACAAATCAGATTCAGATTTTGTATCTTTAATCAAATTAGGCACTACTGAATCAGATTCTAAAATCATATAATTTCCAAAACTAGTATCAAACATATCATTATTTTGTTCATTCCTAGTAGCCCATTCATCCAAAACAATGTCTAGATATGCTTCAGTTTGTGTGTTATAAGTTGGATAATTTGGTACTTCATCTTGATCCATGATCACACAACTTGAATTAATGGGACTCAAATTGTAAGGTTCTATGTGATCTTTGGCCAACAATTCTAACTTTATGGTCACTTTAGTACCATATCTAGTTCTAAAATATAAATGTGACCAATCTGATGAAAAATAGCCATCTATTTTGGCTATGAAGTCTCTAGACAGGCACATAGAAAAATATGCTGGCAAATCAATGACATATATATCCTGAGGTATTGAAAAATTTGGGCAAGAGTGTAAGGTCAAACTTGCATTTTTAATAACTCGTAAGGTCTTAATTGAAGTTCCATCAAGCTGGACCACACCCTTATCAAGAGGTTCATATTTTAAATTTAGCAAATCTGTTATTTTCTTAGGCATGACAGTGTTGGTTGCACCACTGTCTACCATACAATTGTGAACTAATTTATTTCCAATAATCAACGAGACATAAAAAGGAGGAGGCTTATTATTTGTAGGTTTCTTACCTTCCTTTTCTAATGTCTTTTGAATATTTTTTGGCCTTTTGTCAAGTGTTACTGCTGGTTGTTTCATATCTGTAGCCTTCTTGACTTTTGGTATTACTGGCTGATGTACTTTAGCAGGCTTTCTCTCTTCTTTTGATAACTTTTACTAAACCTTAGGAGGCTCAGAATTAGTCATAACCACTCTAGGTGATTATTGTACTATCTACTATTAACTAACTGCTAGCTTGGATAATTCTTCTTTTAAAATCTCAATCTGTCCTAGAATAGATAAAGTCTCCCATGCAGACAAGGTTACATTTGTTTTCTTCATAGTATCAACAATATTGAATGGAATAGAAAATTGAACCTTGTGTGAAGATCTAGAACTTTGATCAGTATTATTTTGACTTTGATAATTATTAGATGAAATCGATGGATTATTTAGAATAGAAACCGGTGAAGAAGGCACATTACTAGTGGACTCATTTGCTTCAAGAGCTCTCTTATTTTCTTTGGTATTTTCTGCAATTGATGAATCTTCATTTAGACCACAAAACTCTTCCTCTTGCTAATTTAGGAAACTAGTATCCATAGCACTTTGATCTGGTTGATGTTGTACCTCCTCAACAGATACATTCTGCTGTGAATTCATTTCATTTTGGACCATAAGAGCTTTGTTAAGAATTCCATTAGAACATGTAGACTGGTCATGTGGTTCATTGCATGGAAAACACTAGTCAGTAGTAATATTATTCTGAGTAGGAACAATATCCCTAACAGTATTAAGAGGTGCCAGATTATAGTATCTATTTGGCCTCACATTCCAATCTTGCCTATTTGCATTAGTATTTCCTTGAAATTACTACCTATTGGCCTAAAAATTAGGCTGGTTAGGATATTGGGAAGAAGAACTAGCAAACTGGTTTTGAGCAATAGGGTTTGTCTGTGCTTGATTCCACTTAAAGGTGACTAAATCATTTCCAAAAGATTGCAATAAACTTTCTATTTTTTGCTGGTTGTCCTTAATACTCTATAGTTCATTTAGAGGAGCTGTAGGAACTACCTCTGTGGGTTTAAAAGATGGAACAACAGATAATGGTGGAACAACTAATGACATATTGGATTGTATATTAGGAAAGAAAGGCATAGGAGGTCTAGGAGATATCTTCCTTTCCTAGATAAGACTATTTTCTACCCTAATAGCAGTATCAAAAGCTTGGGGTAAAGACACTCTACCCATAGATTAAATCATTATGGAGATATCACTATTTAAACTCTTCAAATTGTAAAAGAAAGCATATTCAACTAAAGGCCTTACCGTAACAGGAATTATGTTCCAAGTCTTTCAAAAATAGAGATTGAAATCACTCATCTCTTCTTGTGGGGCCCTCTTGATTGTAGTTAGTTGCTCCACCAAGGACAGGTTGTCAGATTTGTCCTCAAAAAATTTAGATAGCCTTTCTCCTAGGACATCCCAAGTAGCAATAGAGTCCACCAGGAGAGTTCTGAACTTGTCAAGGGCTTTACCCTTTAGTAATGCAACCAACAGCTTCATAGCTACATCCTCAACTATGATATGATGAACATTTCAAAGAGTTGCAACATCTCGAATATGCTCAATAGTTGTAACATGTGTTTCTCCCGTAAAAGTTGGCAAGCTTTTCAAAGAAGCCAATGGAATATCATTGTGATTTGCAATCCTCAAAGGACTACCTTGATCAAATGGAACAAAAGGAAGATTTCTTTCCATTGCTTGATGTGGAGGAGCTTGTTGTTGGGTGACAGGTGTAACAAAAGGTTGGGTAGGTTGAACTACCTTCCTTTGATATGTCTTTAGATTCTGAAGAGTTGTTGCAGTACCACTTGTAGAAGCTCCAAGAACAAAATTATCTCTAGATAGATCCTCGACACTCAGAAATTCTAACCCAGAATGATTAGGAACACCTAAATCCTCAGGAAGACTATTTTCCTCAATAATAACCTCAAGCTCCTTTGAATTTGAAGCCTGATTTTTAAAAATGGGGTTATCGAATGATGAAAAAATTGAATTCAATAAAAAACCTCTTGGATCTTGTGATGTTCTTCCACCTCTGGATGATCTTCCTCCCCTTCTTCCTAACTACAATTTCTGATACATAAATCCATCCTTTTTTGATCTTGTCAGAGTTCTACTCATTAAAACAAACCCCTCAAATCTAAAACTGAAATGAAAACAGCCATAAACTTGTAATTCAGAACTAAGAAGCAATTTGTGGTCCCACTGGGTGTGCCAAAAATTGTTCAGGTTTAGAATTGTTACCCTAACTCAGGATTTAAAGCTACACAACAATTCTATCCTGACAATGGAAACCTCCTCTAGCTGTGGGTAGACTATGAATGAGGAGGAATCTTCAGATTCTAGGCCGATTCCTATTAAGTATGAAATATCACCTCCTAATTGAAAATTTAATAATGAAAGGGATAGAAAGAAATTTTAAAACTAAAATGAATGTGGGGGTGATACACCAAAATAAGTTCAGACTTTGCTGGAATGATAAAACAATAGCTCAAAATCATAGGCCAAAAGTTTGACTCTTCAGATCTCTGTTCAAAATATAGGCTAACAGACTTTACTATGAGGGTTACACCACAAATAGCTAAATACTTAACAACATACCTTTCCCATACAAGGTTTACACATAAACTGATCACCTTAAGAAGGAATAAACAAGCATTCACTTCCTTTGGATTACAGTTGAAAAGAAACTTTTATACAGAAAGATGAAATCAAGAGCTTTGAATCTTACAACAAAACATATGAGCCAATGAGCATCTTCTTTATTTCTCAAAAAAACTGATAATCAAATTACAAAAAATGGCTTCCAAGAAAAATAGGAACAATGTGTTCACTATTAGCCTCTCTCCCAAAATTTGCAACCTCTCCAAATGAATATGAAAATCCACCTTATAGCATGCCCTAAGCTCAAATCCAAAAATTCAAGCCTTCCCAAAATGCCCAATTTTGGCCAAAAATTATCCCAAAGATCAACCTATGTCAACTCCCCATGATGAATGCCTAAAATAATGGCTTATAATAAGGATTAAAAATCCTTTTACAATAAATTGCCAAAATTTTACAAAATTGAAATGAAATTTCAATATCCAATACATACCCTAACCTCTAAAAGTGCTTTAGTGTAAACAAGTGCTAAATGGGGAATAACAAAACTTGACCCACTTGCACAAGTTTTGAAAGAAGAGGGATGAGGTGCAACTTTTGCAATTTCAAAAACTGTTGAAACAGACACTTGCAATAAAGGCATTCAATGCCTTTCACTTGGCGGACTCCAAAAAATCTTATGCTTATTTTCATTTTTGAAACAAGTGTCAACTCCATCTTCAGAAAGAAGAATTAGGGAAAACTAAAATCCTAACTGGAGGAAAACTCAAGAGAAACTTGTTGATGAAGCTTGACTCTCTATAGATGAAGCTCACTGTTATGTATCATCTCCTCTAGCATGGGTCTCGAACTAAAAGCTTGATATTATGGAACTCGGGTTATTGGTATTTGGTTGGAGTTTTAATCTTATTGTCATTGGCATATTGTGTCTTCATCATCAAGCTCAACCTTGAATGATGCTATGACTAGTAAGTCACTATGTCTATATCTTCACCGCAGATCTAGTGATGACATCTCTTGTTTATCCTTCCTGAACTAAGTTCGATTCTCCTTTAGGCTTGCAAATTTAATTTACATAGTTTGTGAGTTTGCAATGTAAGTCATGATTTATTGTGACTATGACTACCTCGGCTCTATTTGAAGAGTCCCTTTGATACTTTGAAGTTTGGCCTATAACAGAGCCGTGACTAATGTTCTAACTACTTCTTGCAACATGTATTGAGTGACTCATGGCCTTAGCTGGTAAGTAACTGTGTAAAAAATTTGAACACTCTTCAATGATTCTATCCTTTGTCTATGCTATGCAATTGATAGTTTTATCGCTCCCTTTCTTTGTCTTTGAATGTGAACAAGCAACATTGACTATGGGTTAAAAAATGAACTCAGTGATTCATCTTCCATTAGCCACGACATGTGACTACAATTTTTTCCTTCTGTTGAATTTACATGGGCCATGATCGATGAACGCATCTTGGGTTTGAAGTTTGTATGAACATGGGACTCTATGATCATAAGTCACATCTCGACATAAATACTCTAATGAACTGTGACTTATGATAATAGAGTTTCATCTTGGGCTTAGAACTATGATTCCATACTTGGCAACAACTCGGCTTTCAACTAGCAGTTGTAACTGTGAATGAACCTATTGAGGCCGCAAGTTGTAAACTTGGCTCCCTTTCTTGACTTCAAGCCTGAAATGACTGGCAACCTTTTGATACTTTCCCACTTTTAACTAGTTGATATTTAATGCTTTCTCACTGTAGATTAAACAAGAAGCTTATTACCATACTAACTCAAACCCTTTCATTAATGTTGACATTCAACTACTGAACTCATCCTCTTCACTGACATGTGACTGTAGACAAATGGTGTTGAAACCGTGAGTCTTCAAAACTCGGTCCTTTAGACTAGCAACTTGTTTATACCAAAACTTTTTATGAAATTTATTTTGTTTACACCACTTTGTTAATGTGGGTTCATTTGTCTTTATCAATGTAGTGACTTAAAGATCTCCTTCAATCCTTTTGATAACAATCTAAGCTGTGAGTCAAAGGACATACAAAAAATGTAACATTATGGCACCAATCAATATATTTTTGACTCACAGCTTAAGACCCTCACCAAAATACTTGGATTTTAGCATATCACCATATGGGTTTTCTTTTCTAGTCACCTCACCAAAATCATGAGCTTATGACTGAAAGATGTAGTGGATATATTTGGTTTTGCTATGACATCTTT
Source organism: Chamaecyparis obtusa (assembly GCA_027943335.1). Classification (NCBI taxonomy): domain Eukaryota; kingdom Viridiplantae; phylum Streptophyta; class Pinopsida; order Cupressales; family Cupressaceae; genus Chamaecyparis; species Chamaecyparis obtusa. The sequence continues at coordinate 1,406,812 of BSBK01000139.1, read as the reverse complement.
CATTCATAAGCTTCACATACTTTGGGAGCTAGCTAAAAATATGACTGAAAGATGTTCAAGAATATAGTCACTTTGTGCAAAAAAGATAAGTACATTCCTTCCTATGCTATTTCTCTTTCAGCTTATCTACATCTTTGCATTTTTTATTTTGTACAAAACATCATTGTAATATTATGAACACCAGTGCACCAGTTTCATTTTGCTTCTTGTTCTATTAGCATAGTTACCTTTAGTCATTTCATTTGAACTTTTCAACTGATACATGCAAATAGTCATTTTGGACATTGAATTCAATGTTAAAAATAGAGAACATCCTTGAACTCGTTGATACATAATAGAATGCTTGAACAGAGTCCTTTTTCTATTTTGATGTTGAATCTAAACTTTAAATATGAGAAATGCAACAAGATAAATGTTTTCTATTTAATGAATCTCGAGCACGGGCTCGTGACACTCACTAAATACAAAATGAAAATATTTTATAACTTTATGGCATAATCCTGAAGCATTCTTTTTGTAATCAACAACAATAATGATATTACTTGAAATTGTACCTTTGAAATAGAAAGGACATATTGTACCAATATTTATGCAGCTGCATTCTGTGACTTGAACTTTGAATATTTGCAACATTGGCACTTCTTGTAGCACTTTATTCTTTAAATTCCAGCTTGATCTGCATCTTTTTCTATGACTGAATATGAAAACCAGTCAGCTTTCTTTCTGCAAAATAAAGTGTTAAGCTCTCAAACAACATGATTTTGAAATGGTTAGATTAGTGAACATAATAAACAACTTGAAAATTCACATTTAAACCATTATGTTCACTAATCTACCCAGGAACTGCATTATCTGAAAAAGGTTTCTCAGCTGGAAACACCAAGTCCCTTTAATCCAGATATCTGGTTAATAGAAAGAACAACATACACCAGAATGATCATAAATAGTAAAAGGTTTCATGTTTACAAAAACAAGTCCCTTTAATACTACCTTGCAGTGAGTGTTAGTGTACATTTCTTTATGGCATTTGATTTTCCAGATTGATGTGCAGATTTAAAAACTTGATTGTTATAGTATGTTATTTGTTTTCTTATGCATTACTTAGATCCAATAGGATCTAACCATTTTTTTCTCTCTCTTATGCAGATATGAACCCTAAGGACCTAAATGCAGATGAAGACCCAGACTTTGAAGACCTTGGGACCTAAGACCTGACAGACAACTAGCTAACAACAAACCAACACAAAGGCAATGCATGGGACCCCTATTCCATACTTCAATCTTTTCTTTCAATTCTGCAAATGTACTCTACTTATTGATATGAAATATAAAACATGGAAAGAAATGTGTATACTACATTTAGTTTAAATGCACAATGTAATGATCATTTATGAAGTTTAAAATCTTTGGAACAATGATCAATACTTAGAGTACAATAATGACATCTAAAATTAATGCAATAACACAATGTAAACTAACAAAACCTACAAGGCAGTGTTAATTTGACAAAAAAATGTGCAACCTTTTCCTATTTATGCTTATTGTATTGTATGCTATAATTTTGAGTAACATGTATCTCAACCATTGATACCTAGATGTTTTAGAGAGGTTAGATCTAACTTTGTATTTTGAGTGATTTCTTGCTCCCATTGTGAAATGCAACATTACCCAAGGATGTGAATGATAATGGGTCACTACGTGTAATTCACATTGGAACAAGGATGATCTCTCAACTGCTTAGCATGTTTGTATGCAAGGTGTATTCAATTCATCACAGTATTTATGCTCTAATGCTTATAGAAATTGCTAAATCAAAATGGACATGATATTCAGGTCATCCTGGCTCTTGTACCTTGGTGCTTATATCTAATCTGACACATCCAACTAAAAGTCAATATTCATATTTTCATGGTTTCCTAACTAGTGAATATTGTATCGACATCCGGTGTTACCTAAAATATTCAGTCATGAAAAAGACTGATAAATTATCAGTGACTAAGTCCTAGGATTGCATTTCATTCACATTTTGCATTTAGTCTGGTTGAACCTCTTTCATGATTTGAATTTAGCATGGCATTTGATGTCCTCAAATTTTCACTTAACATATCACAGGACTGAGGGTCACATAAAGGTTTCTCCCAACTGACAAACAAGCAGTCATCGTCTTGAGTTACACATCTTTTTAACAACAACTGAGCACTTGAATTCTTCATGAACCTGCAAAAACATCATGTGTATTGTTGCATTTACATATAACATCATTTACATTTTCATAATCATTTCATATATCAATTACATTACATATATTTGCATTCATAACCATAATAAAGAAATGCATTTTCATAATTCACATGACATTCATCATTGCATCCATATTGCATAATCATACATACATCACAAGAGAAAATTAAACATTGCATATATTTGCATCACATCATAAAAAATATCATAAACAAAATAACAAGGGCTGTGAAGTCAAACCATAATGATCTCATATATATATATATATATATATATATATATATATATATATATATATATATATATATATATATATATATATATATATATATATATATATATATATATATATATATATATATATATATATATATATATATATATATATATATATATATATATATATATATTTCACAAAAATCTATAGTACATTGGTGCATAATGTGCATACAATACAATGAATTAGATACAATGAGCTATCAAATACAACAAAGATAAAAAATGTGAGGTGACGGCCCAATCAGCTCTTGGCCTAGTCCTTTGCATCCACTGTAGCTCCTCTGGGTGGGACATCTAGTGGTGGATTAGGTCATGGTTCCCTAGCTCCCTCAGACCCCAGCATTTACTTAGAGTAGGATGTGACTCTCTGTCCTGGTGGCATGATTGCAAAATAAGCTGACACATAATATTTCACTCGACTAGTCTAATGCACTATCTTTGCTCTCAAGGATCGAGTCTCCAACTAAGACTCCCATAGCTACTGGTCTCTTTCCACCAACCTGATCTTGAGTGCTAGTCTTTGGGATCTAAGGTCCCTAATTTGATGTCAGAGATGACATATCACATCCTATGGCATCTATTTCAATGCAATGTCTTCCTCCTCAGCCACATCCTCCTCTCCTCCCATAGCCTCATCTCCACCCACCTCTACCTGGTCCTTATGACATCTAACCTCGGCCCTTAAATCAAAATTAGGTGCATCTTGTGCCTCACCCATAGGGACATCCTACTGAGCTCCCAGTACCTACTCAATGCCTAATACATCCTCTTCATCTCTAGTGCTACCCATGGCACTTAACACCCCACCCTCACCCCTAGTGTGCCTCTATAAAACTGAAGGCTGGACCAATGCCACTACTCTTTGCATCAAGGAAGGTCTGACATCTGGTACCTACCATCATGGGGCACCTATTTCTCATTGTACCAAAGGGATCAGTTGTGCTATGAGGATCTGAACATCCCTCCTCCTCTATCCCCTACCTTGAGGTGCACCTGCGACATCATTAGCCTCCTCCATGGGTGGAACCGGCTCTGTAGAATAAAAAAATTGTTGGAAGGGATGCTCTGCCAGATGTGTCCTATAAGTGTTAGTAATCCCTGCATCGACCACCTATACTCAGTAGTCCCAATCATGACTTTGCAACCCATTGTACTCCTACATATAGATAGCATAGGATAGTCAGGGATCCCAACCAAGTCTCATCTCCCTAACCTATCAAGCATATGATGTAAACTTATGGGGAACACCCTATACAAGGCCATACTGCCTCCACACCCATGTAATCAAAAACCTCTCTAAAATACTGGTTGATTGACCAATCAAAATGTGGCTCTAACAAAAGTAGTCAAACTATGCCTGAGCAATGGGTCATGCCTCAATTGCTAGATATGGTCTCCAGACAACCACAATCGTATCATCAAGTACTTTTTTCCAGTACTCTATCCACCCCATCTTGACCTATGCCACATAGTCGGCGTAGCTGTAAATAAGAGGCTCCTATGGCTGCCTCTCGTCTCCACAAATGGGTTGGTAGATAAGGATGTGCTCCCAAGCCCAAATCTGTAAAACTATAACCCTAGAGGTAAAATTCTTACCCTCCTAGTAGACTGCCTCGTGCATCTTAGAAAATATATGAGCCAATAAACACTGACCCCAACTGAACTCCGCAGGATGAGCCATAAGGCGTTGTACCATGGGTGCCCATCCCATCAAGAAACTATTCTGCTAACGAATAGACATGATGATACCTCATATCATGCCCGTAATGATACGCTTTAGGCAATGTGTCTTCCCATACCTCTATACTAATGTCTCCCAAGCGATCTATTGGGCGATATTCTCATCTACTCCTAAAATGGTATAGAAGGCATGTAAAATTGAGTTCCCTAAACTAAGGTAGTCATGGTGTGGTATGTGAAATGGAATGCAGAGAATGCGATAAACATCCTCAGGTGTGATAGTGATCTCCCCTGTTAGGAGATGGAAATTCTGGGTCTCTGAGTGAAACCTCTCAATAATTCATGTGATCAATCCATGATTTTCCCTAATCTCAAGAAAACCAATGAGGTACTCAAATCTACAGGTGGTCGGGTGAACTCTGAGTGGATTGGGAAGTGATAGACACAGCCTCTGAGTGGCTAAATGTGAAACCTGAACATGAATACCAGGATACCTCATATGCAAGCATAGAAAAATTAGGTGACATCAATAACTCGCTCAAAATTGACACTAAATGCACGTAAATTGAAAAAATTAAACATGTCAAAATGTACAATAAATACCATAAAATCTAGCTAAGCAACTAAAATTTTTGAAAAAATTCGTTAAGTACCCTAAAAAAACTCATTGTTTTTCATAGAACATTTTAGAATATCAAAAACTGGTGTTAAGTATCGTACGACACTATACATACACCCATACGACATTTGGCTTTCATACAACAATTCATCAATTGCCATATGACAATTGAGGGATCTGATGAAATGTCGTACGTCAGATGGGGTATCTCTCATACGATACTATACAGTAATGGATATGACATTTGGGATGGACTTGAAGTTTCTTATGACATGCTACAAGTTGTCATAGGACAACTTGTGAAGAAAAAATTAAAAATATGTAAAATACTAAAAAAATCCTAAAAATGTAATTAAAACATGCTAAATTGAATTCAAGAAGTGCTCAGAGGTCCACTTATCGGGTTCCCATACTGCTATGAGCATTGATAGTGATGAGAACGCTCAAAACAATGTGAGGAGATTGGGACCACCATTTTCTCTCTCAAAGGGCTCCACGAGTTTTCCAAAGTCAACGTTTAAAATAATTTGAAAATCACCCCTTTTTGTCTTATATAGGTTTTGACCTGATTTTTCAAAGTGCTTTGATTTGCGTGAAAATAGCACCCCTAGCTAATTTCAACATCCTCAATTCATTTTTGGGATCAAAATTAAAATTTGAGATCATTTATCTTCTCACAAACATGATTTAAAATTTTTGACCTAAGATGACTAATTGCTTGCATAATCAACCTTCACGACATCACAGGAATCTAGAACTCAAACTATTTGATCATTAAACATCAAATATTCATAATTTCAACTTGGTCACCCATGGTCAACCCATGGTCAAAATTGGTCAACAGGACCTCTAAATGATGTAGAACGTGTCCTCGAATGTGTACAATCACTTCTACAATTGATCATGTGGCTTCATCTCAATTCAAAATGGCTTTCTTGCTCGATTTTGATTTTAATCCCAAAGGGGCATGGTATTCTATATCATTAACCATTATCAAATCTATTCTTTTTTAAATTTTCTTCAGCAATCAAGACAACAACCAAGTCTAATTGTCGACTCATCAAAGACCTCGTCGCTTGGGGCATATCACATTCATCAAAATCCATATCAATATGGTATTCTTTTAATCTTTTAAAATGTATCAACTCTTTGTAACCATCGGTTCAGTTGTGTTACTTCCTTGATTCTTCGTAATTGAAGGGTTCAGAGTTGGTATCCTTTAGATTCCTTTGGACAAGTAGGTCTGGAGTCAAGATATTCAATTCCTCCTAATCATAGGTTCAAAATCAGGTGTTTTATCACTTCTTCATAATCATAGGTTTAGAGTTGTTATTGTTGACATCTTGACTCTTTGGTCAATCAGGACTTGAATAAACATCTTCAAATCTTCCAATTGGTTTCTGTCTTGAAATCAGTCCATCAAACTAGGATCAGTTTCTCCATCACATAACTGAGTCTAGATCTCAACAAACAGATTTATCTTTGAACCACTGTGCTACACACAGTAATTCAAAGAGGGGCAAAATGTAATACCCCAAAAATGGGCTTCAGTTCTATTAACCTCTTACTTCAACAAATCAATCAAAATTGACCATAAAGTCCTAACCTAAGACACATCTGCACATCAAATTATCGAAACCCTAATCGTTCCTATCACAAATCTGCATTGAGGAATATTCCTAAATATTTCTAATCTATCCTAATTATTTCTTATTAAATATTATTTGGAGATAAATGACATTATTTTATCTATCCTAAGTGAAATTGATTGAATATGATAAGTATTTAATTAATTAAATAATTTGGCCAGTTAATTAATTTAATTAGATTTGATTAAATTATTCCTTAACTAATATTGTTTATTTGGCGATAAATCAAAAAAATTTAAAATGATTGATTGAATATTTATTTAATTAATTAAAATCAAATTGTCAAATTTAATAATATAATTTTGGATAAAGTTGATTAAATAGTTAATGAACCCATAAATCAGTTAAGTTGAGAATAAAACACATGAGAATTAAATAAACTCACAATTATTATGCAAAAATAAAAAAAGCAGTTAAACTCAAAATCAACTCTTGGACTCCTTTTGTTAATTTTCTAAACTCAACATGTGATTGTGCGTTAAAAAGAAAATTGGAGTGATCTCAATTTCCAGTGATGAGTTAAAAAGCTGATTTGCATGATTTTCACTAGATAACTGTTTCTAGTTCCCTAATAACTTGCCAATCAATTCAAGTTAATCAAGGAGTGATTTTTGGTTTTTCCATGAGTTCTCAAACCTGGATTTCTATATAAACAGACCTCAATCTTTGACAATTACGATGTACAATTTTGAGAACAACAACATTATACTGTCGAGTTCTTGCAAGATTGTGCATCCATTTTGAGATCAATTGCTATCATCTATTTCTAGTTTTTGCGTTTATTGCTAGTTTTCATTGATATCAAGTTTTAGATTAATTTTATATAATTGTTATTATTATTCCATTGAAAATCAGAAAAAACATAGATTAATCTTGCATTCATTTTAATATATGTTCACATTCAAATCCTTCGTTTAGGCATTGCATTGTCACTAATCTCAGTCATTTGCGAGAATGCCATACTCATGTCTTCTAGAAGGTAGTAAATTGCCTGATTGATGATATATTTATTCATTGCTTATTTTCTTATCACTTATCATTAATTTTTTACAAATGTGTTGTGTCTTATGAACAAGTATAATTTTCACACACACAACATTGTTGAAAGAAGAGAAAAGGCTATTGAAACAAAAGAACAACCTAAGACAAGTCATTCCTCAAAAGGAAAAGATCCCAGGTCTTGAAACATCCAAGATATCCACCAAATTGCAAATATGCAAGAAATTGAATAAAATATAGTTGGATTATAATATGGAAATATGACTCACATTACTAGAAAGGTCTTAGAATAAGCTTTCCAATGATATATCATTTTCCCAAAATGAAGTCTGGATGCACAAGATAGAGCTCCCAGAGTGCAAAACTGAATATCTAGCTTTCATAGTTAAAAAACACCATCAAAAAAGAAAAATCAGAAATTCAAACCTCTAGATATAGATAAAGCTTGGAACTAGCTTTCTGACGATATCTCATTTTCTTAATTTTGACACCGTATGCTCAAGTTATGAGAAAAATACCAACAGCTACGGTAGAGGGCCCTCAAAAAAACTAGAAGAGTGCTGATGCATGCTGATATCAGCAAATGACGGGCTTAAAATTGATAGTCGTATGGTTTTCATGGCCAAAATCCCTTGGGGGCTTAAAAAATTGGGCCCCTGGTCACTATATGCCCAGGGGCTGAGGCTGCATCTGCTAGGGGGTTAAATTTGATGGCCAAATGGTTGTCACTGCCCCCCTCCAAAAAAATTTAAAATCATCGTACTTGTATCAGGATGTGTGCTAGGGTCGTACGGCCTTGGTACATAAAAAAATTGCCTTTGAATGCAATGGTTTCTGAATCAGACGTGTCTTATATGGATTTGGGGGTTCATTGTTGCTGCGAGTTCAACGGTGAGGTTCATTTGAGCCAAAAAATACTCCAAAATACTAGTGACCACCTTGGGATCAGCTACAAAAAAAATTTGCCACAAATTACAACTTTGTCCAAATTGGACAAACTTTATATGGATCTAGGGGTCTTGGATGCTCTGAACACAACTGTGAGGTTCATTTGAAGCCAAGATGACTGAAAAGAGAGGTCTCCTCATATTCAACAGAAAACCCTCTGAAACATAGATCTGACGAACATGACTAAATCTCTCAGAAAGAGGACACGGGAAAATAGATATGAAGCTCTCACACCATATTGGAGTTGATGAGTAAACAACCCACAACTCCCAAGAACACCTACACACAAACACTTATCATAGAAAGAGAGAGAAACAAGAATCTAGAGAGTTTTGAACACATGGATCCATGAAAGAGGAGACATTCTTGATGTGTAAAAACAAAAGTTGAAATTCAATAAAATGAATGTTTCTCAATAATATTACAAGAGAGATCAATCCTTATAAAAGGATATCAAGACCCTGAAAGGGTGAACAAACCTAGGTTGCATGATAATAATTAATAAAGTAATTAATTATTATATGCCTAAAGTTTAGCTTAAGTAGAAAGAGATAATAAGTGACTTAGTAATTAAATCAAACATGATTTAATTAATAAGCAAAGGCTTTATTACTCTAACATATACTTCACTTTTGTAGCATTCTTTTATGCACACGCACTGAGATAAAGTGTCATTCTATTGCATGTTTGGGATCTTGCACATGTTTGTGCTATTTGTACTTGCACTACATTATAAAGTGTCATGGGGGGTTTGATGTTTTTCTTTGTTTGTCATCTACATTTTTTCATGTGAGTGTTCCTCCAATGACGTTAGCCTCAGGTATCTCTATTTCTGTTTGTACTCTCTCTGCACCTTCGATGTTCCTATTTCTTCATCATGCAATTCATATTGGACGTTCTTTTCAATGTACCTGTCATTACCTCCTTGTCACAATTATGGGGCAGTTTCTACTAATTGTTCTTCTACTTCCTTGGTTCGATAGAGTAAGCTATGTATTCAATATTTGTTCCTATGTACTAGGAAGATGCAGTGGCTGGGTACCTATGCATTTTAGTGAGATGGATCATTTACCATATGGATGCTCTTTTTTTCCTATTTTTGGAGGCACTCTTCCATCTTTGATTGGTCAGCTCTTCAAGATTTGATGTTTTATACCATCTGTAACTTTGAGTTTAGTTGTTTGCATTTGTTTGTCTCCTGATTTGAGTAGTGTCATTTGAGCGAAAACATGTAGATTACATTCTCTACCTAGTCATATTTTAGTGGAGGATCTTCATATCATCAGTTACTTTTTGATAGAGTTTGTTGCTTCTTACTTTAGTGATGTTCTACATGTTCATCCTTGTTCCTATTTTCTAGAATATTCATAGTTTTGGAGGCTTCTTCAGTCCTTCAGACTAGTCTTCGTCTCCTTTTTGAGTAAAGTTTTTCCCATGTGGTTTTCTCTATTTCTCCTCTTGTACAGAGACTATCTTTTATACTTGGGTGCCTCATCAGGCCCTGTTGTTGGGACCCATTTTTTCTCTTTCAGCACTATAGTTTCCTTTACTTTCTTCTTGTATTGTTTGTAGTTGCATTATTGATCATCTTAAGGGGGGTGTTAGAGTAAAGTATTAATTTAATTATGTTAATTAAATTAAGTTTACTCCCTTCTTAAGATTTTACTTTATATTTTTTGCATTAGTTGTTTATATTTAAAACACTCTTGCATTGGTAGTGTTATATTTAAAATACTCATGCACATGTCATCTTAAATATAAACTTGCATGCATTAGTCATGTAATAACTAAACTAATTATTACATGCACTTTTGCTTTATAGGGTTTTCTATGTTAGGGTTTTAGATCTTCTTTGTAAGGATTGATCTCTCTTCAAATCTTATCAAAGAACATTCATTATTATTGAATTGCAACTTTTATTTTTGCGCATCAAGAATGTCTCCTCTTTCATGAATCCTTGTGTTCAGGCCTTCATAGTTGTTTGCTTCTCTCTTCTTTCTATGATAGGTGTTTGCATGCAAGTGTTATTGGGAGTTGTGGGTTGTTTTCTCATCAACTCCAACAAGATGCTTGTGTGTGTTGAGAACTATAACGCAGATGCAAGATGTCAACGTGAGTCCACATGTCCTATATAGATAGTGTATAAAGAACAATACTAAAAGGTATAAGGCAGAAAAATTAACTAGCATAACTAAAACAAAAATATGAGGAAGTAACTTTAGCCTAAATATGAGGTCAAAATAACCATTCTAAGTACAAAAGAAATATGATGAGATCTTACAACTCTTTTGAGATCCTCTCAAGATGTCACTCCATTACACTCCTTGAACCTACACATGACACAACATCAAGAAAAATGTTAAATTTGATTGTTTAAGAGGTCTACCAAAGTCAAACCCCCATTTTGGTGTTTCCACCTCCATGAACAACTAAAATAGAGATGATAAATGATAATTTGATAAACTATAGAAAGAAAATAGACAGTGATTAAGAATACAATAGATATGCTTTATCAAATGAAAATAAACAAGTGTTAGGCATGAGACAACTCCCCTTCAAAGCCAAGAAATCAAATTTTGGTGGATTGAAGCTGAGAGGAAGCATGGAGGAGATGGTGGAGAAACCATGTGAGATTACCAAAGAGTTGCAAAATCACCAAGAAGATATGAAAGCAATTAGAAATGACATAGAGAATGCTCAAGTGATCAAGAAGTTACAAAATGACACCAAAATCAAGGCTACTAGTGCATGATCTCTTGTATAGAAAATTATTGGGCTAAATGTGAGAATCTTTGATGGGTTTAAGGGATAGACTTTATAATATTTAGTTGCTACCATTTTTTTTTTAAATAATCCTTCATCATATTGTGTGAGATAAATGTATCAATATTTTTTTAATTCTAATGGTGTTGGCTTTTAAACTTGTTCCCACACGGTGCCAGGTTTACACTATGATGACAAACTGGTTAGTCTTCGCTACAAAGTCTGACAAGGGAACAAGTGCCAATTGATGAGGACCGAGGGCATCCTCCTTCTTCTTTGAGCTCCACATTCACTCAGGTGGGTATTTCCTCATCTGCACACTCATGACTCTTCTTGAGTTGATGAACAAAAGGCTTGCAGATGCATTACTGTGGAATAGTTCTCAGACCCCTATGGGTATCTTGTACCCCAATGAACCATGACCTCATGCAATAACCTGATCTGCATGTAATGAGTTTGACAACTAGAGAGAAACCTCCTACTACTACTTCCAATGTGAAAGGGAAAATATTTAAATGAATGATTGATGATGGGTTGAATGGACTCCTGAAGTACCCCAAGTCTCTCATAGACCAGTGCCTTATCCAATGGGCAACAGAGTCAAATACCTCACTACAACAAGGCTATGAAACAAGAAGACAACACACTCACCCTAACCAAATCATGCATTACCAAACCACCTGTGCACCCAGATATGCTATTACCTATCCAAAGAAAGACCTAGGAATAGGCAATACATTAACCAGCATCCACTGGAAGACAAGCATGATGCATCTTTGATTCCTCAGCTCATACATATCTGAACACCAGTCCTAGACTCAGTTGCTTCTGCAAAAAATAATTCTACTGCAGACACTCACTAGAAATGCAAGTAGAAAAACTATAACACCCTTGATGCTACAATTAATAAGTCTAAAACCTAAATGGAGACAATTTGAGAGCAGAACAAATATATTGAAATCTTATACATAAGACATCTATTACAATTTCATTATATTCTCATAGCCAGAGAGGACAGAGGGAACACCCTTATATGCAGAGAAGAAGGAAAACACTACAGGAAGAACATTCGTGGAACCAGTCCCCACAACTATGGCAGAAAGGAACCCAGACAAAGATAAAAATTTAACACTATATACCATTAGCTGCCTTGGAAACCCATGACAGGTTGCAACAAGCTATGGATAGCTAAGGCATAGCCTTCACCCACCACACCAAGAAACGGCTAGAAAACCAGTCATTTCTCACCAAATAGGGTCAATTCTGCATTCAATTCCATAAATTTGGTACCCCCTATCCCTCAAAAAATCAAATCAAAATGCAACGGTCACTTTACACTTCGCGGATTTTATGTTCTTCAACTACTTGCCCCTAGTCGCGTAACTGTGCAGTCATGAAATTCACTGCCACATAAAACTAGTTTCACTTTATGCCTGGTCACATGATCACAAGACACCCAACTCACCCTTGTGATCATGTGACCGCATACTCTTAGCCGCAGTCAATGGTCAATCCAAAACCCCTTTGCAAAGTCTTTCGCCATATCACCCACAGTGACCAATCAAACTCGAGCATGAAACAAGACTGGCACTGTGGGTCCACTTGAGAACCCCACAACTGTGACATCAGATGGTTAGTCGCATGATTGCATAGCCCAAAAATGGGTTATGTGAACATGTGACATGACATTCCCCTTTACCCTGCCCCAACTGCCACCACCACCGCTAAGCCAGGTGATTAGTCGCATGATCGCATAACCCAGAGATGGGTTATGCAAACATGCGACAACTCGTAAACACAATGCCTCACCCCCACAACCATCTACCAAGTCACTGCCATAGGTCACGCCACCATCAAACAAAACACTTCCATCTCAACATTATCTGACAGCGGGCCCCCCAAACAACAACAAACGGCCAAGTCACCACGCTGACCAACCGAAAGATGCCACAAGGGCCGTTGACCCATCCACACATAGGCTTGAAAATGAACGGCAGGTGCATGATCGCATGGGCTTGAAACCTCCCATGAGATCATGTGCCAACCATAGGATCTACCACGTCACCCCCGTGGATGCCACACTACCACCTCTACCAGCAGGAAGAAGGACACGCGTCGACCGATCGCATGATCGCATAGCCAAAGAATGGGCTATGTGATCATGCGACGGCCAACCAAAAGCTGCCACATGACCACCTCAGACCACGGAACTACAACCAGACCAACTGTGAAGAGCCGGGACTCACATGGACAGGTGGCAAGCGGTCGCATGATCGCATGTCAGAAAAGTCTGACATGCAGCCATGCGACAGGCAATCAAGAAGAGCCACCTGTCACCCCTCTGACACCGGGCCCACATCACGCTCACATAAGAAAATTTGATGGCCATCACAAAAGTGCTGAGGATAAACACCATGCAACTTCACCAGGTGAACAAGTGACGTCCATAGATCTAATCTGAGCTTTAACCATGCTGGAAGCATGAGAAGAGAAAAACTGCCAAGCACTCAGCGACTACGCGATTGTGGAAAACTTAACCGCCAGCCAAGTCACCAAATGCTAGGGACTTAACTGTCAGGATTCAGTGACAAGGAGAAAATCGCAAGTCGCCAGGTCACCAGAAGAAGACTAACCGCTAGGTAGCTGAACATAATGAAGAGTTGGGACCACGCGAATAGGTGGCAGGCGGTCGCATGATCGCATGTTAGAAAAGTTTGACATGCAGCCATGCAATAGCCAATCAGGAAGAGCTTTTGAAGGCCTAGGCCCACCTGTCATCACACTTGCGCACTTAAGGAAAGCTGGCAGACAGGGAACTAGTGCGAGGTCAAAAACACACAAAATTTTTGACACGTCAACAAATAAGTTCACAAATCAGGAAGCATAGGGTTGAAAACAATGCAGGTTATCGGTAAAGGATTGAAAATATCATGGATTTTTTAAAACACTGTGGGTTTTCGACACTGTGGTAGATTTTGACAATATTTCCAGTAGGCTTTAAAATTTGAATATCTTTCTGGGTTTGGTGATTTAAGAGGATGTGGCTTGGGCTGAACCAAGGTGACATAATAAAGAGCACAGGGCAGGATATTTGACAAACATATTGCAGGGAACAGGCCAATTACAAAGGATTCTGTAATGACAGAAAAATAGCCTAATAGTGGCTCTGTGTGGGGACGATAGGTAACTTGTGCCCATGCAAGAATTTAGGATCTCTGGGAGAACAGGCCACCAACTAGACAAAAATAGGGCACTCATGGGCTAAAGAATGAGACTGTACTGATCACTACCCATGTTCATGCTTCACCAAAAATTTGCAGAACTGCAACTCTTATTCATTGAAGCATGCTAACCTCTCTATCACACCATTTTCCTTCTCTTAGTGCTCAGATCACCTCATAAGGAAACATTTCTTATCATTAAAAATATCATACCTGGAAGTTCTGTGGTAAAAATCAACATGCTGGTTGGAGGGCAGGGTAGATCTAGAGCTCACCCTAAAGCTCCATCAGGTTGTTACAGTATAGAGTTGCCACCTCCTTGAAGAGGAAAATTTTGCACTGATTTGTATCTCTTCCAACCAACCAAAACTTCATCAGGCCACACTGTTTATCAGGGACTGCACTGATCAAATAGAGAACTCAAAGTCGCCACTCAGCATGCAGTGAGAAGATTTCACTAATGTGTTTTTTCTATTTGACTCTGTAACTTCAACCAAGACCCTGGGATGATCCAGTCAACCAAAGAGGCTTGCTGTCATTTACTTCTTCTCCAGAAGAGTCACCATTTTTTTGGTGACTCAGATGGGCCAAACCAATTTGGTCAAAAGATTTTGAGTTTACAATAGAACCATAACCAGAGCTCCCTAATAGGTATTCCTTATGTTCTCCCCAGCGGAGTTGCCATTTTGTTGGCTTTTAAACTTGTTCCCACACGGTGCCAGATTTACACTATGATGACAAACTGGTTAGTCTTCGCTCCAAAGTTTGACAAGGGAACAAGTGCTAATTGATGAGGACTGAGGGCATCATCCTTCTTTGAGCTCCACATTCACTCAGGTGAGTATTGCCTCATCTACACACTCATGACTCTTCCTGAGTTGATGAATAAAAGGCTTGCAAATGCATTACTGTGGAATAGTTCTCAGACCCCTATGGGTATCCTGTACCCCAATGAACCATGACCTCATGCAATAACCCGATCTGCATGTAATGAGTCTGACAACTAGAGAGAAACCTCCTACTACTACTTCCAACATGAAAGGGAAAATATTTAAATGAATGATTTATGATGGGTTGAATGGACTCCTGAAGTACCCCAAGTCTCTCATAGACCAGTGCCTTATCCAATGGGTAGCAGAGTCAAATACCTCACTACAACAAGGCTATGAAACAAGAAGATAAAACACTCACCCTGACCAAATCATACATTACCAAACCACTTGTGCACCTAGATATGCTATTACCTATCCAAAGAAAGACCTAGGAATAGGCAATACATTAATCAGCATCCACTGGAAGACAAGCATGATGCATCTTTGATTCCTCAGCTCATACATATCTGAACACCAGTCCTAGACTCAGTTGCTTCTATGAAAAACAACTCTACTGTAGACACTCACTAGAAATGCAAGTAGAAAAACTATAACACCCTTGATGCTACAATTAATAAGTCTAAAACTCAAATGGAGACAATCTGAGAGCAAAACAAATATATTGAAATCTTATACATAAGACATCTATTACAATTTCATTATATTCTCATAGCTAGACAGGACAGAGGGAACACCCTATATGTAGAGAAGAAGGAAAACACTGCAGGAAGAACATTCATGGAACTAGTCCCCACAACTACGACAGAAAGGAACCCAGACAAAGACAAAAATTCAACACTATATACCATTAGCTGCCTTGGAAACCCATGACAGGTTGCAACAAGCTACGGATAGCTAAGGCATAGCCTTCACCCACCACACCAAGAAATGGCCAAAAAACTAGTCATTTCTCACTGAACAGGGTCAATTCTGCATTCAATTCCATAAATTTGGTACCCCCCGTCCCTCAGAAAATCAAATCAAAATGCAACGGTCACTTTACACTTCGCGGGTTTTATGTTCTTCAACTGCTTGCCCCTAGTCGCGTAATTGTGCAGTCATGAAATTCACTGCCACATAAAACCGGTTTCACTTTATGCCTGGTCGCATGATCGCAAGCCACCTAGCTCACCCTTATGATCATGCGACCACATACTCTTAGCTGCAGTCAACGGTTAGTCCAAAACCCCTTTGTAAAGTCTTTCACCATATCACCCACAGCGACCAATCAAACTCAAGCATGAAACAAGACTGGCATCGTAGGCCCACTTGAGAACCCCATAACTGCGACATCAGATGGTTAGTCACATGATCACATAGCCCGAAAATGGGCTATGTGAACATGCGACACAACATTCCCCTTTACCTTGCCACAACTACCACCATCGCCGCTAAGCCAGGCGGTTAGTGGCATGATCACATAACCTAGAGATGGGTTATGCGAACATGCGACAACCCGTGAACATAATGCCTCACCCCGCAACCATCTACCAAGTCACCACCATAGGTCATGCCACCATCGAACAAAACACTCCCATCTCAGCATTATCTGATAGCGGGCCCCCCAAACAACAACAAATGGCCAAGTCACTGCGCCAACCAACCGGAAGATGCCACAGGGATCGTTGACCCATCCGCACACAGGCCCAAAAATGAATGGCAGGTGCATGATCACATGGGCTTGACACCTCCCATGAGATCATGTGCCAACCACATGATCTGCCACGTCACCCTCGCAGACACCACACTACCACCTCTGCCAGCGGGAATAAGGACACGCGTCGACCGGTCGCATGATTGCATAGCCAAAGAATGGGCTATGTGATCATGCGACAGCCAACCAAAAGCTACCACATGACCGCCTCAGACCATGAAACTGCAACCAGACCAACTACGAAGAGCCAGGACTCACATGGACAGGTGGCAAGCGGTCGCATGATCGCATGTCAGAAAAGTCTGACATGCAGCCATGTGACAGGCAATCAAGAAGAGCCACCTGTCACCCCTCTGACACCGGGCCCACATCACGTTCACATAAGAAAATCCAACAGCCGTCGCAAAAGCGCTGAGGATAAACACCGTGCAACTTCACCAGGGGAACAAGCGACATCCACAAATCTTGTCCGAGCTTTAACCGTGTTGGAAGCATGAGAAGAGACAAACCACCAAGCACTCAGTGACTACATGACTGTGGAAGACTTAACCGCCAGCCAAGTCGCCAGATGCTAGGGACTTAACTGTCAGGATTCAACAACAAGGAGAAAACCGCAAGTCGCAAGGTCACTAGAAGAAGACTAATCGCCAGGCAGTCGAACATAATGAAGAGCTGGGACCACGCGAACAGGTGGCAGGTGGTCGCATGATTGCATGTTAGAAAAGTTTGACATGTAGCCATGTGACAGCCAATCAGGAAGAGCTTTTGAAGGCCCGGGCCCACCTATCATCACACTTGTGCACTTAAGGAAAGCCGGCAGACAGGGAACTAGTGCGAGGTTGAAAACACACAATGTTTTCGGTGAAAGAGGATCGAAAACACAAAATTTCTGACACATCAACAAATAAGTGCACAAAGTAGGAAGCACAAGGTCGAAAACAACGTAGGTTATCGGTAAAGGATCGAAAACATCATGGATTTTTGAAAACACTGTAGATTTTTGACACTGTGGCAGATTTTGACAATATTTCCAACAGGCTTTGAAATTTGAATATCTTTCTGGGTTTGGCGATTTAAGAGGATGCGGCTTCGGCTGAAGCAAGGTGACACAATAAAGAGCACAGGGCAGAACATTTGACAAACATATTGCAGGGAACAGGCCGATTACAAAGGATTCTACAATGACAGAAAAATAGCCTAACAAATGGGATCCAAAATTTATTCAAGGCCATTGATTTTGAAATTGATAACCAAGGGAGATTTTAGCCCCCATAAGCATTACAAATCATATAGAAACATTTTTACCTCATGGAATATAATCAGGATCACTAGATTATATTTTAAATCAATAATGATAACTAAATATTAGTGATAAAACCCTATTATAACTAATAATCATGATATATTATGGGCAAATTAATTTAAAATTCTATAATAAATTGTAAAATTTAGGTCAATCAAATCTAATCACACATCAAATATTGTGGAAAATATGTGAGTTGGAATTTTTAATAAAGTAAATTATTTGGTAATTTAAATATTTCTAAAATAAAATTTTGTAAAAGTGCGGCGATTTAGGTTGCCTTAAATCTTGAATTATTAGGCAAATTTGGATTCTCAAAATTTCATAAATTAGTCAATTGGTGAATATTAGCCAATAAAAACAATCACTAGAATCCATCCCATGTCTAGGAAGCCATAGAAAGGAGGCCATGTATAAAGTTACAAACATCCTCTATCATGAAGCAAGTCTCCACCTCCAAAGGGAATGCTTACATCTCCATAGGAACTACCAAAGAGGAAACAAATAAAATGTGTTAGACCCTCACCACGGCTAATAGAATAAACTCCACCTCAAAAAAGATGAGAACAACCCCAAAACTAGTGTCAAACCTCAACAAAAAATAACCATAGATTAAAACAAGCCCTTGAAAACTATCACACAAGTATTAGCAAATGACCAGCCACCAAAAAAGACAAGATGACTATCCTCACTAGCTAAGATGAATATTCCAAATGAAAAGGCAAAATAAAACCCAAAAATATTGATAACTACTTTTGTATTCTAGCCCCAAGGGTTAAACAAGAAACACCAGAACCCACATAAGAAACCATCTACAAAATCACATCTTTACCAATGAGCCTTAATTAATGTCGAGGCTTACCCACATAGTACAACATTGTATTCCAACCAAAAATACCCCCACAAGACAATGAGCCAAGGCCTAGTTTTCAAGTAGATAAAAACATAGGCCCAAGTCATCACAACTGAACATACCCACCAATAGAAGTCGATTACTAGGTCCACATCAACCAGCCTTGTAGCCATAACAAAGTCATCCTGAACAATGCACACTATAAAGATGTCGCAAGCCAACACCACCCAAGGCTCATAAGAAATCCCTCTTCCAAGTACCAAGAAAAAAGGACCCATGGACACGTTGTACATATTAGAGTAGTTGCTACAACCAATTCCCAAAATAAGGAAGGGAAGGCCAACATAGGCACCATAGAGAGAACCTACATCAAAAAGGACCCATATATCCTATTGAGCATTATTTTTATATGAGACAATGACTGGGAATTTACATGAGAAAATTCGCCTCTTGGAAGAGTGATATTGGTCACTCTCAAGGTTCCTTTGGGCTGGGTCTCAACCGCTTGGATAGCTCAACTGAAGACGAATGTGATTCTATTAACAAGGAGGCCTTTGATGGTTTGTATCTCAAGAGGTCTGCAAAATAAGCTTCGACAATACCACAATATTTCTTTTTTTGGATTTTCAGATTTTAAAATGAAAGCAATGTTAATCTAATTTATATACCGTAATTGATTTGCAAAGGAAAGTAAGAAATAGGGTAACAAGAATTTGAAAGAATTTACTGAAAAAGAAACCTAATGGACATAAACCAATATCACACCACTTTGCAAATTAAAAGACCGAGAAGATGAGGAAATCTGCAAAATAGAGATCAGAATAAATCACAATCTTCAGTTAAGAAAATGCAATCATCAACAGAAATGAATGCAGACGTATGATAAGCCAAAACTCATCAAATCTCGAAGCCACTACAAACGTGCACACACGAGAGAATTTAATCTTCAGAGCACCAAAAGGAAGATCTTTTCGATAATTGATCACAACAAAGCACTATAACACCAACAAACACCGAACTAATAACCACAAATTTAAACCATCACACAATCAATTGCCTCTTTGAAACAAATAAATGAGCAATTCACACATTCACCAATTTTGCAAAGATAGAAAAAATATCACACTATGATTGAAGCACCAACTGTATGTATTGCATTAATGATAAATCTGACCCTAATTACATTGAGTTCTTACAATTTATAGAGTTGTGCTCTTATTTCTGCAGCTAGGGTTTCAGCTGCATGAAACTCAAAAATAAATCTAAACTAAAGATTACATCAATGAAACTATCTCTAAAAATTAGTTAAACTATCCTAGCATGGAATTAAACCTTGTGCATTACAATAACTAGAGCAGATCATGCATAAAATGACTCCAAAACATAACTATAACTCATGGAAGCTATTGACAAAACTTCATGATCCCGCCCTAAATCCTTTGTTCTAGATTCTTCACGTGGACTCAACTAAAAGAGGCCCCAAAATCATGCAAAAATAATCCCATAAAAGAGATCCAGTTGACTAAAAAAACAAGTCTAAGATAACTGGAGTTAAATAACAAATGTGCCAAAAAAAACACAAATCCTGACAGTTGCCCTGAAAAAACCAACCTTCAAAATTGGCTAAGTGTCAACTCCTCTTTTCCCAAGTTTTGGACTTTAGACTTTCAGAGGCTGAAAAATCTCTAGGGTTGAAAGGCCAAAAAATAGGGTCTTCAAAAATGGTTAAGTACAACAACTGCCTTTATTCTGCATAAAATTTGGTTAAGTCTAGACTGGATGCTCACTGACTTGGGAGTGTTTCTAAATGGGCTTTGCGGAATCTATCCAAAATCTATAGCACCTCTTCAAAGTCATCAATTTTAACCCCTTCAAGAAGTTCTTGTTGTTTCTTTTGGAAGGCGACCAACTCTAGTGCAAACCCATCTATCTCCTCTTCCTGAGATAATATTTTCTGGATCTCCTCCTTCTGATAAAACATCTATCAGAGGTCCTCTTTCATTTTGACTCCTCTGAATATGCCCAAGTACTGATTGACAATGATGTTTATAGAGTGCATGGTTTTATCATCATCTTCATCATATAAGTCTAAGTCCAATCCATCAAAGAACTTGTGCAACTCTTCTACAAAAAGTAGACTATCATCTCTTCTCTTATCCATCCTTTTGAGCACCTTTTCAAAAATGGTCAAAGCTCTTGTTATATCCTGGATCCACTTCTAAAAATTATCCAGCTCTGAGCCTTCATATACCTTCACCAAAACTTGGAAGTGTTGCTTCCATATTACTACAAGGTCATCCAATGCCTTTTGCCATTTTAGAATCTTTTCCTCCATGCCATCCTTTTCACTCATGATCTCTACTAAGGATGTGATCCCATGAAGAATTCCTTGGAATGACCGCAAAATCTTCTTGAGAGTCACCTTGGAAAACTCCTCAAAATCAGCCTTCCATTCCGCACAAGCCTATACAAAAGAATATTGAATATATGTATCTACTTCACCCCTCTTCTCTGAAATGGCCTGTAAATAGGCCTTAGGGTTATTAGGGTCAATGGGACCTGCTATCTTAAGAATGAACCTTTTCATGGCCTCATTCTGCTCTATCAATGCCTTTATCTTCTCTTCATCTTTGTCCATGAAGCCTAGAGCATGCTTCAATCCAAGGGTGGCCAGAGTCTTACTTTCCTCTCTTGTTGGCTCTCCTAGATCCACTTCTTCCAACACATAGTCATCTGGGGTGACCTTAGCTGTACTAATGCTCATTGTAGCAATAGCCACTTGAGCCTTCCATCTACCCGCTTGATCTTGTGTTACATATGATAGCATTCTTGCTCGGGTGCTAGATCCAGCTTGATGGAATGCTCACCCTAATGCAAAAATGTTTGTTTTATCATCAGTATATACCCTAGTCCTTGTTTGGATATCCTTAGTGAACCAAGTGGGCTTTGAAAATGAATTTAGGGGTTCATATAGAGCTACAAGAGTTGAGGTAGTCATTGGGTGTTCTATCTCCACTTCCTCGTGACTCTCCTCTCCTTATCCTTCTATTTCTTGTTCTCCCATCATATTCAACTCTCCCTCATCATGTGTATGTTCCTCATCATTTGTTTTCTCTTCTCCCTCAGCAATTTTTCTGATCCATCATGTTCTCCTAACATCACCTTACGAGCTACCTCTATTTCTTTCTCAGACTCTTGAGGCCCTTGTGCTACTACCTCATTATGAACTGATGGTGGCATGGGAGCCTGGGGAGGAATATTTTGTGTGGGAGGAGTAACAAGGGGAGTGGGTGAAGGCAACATAGTGGTTTGAATAGGAGGTGAAAGTGGAGTGGTAGGTGGTGTTTTATGTGGAGGAGGGAGCAGATTCTAGTGTCTAGGTGGAGGTGGAGGTGGAACTAGGTGTGAAGCTAGAGGAATTTGTGTAGCTACATCCTCCTTAGAGGAAACACCTATGGAATATTCCCTACCTGACTCCACAGTTTCCTTCCGTATCTCAGCTGCCTCTTTCTCAACTTTCTCTTGGGACTTTTGTTGAGCTTCCTCTCCCATATTATCAAGAGGATCAGTGAACTATGTAGGGAAAGGACCCAAAGAAAAGGATTGTCCTATGGCCGGAACCTATTGCTTAGACTTTTGGAAACCATGAAGTCCCTCAAAATTTGATATGTTGAATTCATAATCACCCAGAGGATCCAAATTTATTTGGTCTCCTTGGGTTGCCCCTTCAGCATCTTCTTGATCATCTTCCAGTATCCTCCTTTTCAAGGATCCCACAGAGCTAGTTCTTCTATTGAGGGGCACCTGATCTAGATCATCCTCATCTTCTTCTAAGAGGGTATCCATCTGAGTAGGGGTTGAATCTTTCTTCCTTTTATAAACATTTCCTTTAATCACCCCGGCAAGCCTAGGTCTAGTTATCTTAAATTTAGGTGCCTTCTTCTATGCACTTGGATGTTCAGGGACATTAGAAGAAGGAACATTATGAGGTTCTATACTCCCTATCATTCTATTTTTATCCTTTTTCAATTGATTAGATGAGCCATATGTTGTGGGATGCTCATGTTTGTACACTATTTATGGCTTATGTGGTGCAGCTTCTTTGAATTGTGGCTTTAGCACCTTTCCTCCTTTCTTCTTCTTCTCCTTAGAGGGATGAGCCGGTTGTTACTTCATTGGTACAGGGTCCATAGGAAATGGATGTCTGACCCATTTCTTAGTTACTTTAATGAAATGTCCAACCTTGAAATTGATATCATCATTCTCATCTCTTTCGACCTCTACATTCAGAATGACCCTATTGAATACCTAATCCAAGTTTTAGATTAGATCTAAGATATCCTTGAAATTAGCTTCCTTCACCTTTGGAGGTATTTTTAGTAATAGAATAGTCTGTGTCAGCTCCAAACTCATCCGGCAATAGTGACAGATCCTAACCTCATAATCATCTATACAATTCATCCAATGGTCTTCAATGGGTGGCTCATGTACATAATGCCTCCCCATTATGTGACTATATGTACCTATTGGATCCAAATGGGTCCTCATGAGATTGTAACTTTGTAGAGGGAATTCATCCCATTCGAGGGTCAAAGACTTGTAGATCTTCATATTTGGTACACAATGGGGCCCTATAGAAATTGGGAAGTCCCAACAATGTTTCTTCCTATCTCGAATGTGCTCATGGGCATCAGACAATTGTCTGGCTATTTCCAATAGGATCACTCTATTTGATGGATACCTTGGCATTTTCTTAGGAGCCAATGTGCATCCTACTATCCATATGTATGTAAAGGTTCTGAACTAAATGTAAAATGCCCTGAGGGTCTGCACTTTAGCAACAGCTTCAGCTGACATTCTCTTAGCATAGTCTCCCTCTTTGGAGCGTATGATGGAAAATACAAAGGCATCATTAACAATACTAAAATGAGGGCTGTTGTGTGTAATACGCCTTCCTAACTAGCTATGGATACATTGTGAATGGCCATGTGTTTAGATTTCCCATAACACCAACTTTTATCAACCCTAGGTACACCACTTTGGTAGCCAATAGATACACAACATAAGATGTCATGTAGAAATGTGGATCAATTTTTAGTCTAATCAGCTGCTCATCCAAGTTGTCACTAAGGATAGTGGCACAATCAAACCTTACCTGTCATTCCTTTATCTTTTCAATGAGCAGGATCATCCTTGGTTCCAACTGACTAGACTTAGGTAGTCCATACACCTCACTAATCATGGTGATGGTTGCTTGGATGTCCTCCTTCATGTACCCTCTTTGCATATCTATCCTGTCCAACTTGTTCTTAGGTAGAGATTATATAAGGTATTCATTGTTTACTATGTCATGAGACAATGTGACATCCTTGTTATAGAAATCTATTCCCTTGTTGATGTAGATGTTTTAAAACTTGTTGACCCCTTTCAGCAAGTGGAAGACTTCTTCAATGTTATCCGGCCTTAGATCTAGGACCACTTCACCCATGCTATTCTTCACCATTCTTTCATGAGGTACATAGTGACTCGCCAAAGTGTTGATTAGATCTGAAGACAAGATGGAGACTAGATGCGCTGCTGCATTCATGAGAGAACAATGCACTAATGAGGTGCAGTCCTCAGATCTCCTTGCTAGTTGGGCACACTTGACCAAGTAGTCACTCCAACTGACATGGCTGATGTTAGTGTCCATAATCTTTGCATGCAAGTTACTGACTTTGGATGGTAGATGATAGCCCTTAAATTGGTATATCATAGCTGGTGAAATAACCTTTGATGCCATTCCTGCAAAGAGTAAAGGAAATGAATCAATAACCATTAAATCACATGAAAAGAGAGGAAAATCCAAAAAAACAAAGTGTTTTGAACAAATGAAAAGGCTCTAAGAAGTTAATTTTGGTTTCTCAGACTTTTGGGGGTACGCAACCTCTAAAATGCTGAAAAGGCCAAAATGCCAAAAGAAGCTAGTTTAGTTGGTTGTTTCGATGTTCTTTTCAGCCTTCAAAAAATTGGGGGTAAAGGAGTTTCAAAGTGCAAAACCTCTGAAATGCTGAAAAGGAGCCTTGAAAACTTCAGAGTTTTTTTGAAGCTTCTTAATCTTTGGGCTTTCAAAGAATCATATGAATGATGTTTTCAGTGTGTGAAAGGGTTGAAACACCAAAATCTCGGCACTTTGTCAAATATTTTCTTAAAAACCTAAGAGTTTTAGATTGCAAAATTTTGAAACCCTGATGTCTGAAAATGCCAAAATAAGGGTTTTGTGTTAGGACTCAAAAATGAGTCTGATGACAAGTTTGACCATGAACTTGGGGCCAGGGGATCGAAGAGGACAACCTTGTGACCCCCGAGGCAAGACCAAACCGACTAAAACACCTATCCCTAGCGACAGATCAAAAACCTAGCTAAACCTATGCAAAAACAAAACCCTACCTAAGAGACTGAAAATGGAACTAAACAAAACAAAGAACAAAAACAAGGAAGGAGAGGGCACCAACCTTAAACAGGCTAGAAGATGACAAACATGATGCACAAACAAAGAACAAAGAAAGATGCACGAAAAAGCTCCAAAAATTTTCAAACTGCATAGAGAACAAGTGAGGGTAAAAGACCCCCTCACTACCTTATATAGGGGACCAGTGGGTGACTTCAGCACCCCGCTAATCAACCTTTTGGCCTTTCGGGGCTCTCAGACCTCTGAAAGTCTGAAACCTCGAAAGGTTGACTCTTTTCGGGGAGTCGGGCCTTTCAGTTCTCAGATGTCCGAAAGTCTGAAACCAAAAGGTTTTGGAGATTTCCCAAGGATTGATTGACCTCTTCTCCTTTTCATACCTTTCACACTTTTGGACCTCCAAAAGTGCGAAAGTGCGACACAGTGAAAAACTTAAAAAAAACTAGACCTAAAAACAAAAACTAATAGACTAATAGACAACTAAAGGAAAGCTAAAGAAGGGGGGGACCTAAAGCCAAGAGGCAAATAAAGAGGAGCATGTTTGTGGATATTAGAGAGGTTGCTACAACCAATTCCCAAAATAAGGAAAGGAAGGCCAACATAGGAACCACAGAGAGAACCTACATCAAAAAGGATCCATATAGCCCTTTGATGAGAATATGAATAGAGACACCCAACATAGGCCTCCAAAAAATCACCACCTTCATCTTAAGGGAAGAGATCCCTTCAATAACAAATACTACGACCAGAATTGAGGCAAAAATAAAGGTCACCTTAACACTGGTAGGAAAATCAAGCCACATGCTAATGGGCCAAATAGTTACAACCAAAACAAATCTCTTACCAGGCGGATAGAGCACACCTTTACCAACAAGTCTTTCTTCAACTTTATAAGTGAAAAATATCCACAAAATTCATCATTGGATAGGAGAAAGAAACCAAAAAAGTAAGGAATATAAAGGAAATACTAGCCTCAAAAACTGAAAAAGATCAACTCTCCACCCAAGCCAAACCATGCTAGGTTAGAGAAAAAAAGTCACTAGACTATATGGTGCATGGATAAGGCTGGTTGAAAACAAGAAGGGGATGAAGTCCTATCCTCTCTCCAAAGTTACAAATAAAGTACTAAAGTCAGAACAAGACTAATCTAATGAAAGAGTGTCAATAGAAGCACATAAAAAATGACATCAAACAATGACCACAATTGCCTTAGGTAGTTAGCAATACCATCCAAAGATCCCATCATGAAAAAATAGGTTTACTCAAACATAGAGAGTAAACCTCTATCATTGAATACACATAAAAAAAGTCACATGGAAAGAGTAGAAACATGGGCCAAACATGAAGCTCTAAACTTTTAAAACCACTCTCGAGAGTAGATTTGAGATACCACACAAATAAACCAGGCCATGACCTTCATCAATAAAAGAACAAAAAATTGTAAACCTGCCATCATCATCATCATCCCCCTCTACAAATTCATTTTAATTTCTACCCCTATCCCCTTTCCCACTCACTTGCTTCATCCTTTTTTAGTTGTAAATTTTTTTGAACCTTGGTTGTAAGCTCTACAAAGAAGAAGCTCCACTATTTCACCAAGGGTCAAAATCAACTCTCCATTGAGAATCAAAATAGAGAGTGACCTCATGGGGACTTGAACCTTGGTTGTAGGTACTACATGCAAGAAGACCCACCATTTCACTAAAGGGTCAAGCCCAAAAGATTTTGAAACCTTGGTTATAAGCTCTAAAGGCAAGAAGCCTCAATATCTCACCAAGGGTCAAAATCAACAACTATATTGAGAACCATGACAAAGAGAGACCCTGTGGGTATTTGAACCTTTGTTGTAGGCATTAAATTTTTTGAATTCTAGTTGTAAGCTCTACAAGTAAGAAGTCCCACTATTTCATCAAGAATCAAGATCAACAACTATCTATTAAGAATCATAGCAAAGAACAAATTCATGGGAACTTGAACCTTGGTTGTAAACACTAGACATAAAAAGCTCAACCACTTTACCAAAAAATAAAATTTTATTCTTTAATAAATATTAAGAATTTAAAATTGTTAAATAGAATCTAATGTAATATTCTAAAATTGTATATCAGTACTTGCAAGGACATACTAGAATCTGAACCAAACAACAGGGATATTGATTTGGCTACTAAAGAGTTGATTATTTTCTTTTTGGCATTGTTGTAAAAGGGAGAGGAATTACATGAAATATCTATCTAAATGGAGAGATGATTTCATGGAATGAAAGAGAGATATCGAAAGGGAGAGACACTGATGTTGTGTAGTGATTAAACATATTAAATGCATAAGCTAAGGAGAGCTTACCAAATCATAGCATATACATACAGAGTTGTAGACAAATGTTTGGTATTCTATGGAATATTTCATATTGTGTTGCCATCAATACCAAAGGGAGAGATTGATAGACTACAACTGATTGAATTCTTAAGGATGAGTTTGGCAACTGATCGGATACTTCAAAAGATAGTGATTGATGATCACCAAGCTACAAAGGTATATGTGACACATTAAATCAGTTATTATATTATCATTGATGTCAACTATTTTTTATTGTACTTATCATGATAGTTACAAACATATGAAGAAGGAAATAATGGTGAAGGAATGAGATATTAACATGAAGATGAGATGTATGAGAAAGATATGGATATGGTATTCATTGGGTAACTTATTGATGATTCTATGACATTATGCTAGTGATTTGATTGTATTAATACATAATTTTGTAATGGATTTAAGATCAAGAATGTACAAGTTTATGTGGTCGATAAATGAAGAACTTAGTATATACCGAGTTGAAATAGTGTACACCAAGAAAGTGTAGTGTATACCAAGTACAATGTTAACCGAGTGAGAAGTCACCGACACATCACACTACTACATTTGGGGCCAAATTTTGACAGAAACTTCTGACAGATAATTCTTTTTTTATGCATTTGGTGTTTTTTTTTTTGTAATAGTCCCCGATAGTGTCGGTATTCCGATGGGTTTTAAATAGACCATCAAAATTTTGATAGTTTCGGGGTATATATGAAAAAAAAATGAAACGGCCAAATCATTTTTATTTCTATTACAGAGAAAACGAGAGGGTGAAAGCTGAGTGCGAGAGAAGGTATGTGATTTCTTCATCTTTGATTGGCATCATATTCAACCACAAATTTCAAATGCATTGCATTTTATTTGATCATGAATGCTCACTGGAATGATCGCATTCTACTGGTGTCATGCCCTAGTCCATGCTTTATCTCCATTATTTGATGTTATTGGTGCTTGTGCTCAAAGATATGGATTCACTATTTTGAAATGTTTGGATTCATGTTTGTTGATATTACTGGCACAACCATTGTATATTGCTGAGATGATCATTGAAATGATCGCATTCTACTGGTGTCATGCCCTAGCTTGTGCTTTATCTCCATTATTTGATGTTATTGGTGCTTGTGCTCAAGGATATCAATTCACTATTTTGAAATGTTTGGATTCATGTTTATTGATATTACTAGCATGAACATTATATATTGTTGAGATGCTCTCTGAAATGACCACATTCTACTGGTGTCATTCCCTAACCCGTGCTTTATCTCCACTATTTGATGTTATTGGTGTTTGTGCTCAAGGATATTGATTCATTATTTTGAAGTGTTGACTATGGTTATTAAATGGACATCCTATGAGCTTCTAGCTAGGTGCCATTTGTATTGATAGATTAGGGCATCAAAGGTATTGTATCATTGATAGTTGAGACTTTGTTAAAAGGAAATAGGACAAAGAACGATTTTGATTTATTTTCTCTCTTTTGATCCCTAAGTGGTTGCCCCCATGATTTTTATTTTGAGTGCAATTTTGATAGAATTTTAGTTGGGATTTTCACTAGGGTTTTTAGTATATTGAGCTACAACAGAACATGATTCTTTTTGGTGCTTTTTTTCCATATTCAGTAGATAAAAATCATGGTGGTAGCCACTTAGCCATCTTTTTATGTTCCATTTCTTTTACAAAGATACAGGTATGTGGATTTATCATTCAGTTGCTTGCAATTATTGGTTAAATGCAAATATTTTGTCAAGTTAAAAGGGCAAGAAATCAGTTTGGTGTTTTCGGTTTATGTTAAAATTTGATTTGGTAAAATCCTCAGAAAATACACTACATGTTCTAAAATGTAAAGAAGTTGAATGTTAAATGTAAGATATATATCTCATCCATAGTAATCAAAAGAAAGGACATGAAACTAAGGATATTTACCAATCCAAAAATATAAGTGAATAGAAAACATGATTCGTACCTTATGAATTGATTCTTGAGGTGCACAATCTTCATCAATCTCCTCAAAAGAAGACCCCTCCTCACTACTACTACTTTCTTGTTCAACAATTGGTTTGGAAAAATACATTTAACACAAGAAAATTTACACAACTGAACCAATGGCCTATTTACAACAAAGAAATAGTATGATAACACTAGTAAATTTTATCTTGTTTTTCAATGAGGTTTAGTCGATTATTAGATGCCTATTAGTCGGCTAATCGACCAAAATGGTTGTCAGATTTTTTTAGTCAAAAATACCACACTTGAAATCTCCATTGCAATTGCGATGTCAACAATGGTTGAACTATCGATAGAAATGGTGTTGAAATCATTTCTTCAACCTGGAAGAATTGTTGGCTATAGCATTATCTCTGTGACCAATGTAGGTCAAAATTGTGACATACAATCGTCGTAATAAATGTCGAATGTATAAATTTCTCATTAACATGTCTATTCTTTGTTGGTCAAAAAAGTGACAGACAATTTAATTATATATATATAATCAAATTAAGCACAACAATATTATGTCGTTGTTGTTTACTATTTACAAACAGTCACACATTTTATGTCTTATTTCACACAAAAATGTTCTTTCCCGATCTACAAAAGTGGAGACACAAACAACGTACCCCTCTAACTATCAGACCATCATGATCAATCCCCTTCTTGGCAAGTTATTTGGAAGCATGGTAGAATGAAAAATTAGTAAATGGGCTGAAACATAGGAGAAAAGAGCAAAGGGACAAGCTGGTTTTAGACTGAAACACTCCACCATAGATCACAGAGTGACTCTTAGATACTTAGTTGAGAAAATATGGGACACTCCAGGTGATGAGGCTTTTTACTACTTTGTTGACTTCAAAAAAGCATTTGATTTAATTTGTCCATGGACTGAGACCTAAAATTATTGAGCTTTTCTTTGTTTCAAGAAGAGTATAACATTCTCTACTTAACAGGGCCAACCATGTGAAGGTGGAAGCTCATCTGGCCCCTCCTAGGAGCCTCCTATGACCCTTTATGACATTTAAGACCTCTAAGATGTAATCTTAGGGATGTAAATGGTCGTAAAGGGTCATAAGGGGTCCTAGGACTCAACATCTGAGAAACATAATTGTAGGCATCATGGTCACAATGTTTTGGAGACAACATAATTGAGTTGTATACCCAGACAATGCAGAGAAACTCCTGCACCTCCGATTCCAAGTTGACTACATCTATTGCTTATGAATACAAGGTCCTCCAGCAGATGTATTCAACTTGGAATTAGAGGTGCAGAAGTTACTCTGCATCACTTGGGTACACAACTCAATTACATTGTCTCCAAAAAATTGTGACCATGATGCCTATAATTATGTTTCTCAGCTATTGTGAAATCTACATTTATGTTTCTTAGTTGTCATGTTTATGTGCATGTTTTTTATGTGTTTTGAATAGTAAGTCTAATTTAATTTGTCCATGGACTAAGACCTTAAATTATTGAGCTTCTCTTTGTTTTGAGAAGAGTATAACATTCTCTACTTAATAGGGCCAACCACGTGAAGGTGGAAGCTCATCTGGCCCCTCCTAGGAGCCTCTTATGACCCTTTACGACATTTTAAGACCTCTAAGATGTATTCTTAGGGATCGTAAATGGTCGTAAAAGGTCATAAGGGGTCCTGGGACACACCAGCCAAGAAACATAATTGTAGGCATCATGGTCACATTCTTTTGGAGACAATGTAATTGAGTTGTATACCCAAGCAATGGAGTGCAACTTTTGCACCTTCGATTCCAAGTTGACACTGTGGGATCCAAATACCATAAATAAGGAATAAATTTAGAGAGAAGAGGAGGGCCATAATGACAAAAATAATATAGGACAAACCTCAAGTTAAATGAGGCAGCTAAAAAAAATTTAATAGATTTTTATTATTAAATAATGAAATTTTCATATACTAGTGTTCTAAGCCCCCTCATTACATGACTTATTATTGTAAGCCCTCTCTAACTTACACATCTAGAAAATGAAACTACAACCTATTGGTATTGAGACAAACCTTATAGAACAACAACAACTAGGAAGGATCGCTTGCCAACATCTATTGAATACATCTGTTGGAGGACCTTGTATTCATGAGCTACAAATGTATTCAATAGATGTTGGCAAGCGATCCTTCCTAGCTGTTGTTGTCATATAAGGTTTGTCTCAATCCCAATAGGTTGTAGTTTCATTTTCTAGATGCGTAAGTTAGAGGGGGCTTACAATAATAAATCATGTAATGAGGGGGCTTAGAACACTAGTATATGCAAATTTCATTATTTAATAATAAAAATCTATTAAAATGTTTGCAGTTGCCTCATTTAACTTGAGGTTCATCCAGTATTATTTTGGTCATTATGGCCCTCCTCCACTCTCTAAATGTATTCCTTATTTATGTTCTTTATATCCCGTAGTGTCAACTTGGAATCGGAGGTGCAGAAGTTGCACTCCATCGCTTGGGTATACAACTCAATTACATTGTCTCCAAAAAATTGTGACCGTGATGCCTACAATTATGTTTCTCAACTATTGTGAAATCTGCATTTATGTTTCTCACCTGTCGTGTTTATACCTTCTCTCATTTGCTGGTGTAATTCCTCTTTGAGTATCCCCTTTCTCCTTTTCATCCAAAATGAACTCTTTCCAATCCCTCACTGGAATAAAGGGAGACTTCATACCACATTGTGCTCAAACTTCAACAAGACTTAATACCATGCAGGGTTCATGGATTATGTTCAATACGTTATTTACGCTTGTATTGGTGGGAAAACTCTTGAAAACATGCAAAAGAGATTGCATTCAACCATGTTGTTTACATGACACATGTAGTTTACCTCCAGCCTAAATCAGCATTGCGTAAAAATCTACGGATGGTGTGTGGTATGAATCCTCACTCAAGCTTGAAAATGATAGTCAATCCATAGTCAAGGTCAAGGAACAAATGGAATAACTAAGAAAACACTATACATTAAATCATGTGATTGATAGCAGATTGGGGCTCACCTAATCCATAAAAATGAAGAATTATTTTTAAAAAAGATGTAAACCATATATATGCACACTTGAGGAAAAGAGACGTTACATCATATCCATATTAAAATATTAGTTACAATATGAAAATACTAAACTAACTAATTCCCGAGTTCATCTCTACATATGGTTGCAACAAAGATATGCGATTACAATACATAGAAGGCATTGTAAAAATATAATTTCAGAATTTTCCCTAGCCTGACACGTTTTGCACTCAAATTGGCCTTCATCATGGATAAGTGGAGATGGGCATATAGAAGTAGATGAGTTGTCATCGACCCAACTAAAGTATCTGCAGCCATTATTTCCCTATGATACCCAGTCTACATTAGTTCTTATATTATAATGAGTAGTATTTATATTAGAAACATTAAATATATACACATTAGCAACCTTTTTTCTATTTGGGCAGCACCAAAATTGTCATCCAGGGTTGTTCAATGTCCATGAAGTCTTCAACACACACTGTCCACCACCACATTGACAATTTGGCACATTGACAAGAGTCATCGAGCCTATATCAATAATGCACCGCACCATCGTTACTACATTTATTATTTTTATATGAAATACACCAAGGAGTACCATCAGAAATATTAACCATTTACAATAATGAAAAGTAAACCTAAATCAAATAGCTCATTTTTTTATCAGCATGTGTAGTCTCTATGTATATGAAAAATGAAAGAAATAGGAAGCTGAAATAAAATAGTGAACAAAATAGTATTCCACATGGAGTGAATGAAATATACCATCAAAAGATGGTGACAAAATCCTGTCATGAAGCACAAACATAGGAAATCAAAAAGGGACAAAAGACAAGAAATAAGAAAAATCATTATCACTATAGAAAAATCATTTATACTATAATCAAAAAAAGAAACACTCTTTGTCAACAATTTTCAAAATCATTAGGACTATAGAAAAATAATTAAGACTTTACATAATCAAATTTTAGAAATGGATGGTTCTGATGCTTTTCCATTGCAACAATTAAGCATTCATCATTTGGTATTGTGTATTCCATTTAAGTATGTCAACAATGTTCAAAATCCTATCACCAAGTATAGACAAGAAATAAGAAAAATCATTAGGACTATAGAAAATCAAGTTCTAGAAATGGACAGTTCTGATATTGCTTTTCCATTACAACAATTGAGCATTCATCATTTGGTACTTCTTGGTGTATTCTATTTAAGTTTTTCAGTTGCCGTGTTTATGTGCATGTTCTTTATGCATTTGACTTCTCTCCCTCCAAGGGATACGTCGATAGGTAATTAATTTGAAAGCATAATGATTTGACAGTCTTTTTTTAGGATAGGCATAATCATCCTGCCAACCTTAATTAGCAACATTTGTGATATATGTCAAGTACTTATAATCAGTATGCCCAACAAACAAAGACTTAGTAGTAAAAGCATGCCCTTTGGTTTACTAGTTTACTTATAATCAGTATGTCCTTTGGTTTACTAGTTTAATATGGTTTAAGAATGGTTTGTTTCATGTTTGAATGTACCATTGAATGAAGCTTGGCTATATTAAGTACAATCTTAAGACTCACGACTCTTCAAATTCTCTTATTTCCTTCAAACCTCCAAACATGTGTACTTTGAGTATCCCTCCAACAAATGGACTTGTGATGATTTTCACAATAGTACATGTGTAGGAGGACTACGCAAAGTACTACTTAGGAAAATATGAATGTTCATCAGTTGTGCATATAAGAGTTGATCATAGAAGGTATATGCTAGACCCAACAACAAATAGATTTGTGGTGATTTTCACAATAGTACATGTACTATGGGATGTCATGCCTCCTCCAATGTTTATGTCATACACCCTACGGTAGTCAGACTGTGTGTCGTACCTGTGCAAAGAGTATTTATTACATAAATTTCAAAGATGATATAAAGATATTATATTTTATACTTAGCAAGATTTTAATATTAATATACTTAGCAAGATCGTGCTAAGTATAAAATATAATCTTGATTATACATAATCTTGCTAAGTAAAAAAAAAGGTGAATTTCATTTCTCATTTCATTATTTCATTTGCAAAAAAAAGAAGTGCAGCACACGCGCGAAGGAGATAAGTCCCTTAATTTTAATAGTAATATAATTTTTATATTCATTTTGTCAAAATAAATTGATTTTTCATATGAACTGTATGATAGGATGCATTGGAGGAGGCATGGCATTGCATGGGAAATAGGGGCACAATTTTCTACGGGTGCAAATATGTTGCACTGTAGCCGGTGCCGCTCTACAACATGCCATAGATATCCATCAAAGCATGAAGGATAGAGGATTTTGTATGGTCAAGGGTTCCTCAGGCATACCTATGAGCCTAGGAGACCCTTAGTCCATGTGGATCCTAGTTGGCTCTGAATGGCTAAACTTAGTTTTAGTATGTTTTAGTTTATTTTCTTTAGTTTTAAGGAATTTGAGGGATATAGACCTTAGATCACCCTCTTGGTTATTTTAGGAAGTTGTTATTGAGTTTTAGTGCATTTTTGACAAAGTTGCACTCCAAAGTTGCACAGATTGTGAAATGTTGTTAATTTTTTGCAACACTGTTGGCAGATTGTAAGTCTAGTTCTCCAACGACCACAACCAATTTCATGTTGGTTGGATCAGTTGGAAGACTTTTTGGAAGTGGTTTTTGAACCTTGTCCAATCATGGGATTGGCACAAGGATATGATCTTCGAATCAGCGTTGAATAAAAGAAACCCAAAAAATATTATGAGTACATTTTTGTTATCATACTCTATCTATTGCAAATAGCTAGGTAGATGGATTAATCATTCTGCAAGTTCATTGTATGCATTGTTTATTTGAATCCATCTTAGTTTTTACTGTTGTTTGATTTCAAGTTTTAGTTACATTTACACAATCAGTTATGAACTGAACACATGGCTTGACTATCATAGAAAACCTAATCATGTAATGGTTAGAGAGTTTTAATGTCACTACAAGTTCATTTGCGCATCCACTGTTCTTGTTAGAGTTCATTTAACTAGACTTTGCAAACATTGTATTTTAAATTTGGCATTGATCTACGCAAGAACCCAACCTCACTGACAAACCAGCTCAGGAAAATCTATAGTCTGCTCTGTCATAAAGGTGGAACCTTGACTTGCGGCTTCCCCATTGGATTCCAATGCCATTGGGTGAGAAGCAAGCCAAGGTTATGCACTTTAATAAGATAAGTGCTCAGACTATGGAAGGAGGCATATTGCTTCAAGATTTGATACCCTAGGTAGATACTTTCCATGTATTTAACCAGTAAGAAGAAGACAAGTTTGCAGTAGTGTAGTAACAAGAAGGTTGAAATTGAATCATAGATTGAATTTGATAGTCTCGGGCACATTGAAGAATCCTTGGCAATTGTACCTATTGTGTGAATCCATCGATTGACCATTCGATATTGACCCTAATATAACTTGATCAATTATATTAGAGTGTCTCTGTGATAGTCAACGGTGCTAGGCTAAATGGCTATAGTTGTGGAGAAGATTCAATGTGACATCTTAGTAGATAGTACAGTCTATGTCGAATGGTCTTAACCAAAATCTAAATAACCAAATGTATAAGGAACATTTTTGTAGGCTCAAACCACAGATTGATAGAATTTGAATACCAGAACTTGCTATAATAGTCACATACCTTATGTAAAGATTGAGCTCAAGCTGGGACATATCTCTTGCACATGCTGCCCTTCTTTTTTCGCAAATATGGTTATGTGAAAGAATGGCTGGAAAAAACCTAAAGCTTCAAAGTCAGCTTGAGATATCATAGCTTACAAACAATCCAATGATTGGATGTTTGGGTTGTTGCTTTATATTCCCAATGCTTTATTGCATAGCTAATAATTCTCTGGCAATTTTTTATAGTGATCTTATGGTATTTCAAAATCTACATACATAATAATGATTCTTATGAAAGATGTTAGTGAAAGAGTCCTGAAACAAGGTTGACAAATTTGCAGGTTTGGTGATGGGAAATAGAAATTTGACTTCCAGTCTTCCTACAGACTAGCAACTATGGGTAAATCCTAAATCATCCAGCATGGGGAGGGGGTTTATTTAGAATTATAGACCATAAAATCACATGATTGTGACATATGAATCATATGTAAAGGAAACTTTGCATAATAAACCTTGTGAATGAAACTTGGCAAAGATAGTATTGAAAAATTGGTGAATGCAATTAAAAACTTGTCTCCCATAGAAACAACATACTTGAGAGCACATTATAACATGCAAAGACTCTCTATTGGATATAAAAATGATTGATGCCACTAAAATAAATATAAGTATCAGTCACAAAGGTTTAGTTTGGGCTCTTGGGGAAAATAATCATTATCCAAATTAACTTATTAAACAAATTGAGTAGCACAATATTAAGTTGTTTGGTACATAATAGATGGAAGTCCACAAAGATAAGAATTAAGATGAAGTAGACATATGAAAGTACAATGCCAAAATGAGGAAGGTTCTCAACATGCATTGAAGAGGAGCACTAAGTTTTAATCTCATTTAAGGTTAGGAACATCAGAGTGGAGTCCATTAGACAAAGATAGTCCCAGAAGATAAAAAAAACATTTTTGCAAATGTGTTGAAAAAATTATAAGAGCATAATAGGATAGGCTCAAGTGCCAAAGCATAGAGGCTTTCAAAGTGGTACCCTGAGTTCAAATCTCCACAAGACTGAGGAAAGCTCCCAATCTATAAACAAGAGGGATAGGAAAGTTCTAGACTCATCTCAGGTAGGGACATTATAATGGAGTCTATTAGAGAAAGACAGTCCCTAATGAGAAAAATAGATATTTTGAAAAATGTTTTCAAAAAATAATAACAACGAAATGGGATGATCTCAAGTACCAATGCATAGAGTATTTATTTGATTCATAGTATATAAGATTGATTGGTTCATGCAATATAATGCAAAATATTAGTTCTCATGTTGAGATGCTTGGTTTGTCTGACATTGAGGGTCATGAAGAACTACAGGTTTATCAAGGAAGACTCATGATTATGCACTCCTATTACATGGAGGTATACCCTTTTGTCCAGGATTGATAAGATCAGTGATGAATTTTGGAAGAGATATGTTTATCTCAAACTCACAAAGAAGAGTGGAAGAGAGATGTTTGTCTCAAACTATTAAAGTTGAATCTGGAAGATGGGGGAAACCTTGAAGTAGGACAAGGTTCCTTGGATAAACTTGACTTTAGATAAAGTATTTGTTTGATAATTGAGACTAATTTGAGTACATTGAATTAGCTATAGTGTTTAATATGACTAAACCAACAAAGCACTTGATTCAAGAGCATCTTTGGTGAATCGGTGAGCAACATCAACCAAAAGCATTTTTCTATTTTGTTTATTTGATTTTCTTCAGTTCTAATTTGGTGGTTTGACAAACAAGTTAAAATATCACTTCTACTCTATGGTGGTCAATTGGGAAATGAGAGTTTTGGAACAAAGCATAAACATCAACTATTTGATAGAGTACCTCAAAGAGGAGATTCCTATTCCATTGTATCGTCCCTTGTCTGATCTTATGATATTTGGGACTCAATTCTTATATTTCAATTGCAAGGTTCTTGTTTCTGTGAAATAAATACTGATATCCTTATCTTCTTGAACCATAGACTTTGATTAAATCCATTTTTTTTCTATAAAGTCTAATCTACAGATTTCATGAAGATCATATTGCTGCAATATTCGCATAATAAAATCTTCTTTGTAATGTCCTTGTCTCTGTGATGTCCTTGTCTCTGGTTTAGACAACTAAGGTGATCTTGTAAATGAATTTTCTTATTTATTTCGATCAGTTACTAAAGATAAATCACAACTTATACTATGTCTCTTTTTGATCAATTAACATGACCAGTTAATGATGTTAGTTATCACATAGATTATGTTGATTTGTTTATTGATCAATAATGTTGGTCAATTACGTCTGTCCAAATAGCACTTGCATATTATTATTGTAGTCATTATTGATATTGTTATTTGATTCAAATTTAATTGATACTCATCAAAGATGTGCTTGATCTCTAGATAGCAGGTTGTGTATTAAGTAAATATGTTCTCCCTTGACATATTAGTTTCTATCATTCATGTGTTTCACCCTTTGTATGGTCAATTTGATCAAGATAGTTTGCTGATAGATCTCATATCAATTCTCATGATTCCCTACGTATTGACCATGAGCATCGTGTATAATGTCTCCATGCATGATACAAGAATTGTGGTGACTGGTTGCAGACTCCTATTACATAATTGGAGATTCCTATTACAACCAATCACCTCAAAGAAATGTAGGCTTGCGAATTGTATTGATTGCAAGATATGCACCAAATGAATTTGTCAAAAAGGTTGAAGACACTCGAGCTAATGAAATTGGCTACCATCGTGCTAAATAATCCAAAATGCCAACAACTTGTGCATGATACAAATGGTTTTGAGATGCTACTATTCAACTTTGTATCTGATTCTAATGTGACTATCCGGACCAAATATTTGGGTGCAATTTCTTCTTTAATTAGGCATAACAATCTTGCTATAGTTGCACTTTGTCTGGCTAATGGATATACAACACCGAGGGATGCATTGACTGCATAAGATATTAGATTCCAGAGGAAAATGGATTTGTTCTTTAACCAAGGTTCTACAGGAAAATGAGACTGACTATAATCAATAATGTATCTATAGAGATAGGGTTTACTTATCTATTTATACTTTTGTCATCTAATGATTTTGGGGGCAGCATTGGAGAATATACTATTTCATGAAACTATATCATTAGGGTTTGCAACCTACAGTTTGGGAATTGAGAAAGGTCACTTTCATAGTCATGTCTGTGAGTTCAATTCTCAATTGATCGATGCCTTGCCCTATTCTAAAGGTTAGAAAAATGCTTACCCCACCTGGAGGTCACTTTGCCAGTCTACGGAGCCAGACTTATGATCAAGTTAGGTAGAGTTATGTCGTTATACCCTCTTTGAAAGGTTATACCGTAATTTGAACTTAGTTCAGGATTCCACAAAAGGTCCATCCCCATGCAAGAAAATAGTAGGCACAGTCATATGACCCAAATTGGTAGATCGACGGGTCTATAATGCGAATATTTTCTCCATCGATTGGAGAACCATTCGGCTTCCATTGGAGTTAAAACAAAAGTCTTTTGTTTTCTTTATCTATACAAAGGTCAAAATGTATGTAATAGAATGAAAAATCTTCAAGTATGTATGTACTTGAAGATAGTCAGCTAACCAATCTCAATCATAAATCAATGAATAAAAGAAGAAAGAATGAAAAACCTCCAAAAACCCCAACCACTCAATATCCTTTGCGCACGCGCTGCCCTTCTATTTCGTCGGCCAAGAATAATGAAATGAGAAATGAAATTCCCTTTTTTTTATAAAGTTATAACTGTGTTTGTCACAATTTCAAGTACCTCGGGATTTGTCATTATTTCAACAAACACGAGCATAAATTTTTTAAAAAACAAAGTTTTCCTTCTATAATCCGACCAAGAAAAACCTTTTAATTTTTTGGTCAAAATTTTTGGTAGAAAAACTAGGTCAAATTTACTAGTGTAATAATATGCTGAAAATTCTATTATGTTTAATACGTGCCAAGGGACCAGTCCCAACAATTCTTAAACATACTTTATCTGATATGATGAATTTTTAATAAAGGTCTAATTTTGTAGACTACTAGCACGAAGGAATATTTGACCTAGCCAAATCTTCCTTGTAGCACACAAAAAATTGTGTGATAACTATGTCTACTCCAACCTTAATTGTTTAAGAATTCATCATATCAGATAAATTATATTTAAGAATTGTTGGGAGTTCTATTACACCTTTGTTGTAAACATGCCATTGGTTCAATTTTGTAAATTTGTTTTTTTGTGTTAAATGCATTTAAATGAAACATTAAGAATAGTAATAATATGCTTAATCTATTAGTAATTGGCAGATTAAATGCAAATACCACCTTTATCAGTTTAGCATGTTATTATAAGATGCTAAAGAAGATCTTCTATTTGTTAGACAAAACTTCATTGTCCCCCACAATGAAGACAATGAAGATTGACCTCCTGCCCCACAACAAAGAAAATTGTAATAAGACCTTTTAATCCTAGTGACAAGAACATAGAAGCATTCTAACTTATTTATAAAGAAAATAAGCTTTCTATAAAATGAAAGGTTCAACCTAATTAATACTAGCACTTGCACTCAAAGGATAGTGATCCAGCTGAAAGACTTAAGAGAGACTTTGACCCAAGAGCTTCATCATCAAGCTCTAAAACCTCTTGTAGCTATCTTCATAGCAACAAGAGTCATTGGATATGTCAAATTTCTTGGAAGTTTGTACTTAGTTTGTAGGTTGACTTTGTACAAAGTAGATTGTAATTGAAAATTTAAAAACTATTTGCATCTAGTCATTATTCATGCACTATGCAATATGAATTGTGCAATGCAATGAAATCAACAATGTGTATAGAAATGACAAAAACTATATTCCACAATTCTTGGGCTAAACTCTAAATTTATTTTCTTTTTATATCTCTATGCTATTGAGACCACTTTCATTTTATTAAACACAATTTTTCCCAATTACAAATCTCAATTAGAATAAGATATAATATAGTGTTAGAATAAACTTTGTACAAAGACATGTAATTCTTATCTTAATGATCAAACACACATGGATTTACTATTCTATTCATTGTTCCATGGGACAATGGATTACTAGAGTTGTAGAGAATTTAATCTTTTATTGATATTCCTCTTCTTTTTTCCATACATCTTGATGCAAAACCCTCTACTATCACCTTAAGAAGACCAACTCAACTCTAGGATTCAACAACTAGGAATCCACTCAAGGAATTAGCCTCAACTCAAGGATTAAGTAGAGTTCCCTGACTTTGTTAATCACTTCCACAACCCTGCTACACAATTTCACATCCTCATTTCTTGGCAATTCCTCCTAGCACCATCTCCATCCTAGTCCACCTAGTGCACCTAGTGCCTCCACCATGTCAAAACCTTAACTAGGCTTTTCAACCTGATCCTAACATCAAGTATCATCTCATCATGGTCTATTCACCATGTTTCAACACCCCATTCACTCTAATCTATTCAACTTAAACCATTCTTCTTCTACAGCCCTTCTAGGCCTGTCTTGCTTGTAGTTATTGGTCAAATGCAAATATTTTGTCAAGTTGAAAGGACAAGAAATTAGTTTGGTGTTTTCGGTTTATGTTAAAAGTTGATTTGGTAAAATCCTCAAAAAATACACTACATGTTCTAAAATGTAAAGAAGTTGAATGTTAAATGTAAGATATATGTCTCATCCATAGTAATCAAAAGAAAGGACGTGAAACTAAGGAGATTTAATAATATCAAATTTCCACAATCCATTTTTAAACTACATGTGCATTTCTGGATTCGATTGTGTGTGTTTTTTAGCATCAATGTTTCGAATGACACTCTGTGATCCATCATCAGGATGAGAGGAGAGAGTGTAAGAATGGAAAAAATGTAAGAGTGTAAGATTTTTTCCAATCTTACATTCTCTCCTCTCATCCTAATGATGGATCATGGAGTGTGATCTGAAACGTTGATGCAAAAAAACACACACAATCGAATCCAAAAAAGTGCATGTAGTCTAAGGAGATTTACCAATCCAAAAATAAGCAAATAGAAAACATGATTGGTACCTTATGAATTAGTTTTTGAGGTGCACAATCTTTATCAATCTCCTCAAAAGTAGACCCCTCCTCACTGTTGTTGCTTTCTTGTTTAACAATTAGTTTGGAAAAATGCATTTAACACAAAAAATTACAAAACTGAACCCATTGCATGTTTACAACGAAGAAATAGAATGATAATAATATGCTGAAAATTCTATTCTATTTAATACACCCCAAATGACCAGTCCCAACAATTCTTAAACATACTTTACCTGATATGATGAATTGTTAATAAAGGTCTAATTCTGTAGACTGCTAGCACGAAGGAAGATTTGACCTAGCCAAATCTTCCTTGTACTACACAAAAAACTATGTGATAACTATGTCTACTCCAACCTTAATTGTTTAAGAATTCATCATATCAGATAAATTATGTTTAAGAATTATTGGGAATGGTCCTTCGGTGTGTATTAAACAAAATATAATTTTTAGCATATTATTATCATTCTATTTCTTTGTTGTAAACATGTCATTGGTTCAGTTTTGTAAAAATAAATTGTGTTAAATGCATTTAAAATAAAGGTCTAATTCTGTAGACTGCTACCACAAAGGAAGATTTAACCTAGCAGTCTACAAAATTAGACCTCTATCTGTAGCTCTGTCTAATTCTGTAGACTGCTAGGTGTGTTGTAACGTGAAGATTTGTCTGACAAATAGCAAGTCTTCTTTAGTATCTTATAATAACATGCTAAACTAATAAAGGTGTTATCTGCATTTAATCTTCCAATTAATAATAGATTAAGCATATTATTAATATGCTTAATGTTCCATTTAAATGCATTTAACACAAAAATAAAAATTACAAAACTGAACCAATGGCATGTTCTTCATGTGGTACAAGGAAGATTTGGCTATCAAATCTTCCTTCGTGAAAGCTGAGCGCGAGAGAAGGTATGTGATTTCTTCATCTTTGATTGGTATCTTTGACATGCAATGTCTTTTGAGCCTTTGGCATCATATTTGACCACAAATTTCAAATGCATTACATTTTATTTGATCATGAATGCTCACTAAAATGACTGCATTCTACTGGTGTCGTGCCCTAACCCGTGCTTTATCTCCATTATTTGATGTTATTGGTGCTTGTGCTCAAGGATATCAATTCACTATTTTGAAATGTTTGGATTCACGTTTGTTGATATTAATGGCACGACCATTGTATATTAGACCTTTATTAACAATTCATCATATTAAATAAATTATGTTTAAGAATTGTTGGGACTGGTCTTTTGGCATACTGGATTTAATTCATAAATGGATTTAATTTTATTTTGTATGTGAAATTTTGGGATTTGCATGAGAATTTTTAGTGTCTAAACACTCAACTAATCCCTCTAACTGATTAGGAGTGGTTGGGAAAGTTGAGAGGAAAGTTTTCAAACATTCATACTCACTTATTGAATGCTTTGGAGACTACTAGTTTGACTGTCCATTCGTTACCACTGACTAAGATTCAATATTAAAGGATACAAAACCCTTCATTTTGGGTTATTATGTGTGGATTCAAATGTAGGTTTGATTTGGTTAATGTTTAGAAGAGATTAATAAATTATTTAAAGACAATCTTACATATTTGGAGAGGTTTTAGAGGGACTTATCATGACTGTACCCTCACAAACATCGGCATAGACTCGTTTTACTAAGTTTCCTTTCTCTATTTTGAGGTTTCCTTTCTCTGTTGCAGGGGTACAGTTAGAGGGTTCATTGACAAAATGATCCTTTGAATGGTTACTATGAATATGAATCATTTGATATAGCATATTTCTCATTTTACTTGAAGTTTGGAATATCTCGTGCAAGGGTGAAAGTACTTTGATCGTTTTGGCCATGACTATTCCTCTACACAGTCAGGAAATGTAACTGTCTAATGATTATATGTAATGTTGAATGGATTAAATGATTTATTCTTGGTAGAAGTGAATGAAAGGAATATTTTTGGTGTTAGGTTTCATTTATTATTGAATTCAATGGTTTCCAAGATGTGTTGAGGAGTTTCTCCTTGTTTAATGTTAACTGTTCCTGCACAATCCACTCATACAACAGTGAAATGCTATGTGGAAGGGATGATTGATAGTGTTCCTTGAGGGAAGGGGGATTTTGGAATAATTTTTATCATTGTATTGTGTATCTCCAATATGTTTGGATGTAGGGAAGACTAGGAGAATGAAGGATCACTCACTGATTGCATGATAACCC
This sequence comes from Chamaecyparis obtusa, assembly GCA_027943335.1. Lineage (NCBI taxonomy): Eukaryota > Viridiplantae > Streptophyta > Pinopsida > Cupressales > Cupressaceae > Chamaecyparis > Chamaecyparis obtusa. The sequence continues at coordinate 1,361,917 of BSBK01000139.1, read as the reverse complement.
AGTTTTGAAGGGTCACTAGTTGAGGGGACAGTCAAGGTCTGGATGATTGGGCCATTATAGGACCCTATTTATTTGTATGAATGATCATGATATGGTCATAATATGGTTTTTTATCCATTATAAGGACCTAGGAAGGTGTGGATGTGGATGTTTGGGAAAGCCCTAGGTTGTTAGGCCTTAAAGGGAGGGTTTTGTGAATGAAACCTTAAAACTTGTTGATGGTTCTTAAAAATGTGAAAATCCTTGGTTTGGGATGGTGTAGGAACTCTTTATATGGTGGAGAAGTTCTATTTTGGTAAGGGGTTAGTGGTTTCTTTGGAAAGGGAGGCTTAATAGAGGGCTAGTCACAGTGCACCAATCTTAGTTCAGGAAGTTGGTCCAAAAGAGTAATACCTAAATTTCAACTATGCTGCACAACCCTAAAAAGGGTAGATAAATATGTAGTTTTTTCCCTGAGTCATTTGGGAAATCTTTGCAAGAACCTTAGAAAACCATTTGCGAAGGCTACTAGGAAACTAAGCCCAGTGAGTACCCAGTTGTGAGGTATTGGGTTGATGGGATTGTTGAGATGAATCCACTAATTAGATGGAGGGATAATGGTAATTTTGATAAGATGTATAACCTCTGGTGGCACAAAACATAGTAAGCACTCTGATAAGGTTTGGTGTTGATGGGATCAATGAGAAGGATCCTCATGAAGATGCTTGGTTGGTGTTGTAGAAACACTTATGAAGTCCCTCATAACATGACTAATTACAAGTCCACCTCGGGCCTCTGCAATAAGTTGTCAAATTTGATAATTTTAGACCCATAATACCTTTATATCATTGATATAACCTTTTTAGAGTCATTTGGCATTGTGGGAAATAGTTCATTTGTGGCTGCTTTGTTAATTGAGCCTATTAGGCCTAGTTAGGAAATATGAATCAACAATTTTAAGGTGTGATGTTCCAAAACACATAGTCTTAGTTTTAACATATGTTATACAACTTTAAAAAGGGTATTCAAATATGTAATTATTTTTCTAAGTCATTTGGAATGTTTTTGATAAAACCATGAAAAATAGTCACTATTGTACTACAAAGATTAGGGTTTGAAGGCCTAGAATGGACAAATTGAGTTTTGGAGTAAAAAGACCATAGTGTGAGTGCATGGTGAATGAAGATAGGACAAAAAATAGGTGTTAAGGTCCTTGGAGGTTTTGGAATCACCATTTGAAGAGGTGATCAATAATTTGGTTGATGGAACCAATTTGCAAGCTTAAACAAGCATGAACCAAGAACTTGTTTGATTTTTCTTCAGAAGCTAATTTCTCAGCTCTCATCTACTTCATTTATTATGAAGAAAATTTTTGAAGGATCCAAGCCCAGGCTAGAAAGATGTCTTCCCATTCTATTGTGGATAGGTGTTTCATAAAACATACATCCTGTTGCACGTGCATTCTCAATTCAGAGTGGGAACATCTTATTTTGGATGCGAGGGAGAGAAGCCAAACACATAAAGAACATGCATATAAACATGACCACTGAGAAACATAAATGTAGATATCACAATAGCTAAGAAACATAAATATAGGCATCATAGTCACAATTGTTTGGAGACACAACATAATTGAATGCTATACCCAGACAATCCAACAGAACCACTAGTTCTCCAGTTCTAAGTTGACACTGCGGGATCCAAAAACCATATATAGATAAGGAATAAATTTAGAGAGAAGCGAAGGGTCGTAATGACCAAAATAATATAGGGGTACCTATATTATTTTGGTCATTATTTCCCTCCTCCTACACTCTCCAAATTTATTCCTTATCTTTGGTTTTTGGATCCCATAGTGTCGACTTAGAACTGGAGGAGTAGTGGTTGTGTTGCATCGTCTAGGTATAGCATTCAATTATGTTGTGTCTCCAAAAAAATGTGACCATGATGCCTACATTTATGTTTCTCATATGTCATGTCCCAGGATCCCTTATGACCCTTTATGACCCTTTACAATCCCTAAGAATACATCTTAGACATCTTAAAGTGTCGTAAAGGGTCATAAGAGGCTCCTAAGAGGGGCCAAATGAGATTCCACCTTCACATGGTTGGCCCTGTTAAGTAGAGAATGTTAAACTATTATCAAAACAAAGAGAAGCTCAATAGTTAAAGGTCTTAGTCCACGGAGATGTTGAAAAAATTATGGGAATCAATGGAGAGTTTTTAGATACTAAGAAGAAGTATATGCAGTGGAGGCCAGAAGGGATTTTTGTGAAGATTTTATAGATGTGGAGATTTTCTAGAGAGGTTTTCTAGATTGAGTACCAGTGTAGAGATGATGATTCAATAACCTACATCTATAAAACCTTCACAAAAATCCCTTTTTTAGCCTCCACCCGTACCTCTTCTCAAAATCTAGAAACTTTGGATAATGTTTCTCATCCATGCACAAAATGTGCTAGTGATTGTATAAAATTACTTTTGTGAGACTGGGATCAATTATGAGAAGGTAAATAACAAGATAATATTATTGTATCTTTCATTTCTTTTATCCATTCATATTTTTTGCCTTCTCTTATATTGGATATTGTGCTTTGTACATAAAGGCAAGGTGGTGATTATTCTCAATGATCGACAGGTATAAGTCTTCCAAGCCTTACCCAGTAGCTAGGAGTAAAGATAACAGAGCTCAAGAGACCATCATAGTTGGTCTCTTTCTTCGGTCCATATTACTGACAAAATGTTTTACCTTTCATTAGCTCATCAAATGCGGGACTTGAAAGAATTTAATAGATGATATTTTCATCAGTAATGTACATTATTTTAGTTTGACGTTGAATGAATTTATCTACTTCATGGACTTGTAGACATCGAGCACATCCATAAAGAAGCATCCCCTCTCATGGCTTGAGTAGTGTAGGCTATGGTAGGAGATGCTTATTTATCATTGTGCTCATAGTCTACAAGTGTGCGGAGTTGATAAATTCATTCAATGTCAACTTAAATAATATATGTTATCATGAAAATATTCTATTAAATTCTTTCAAATCCCCTCATTTGATGACCTAATGAAAGGTAAACCATTTTGACAATAATATGGACTAAAGAAAGAGACCAACTATGATGGTCTCTTGAGCTTTGTTATCTTTCATGTGCATATCCATCACTTTTTTGACACGCATGAAACTTTTTTCAATAACAATCCTATATGTTCGACGAGTTATTCTATCAAACATTCACTTCCTATATGTCTCCATTCCAATAGGTTAAAAATTAGAGAGAACTCATTTTCGACAGATATGTGCAATAGGACTGCTTCCTACAGTTTGTCCTGTCTGAAAGTTATTAAATATGCATTGCCATTCTGACAGTTGTTTGTCGGAGTTCTGATAGATATATCGTATGAAAGCCCATATTAAAGTTACTATTTATTTTGCATGTTCCGATGGGAAATAATGTCAGAATACTGACAATTATCACCTTTGTCACAATTTCCAATGCAAAAACACCGACAGAAACATCTATCAAAGTATCGACAAATAGACGTTGCAAATCTAACACATGGCCATCGGAATATAGCCTCAAATGTACTAGACAATTTTGGATGGTTTTGAGGTTAAAGATAAAGTTTTTTATGATGATGAAATGGCTAAAAAAATTTAAGGATGATCGGATGAAGGAGAATGAAACATGTTACAGACACAAATGTCAAGGAAGGTTAAAGCGGTAAAATTAGCATTGAAGATTAAGAGGCAAAATATATGCATGGAAAGAAAATGGTTTATTATGTCTATAAAAGGAGATAAGAAATTCATTATGAATTTTTGAATGCGTGTGAGAATATTGCATTCATGAGAAGCTAGTCAAATAGGTTGAAGATAGAACCAAGAAAATCTACAGACAACACGGATCATCAGAGAAAGGAATTAACCGAGCATAACAGAGTTGGAGGATACAAAGGAATTGAATTGATTATATTGGCCAAAGGTCTTTTGAGATTAGCATAGATCTAAAAATATGCAAAGAAAGTTATATTTGAATTAGATCATTTATTGTTGCATTCTAACCATTGCTACAGATAAATCTCTTAACCGAGTGGGACTTAACAGTATTTTTATTTCATTATGACATTCAATGAATGTTGATTGTTTTCATGTTCACCCCATAGTGAATGTTTGGTCATAGAGAACTGTTAGTGATAAATCTTCTAACCAGGTCACACTTTACAATTTGTTATTGTAACCTTTAACAAGGTTGGCTCTTAACTGAGCTCACTTCAGAAGAGTGAAATTATTTTGGGTTATCAGTCCCAAGTGGTTTTTTCCCTAACAGGGTTTCCATGTTAAAAATTAAAGTGTTATATATATGTACATGGATGTGATGAATTTTTATTTTTCTTTACACATTACAATTAATGGTTTGATCGGTATATTCACTAGTTAATTATTAGTATTCAGTTAATGAACAAAAAGGCACATTTAAAGTTTTACCGAGTTGAATAATTGATTTGAAAGATTTGTTTTATACATCAGAGAATGTTTGGGACTATAGGATAACTAGACTTAACTTATTCACCCCCTCCCCCTCTTAGTTACCTAACAGGGCATCCAAACACACAACTAATGAGGTTGAAAGAAGAGGCCAAAAAAATGGCAAGAGAAATAATAGATGATTTAAACAACCAACAAAAATTTGAAACAATCTCACCAACTGACAGGGATACAAAAATTTGTGATGCTTCAAAGATGAGAGAGAATGAAGGAATTATCTCATAAAAAAGAAACGAAGGAGAGGAAAGAGTTTTTGTTAAAGAGGTGAAAGAAAAAACTAGAGAAGTCCAGGAGATGGATGTTAGTGCAAATAAAGGTAAAACCTTAGAGTATGTACTTCCCAATGATGTGATGGATTGTATTAAGGAATACCAACATAGATCTGTAATTTTATTTTTTTGAAGCGCATTCCTTCTGAAATTGATTTTCATAAATGGGCTAGATTAAATTGGGAAAGTAAAGGATGGAAAATTGAGGCTCTGAGAGGTCTAGGAAAAGGGTATATCTCCTGCATGTTCAAATGTCCAGATCATGCACATGTTGTCCTTCAATATGGAACATGCGTGATATGAGGTCATATTTGTTAGGAATAGTCCCAAGAGATAACTGAGAGGGGGGTGGGGGGTGAATCATTTATCTACAAGTTTCAATTCTTTATCCAATTAAGTATACTTAAACATAGAGCATAAACACAATGAAAGAACACTTGAACACAACACCAATATTTTGGTTACGGGGAAACCCAAATAGGTAAAAACCCCAGTGGGAATTGACACCCACTAATATTCTATACTAGTGTATTATGATCCTTGTTAGAAGATCCTTAACTGTGTTAGGAGTTACTTTACAATATATTTAGTACAGTAGACCTAGTCAAGGGTCAGACCCTATTAGGAGTCTTTTACAATATTCCTTATTAGAGGAGAGGATGCACTCTCTAAGAGCACACTGCTCAAAGGGGTGAAGGCTACAACCTTCTATTTAACAAATACACACTATATTTGGATCTTGGTGAACTATGCTTTGACCTATTGTCTAGATCAGTTCCACTGTATAGCACAAATACTTTATTTGGTCACATAGACATTCTTCTGATGGTTCAACACTTCACACACTCTACTCTACTCTTACTTTCAACCATGAACCACACTTCAGCAATCACAAATGACTACCTATAAATATCTTTCCTCTAAATGATATAATCAATTCAGCCTATTAGAATCACCTTGAAATCATATTAGAGAAGTCATAAAAAACTCCAATAATAATTCAGTCAGCTCTACTAAGCACGCAACACATTCTGGGACCTATTCAATAAGATAATTGTAGGTGCACGCTACACACTGTCGGCTTTATCAAAATAACTAGATCTTTCTCCTCAAGTTGAATTACCTCATGCACTCTTAACCGAAAATCAATAACTCTTCTCCAATCTCTAATCCAAGGGTGCATACCCAAATGAAAGGTGCAACTTCAGAACCAATATAATCTTTGTCGGCTCTTCTAAACAAACAAAGGAAACTACTACTGGTGATTAGCGACTGCATAACTTGACTTCTACTAATCATCAGACTATGCATCCATGAATGTAACATCACTAATATATCTTCATCACATATCCAAGGGAGCAAGGCTTCATCACAACTATACGGACAACCATACTCAAAACATTGCCTATTACTCTGAGAGGAATACTATTGATACAACCTGCAATATAACTGTCTCTACTAATAATCAACCTCTACATCCATGATATCATGTTGATAACATGTCTATGCTTCATAAACTTAAAGCTTACTACATAAGTCTTCTATGCACGCTACTTAAAATATGTTGTCATCAATGACAAACATATAGTCAGCACTGGCTTGTTGGCGAATCTCCAACAATCTCCCCCTTTGGCATTGATGGAAACATATGGAATGAAAAACCACCACCAATCCAATGAGAAATTATTTTATAACATTCTCCATTTCCTCATCAGAACTCCCCCAAAGATGAATCCTCCATCTACCACAATATTCTTCAATATTCTCTATTTCCTCAATTGAACTGCTTCCAAAACTGAATACTACTCCCCCTTAGTATATTACTCCTATTTTGTTTCTATTCTTCATGACTCTGTATATTACTTCCCCTTTGACATCAATGGAAAAGGGTGCCAATTAGTTTAAGCACTGGTACTACTCCTGAGGTAGAGTAGTCAACCTTCCATCAGTCCCAGAGGACTGATGCCTTTTCTTTTTTCTTCTAAGCGGAATCGGGGAAAGGAATTACTCCCAACTTCTCCCTGAGATACTCAAAAGTATCCTTAGGCAAGGGATTTTTGAATATGTCTACCAACTGATCTTTAGTATTCACATAGTCCAACTTGACTTCTTTCTCTGCCACTTTCTCTCTTAGGAATTGATACTTGATCTCAATGTGCTTTGTCTTAGCATGCATCACAGGGTTCTTAGACATATTGATAGTGCTAGTATTATCACAATAAATAACAATAGGATAATCAATCTGAATTCCAAAATATTTTACCATTTACTTGATCCAAACAATTGTAGAACAATTTAGGGCTGCTGCAACATACTCTGCTTCTATTGTTGACTGAGAAATATAATTTTGCTTCTTGCTTGTCCAAGTGACAATTCTATTACCAAGAAACATTGTTCCACCTGATGTACTTTTTCTGTCATCAACACATCCTACCCAATCAGCATCAGTATACACATGAAGCTCAACATTTTCTAAATTGGGATACCATAGACCATAATCTATAGTGCCCTGCAAATATTTGAATATCCTCTTTACTGCCATGAGGTGACTTTGTTTAGGCTCTGCTGCAAATCTTCCAAATATGCCAACTACATTTGAAATGTCAGGTCTAGTTTGAGTAAGATATATGAGTTTACCAATCATAGACTTGAACAATGTTGTGTCCACTTTTGGTGAGTCATCTTCTTTTGTTAGCTTGCATCCAGTAATCATAGGTGTTCCTACTGGCTTGCAATCATCCATCTTGAATTTCTTCAGTATCTCTTTCACATACTTGGACTAATTAATAAAAATTCCTTTTTCTATCTATTGCACATTTAGTCCCAAAAATTATTTGATAGGACCAATCATACTCATCTCAAATTCACTCTGCATTTCTTTAGCAAATTCTACACTCAATTTCTCATTACCCCCAAAGATAATGTCATCAACAAATATAGCCACAAGTAGTAGTCCTTCAGAATGTCTCTCTTATAAATAGATTGCAATCTACTACTTCTTTCTTGAATCTAATCTTTGTTAGATAACCATCAAGTCTCTCATACCAAGCCCTAGGGGCTTGCTTTAGTCCATAGAGAGCTTTCTTCAATTTGCATACCATATCAAGTCTATCTGATAGGGTGAATCCTTCTAGCTTCTCAATATATACTTCTTCTTTTAGTTCACCATTCAAGAATGCTGACTAAACATCCATGTGATAGACTTTGAAGTTTTTGAATGTTGCATAAGCCAAAAACAACTCAATAGCTTTTAGTCTTCTCATTGGTGCAAATGTGTCTGAATAATCAATGCCTCCTCTTTGTGCATATCCCTTACATACTAATCTTGCTTTGTTTCTTACTATTGTACCATTCTCATTCATCTTGTTTTGAAATATCCACTTTCTTCCAATTGCATTCTTATCAGTAGGTCTTGGGACTAGTTCCCAAGTGTCATTCTTAATAATCTGATCTAGTTCTTCTTTCATAGCATCATGCCAATCTGAATCTTTACATGCATCTTCAACACTTAAGGGTTCAATCGGAGATGGTAAACATACCGCTTCATTATTTTCTTGATCCTTTGCTTTTGATCTTGTAGTGACTTTGATGCTCTGATCTCCAATGATCTCATCCTTAGAATGATATCTAGAAGGGAACTTTGGAACTTTAGGTCATGTTGTCTCATCAACCTTTGGATTTTCTACTTCACTTGTCTCGGGGTCATTGAATAACACATCAATGCTATCAAACATCTCTTCAACAATTGTCTCACTAGTGGAGGGTCTGGGTTCTTCTTCAATCATAGGTGAGTAATCATGATATCTTTCTTGAACCATAAAATTTTCATCAATCTTAACATGAGCACTTTTAATGATCTTCTTTAACCTTAAATTGTAACATCTATAAGCTTTATTTTTAGTAGAGTAACCAAGGAAAATACCTTCATCACTTCTTGCATCAAACTTTCCTACTACTTCATCCCTCTTGATGTAGCACTTGCTTCCAAAGATTCTGAAGTATTTTATTGTGGCAACATTACCAAACCATAGCTCATATGGTGTTTTATCAGCACCAGCTCTTAATTGAATTCTATTGATAGTATAGACTGTTGTATTAATTGCATCTCTCTAATAGGTGTGTGCAACTTTTCCTTCAATCATGATGGTGTGCGCTATATCAAGGATGATCCTATTCTTTCTCTCTACCATTCCATTCTACTAAGGGGTTCTAGGTGCACTCAATTGTCTCTTTATGCCATGTTGTTTGTAGTACTCATAGAAGCTATCAAAGGTGAATTCTCCTCCTCTATCTGATCTCAGACATTTTATCTTTAGTCCAGATTCATTCTTAACCTTAGCCTTGAATATCTTGAACTTTTTAAATGCTTCTGACTTATCTTTAAAGAAAGCAACCCACATCATTCTAGTATAATCATCAACAAACAAAATGAAATACTTTTCACCATAGTATGATCTTGTTTGAGTTGGTCCACATAGGTCTGTATGAATCAGATCCAACTTGTTCTTTGTTGAATTGTGCTTTCTCCTGAATGAGTTTCTTACATGCTTTCCCATCACACATTCCCTACATATGGTATCAATTGGTTTTTCTATGATAGGTAGATCTCTTACTGCCTTTATATTTCTTATCTTTACTATGTTATCAAAATTGATATGACATAGTCTTTTATGCCGCAACCAATTGTCATCAACTTTAGCAACAAAACAACTTGCTTCTGAATTGAGTTGGAAAAAATTACCTGTAGTCTTTGAGCCTGATGCAATCATAACACCATCCTTGTTGTTAATGATGCATTTTTCATCTTTGAACTCCAACTGATAACCTTTACCAAGTAATTGCCCAACACTAAGAAGGTTATGTTTCAAACCATCTACATAGAGAACATCATCAGTATTGTTCCTTCCATCCAATGTGATAGCTCCTCTACCAATGATAGGTTTAGGAGTGTTATCTCCAAATCTAGCCATGCCACCATTGTATTTATCAAGATGAACAAATCTATCTTTATCACCTGTCATATGATGTGAACAACCACTATCTATAATCCAGTCTGTCCTTATATCAACTTGTGAAATTAATGCTAGCTCTTGTTCCTCTTTCTCATTTTCATGAACTGTCTTATTATTCATTTTTTCTATAATAGAAATTAATCCAATTTCATCTTTAGCTGAATCATCATCTGAAACTCCATCTCCAGCATAGTAACATTCCTTAGAGTATTTAGGCTTGTAGTCATTTTTGAACTTCCTAGCTCTTAAAAGACACTTAGATGCAAAGTGACCAATCTTATTACATGAAAAGCATTTGAATGGCAATTGACCTTCATATTTTCCTTTTCCTTTCTTTTCTCTTTTAGCAATCATAGCAATGAAATCATCTAGAGTTTTATCTTCATCATTATCATCAAAATTACCAGAAGTGTTTGTAGATTTCTTACCATGGATTGTTGCTTTGAAGGTTGTCTCACTTTTAGGTTCTGTCTTCAATCTTAAAAACTCAAAAGCTAAGATTTTGTTGATCAAGGTCTCTCTTTTGAAATTTGATGTAAGCTGCATGGTCTCATCAAGGATTTTGATCTTATTTTCATATTCTGGAGTAAGAATCGTCATCAATTTGTCCATAATGTCTTCCTGTGAGATCTCTCCACCATTGTTCCTGATTCCAGCAACTGCTTCATTGATCCTTTGGTTGTAAGCTCTGATGTTTTCTTTAGGCAGCATCTCTAATGCATTTTATATTTTCTTCCATGTCTTTCTGTGCACATCCTTTGCTTGTTTGTCTCCTTCAAACATGTCTTCTAGGTGCTTCCATATTTTGTGGGTTGTGTCTACCTTCTTTATTTCTGAGAACTCACTATTAGATAGGGCATAGATAAGGGATTCTTTGGCTATTGCATTTTGATGAAACAATTCCTTTTTCTTTTCAGTAGCATCATCCTTTTCAAGGTCTTCTAAGGTAGGGATCTTGACTACTTTGATATTTACATCAAAAAATTCAAAAGAAACGCATTGCAAATGAGTCACCATTTTGTTCTTCCAATCAAGATAATTCTCTTCATCAAACTTAGGACTTTATTTTTTGAAGAATGCCATCTGATCAACCTCAAGCTGTTAAACTTTCTCTCTGAGGCACTTGGCTCTGATACCAATTGTTAGGAATAGTCTCAAGAGATAACTGAGAGGGGGGGTAAATCATTTATCTACAAGTTTCAATTCTTTATCCAATTAAGTATACTTAAACATAAAGCATAAATGCAATGAAAGAACACTTGATCACAACACCAATATTTTGGTTACAGGGAAACCCAAATAGGTAAAAACCCCAGTGGGAATTGACACCCACTAATATTTTGTACTAGTGTATTATAATCCTTGTTAGAAGATCCTTAACCCTATTAGGATTTTCTTTACAATATATTTAGTACAGTAGACCTGGTCAAGGGTCAGACCCTATTACGAGTCTTTTATAATAGTCCCTGTTAGGGGAGAGGATGCACTGTCCAAGAGCACACTGCTCAAAGGGGTGAAGGCTACAACCTTTTGTTTAATAGATACACACTATATCTGGATCTTGGTGAGCTGTGCTTTGACCTTCTGTTTGGATCAATTCCAATGTATAGCAAAAATACTTTACTTGGTCACATAGACCTTCTTCTGATGGTTCAACACTTCACACACTCTTCTCTGCTCTTACTTTCAACCATGAACCACACTTCAACAATCACAAATGACTGCCTATAAATATCTTTCCTCTAAATGATATAATCAAGTTGGCCTTTTAGAACCACCTTGAAATCATATTAGAGAAGTCATAATAAACTCCAATAATAATTCAGTCAGCTCTACTAAGAACACAACACATTCTGGGACCTGGTCAATAAGATAATTGTAGGTGCATGCTACACACTATCGGCTTTATCAAAACAAATGGATCTTTCTCCTCAAGCTGAATTACCTCATGCGCTCTTAAATGAACATCACTAACTCTTCTCCAAGCTCAAATCCAAGGGTGCATACCCAAATGATAGGCGCAACTTTAGAACCAATATAATCTATGTCGACTCTTCTGAACAAACACAGGAAACTACTACTGGTGAGTAGCGGTTGCATAACTTGACTTATACTGATCATTAGACTATGTGTCCATGAATGTAACATCACTAATATGTCTTCATCACATATCCAAGGGCACAAGGCTTCATGACAACTATACGGACAACCATACTCAGAACACTGCCTATTACTCTGACAAGAACACTGTTGATACAACCTGCAATATAATTGTCTATACTAATAATCAACCTTTGCATCCATGATATCATGCTGATAACATGTCCATGCTTCATATATTTAAATCTTACTGCATAAGTCTTTCACGCATGCTACTTACCATATGTTGTCATCAATTATAAACATATAGTCAGCACTGGCTTGCTGGAAAATCTCCAACAATATTTTCTATTTACAGGTTCTGATATTGGAATTTCACCTCGAGGACCCATCTAGATCAAAATATACAATTTGGATTGAACTTCCATTCCTAAATCTATCTTTTAGACCTTTTTTGAAGGATGTAGTTGCACAACTTGGGAGAGTAATCTGGTGTAAAAATAAGTCAAACAAGTTTTCTAGCCTCAAGGTTTAGCCAAGGGCATGTGTTGTAATGGACCTAAACAATCAATTACTTGAGTATATTAAGCTAGTTGGCTAAGGATTTGAGTTCCTCCAAACTATATTTTATCTCAATAAACATAATGCTTGCTTCTTCTTTCATCAAGATGGACATTTAATAAAGTATTTCCCTATCCAAAAAAATAGATATAATCAAACCCAGTTTACAGCTTCTCCTAGTTCAATTCAAGAACCTCATCCCTCTTAGACTCTTGTGATGACAAATACAACCCCACGGTCAAATCAAAAAGCCATTGTTTCCTTAAATGAAAATGATAATGTTTCAATCTCTCCTTACAAAGATTTTATAATGACAGATAGATAGAGGATGGTAAGGAAAAGGAAAGAACCTCCAAGCTCAATTGATACTCAGAACAAGGTGTCCTCTTCTCAAAATCTATTTTCATCTCCTATTTGTCCCTATATTAAGAATTAGGAACTGATTCCCCCAAGGCCCTCTGAAAGGCATAGATCTAGATCTCCTAATTCTAATGTTAAGGAGCCTAATAATTCTAAAAAATCTATTGTACTTTCTAATCATTTTGATGTGTTTCATTAAAAGGATGACTCTTCCAATTCTATATAATCAATGAACTAAAAAACATTTTCTTGAAATTTTAGAGGGTTATCACTCTATCATCGCAAATTTGAGTTAAATAAAACTATTGCCAAATAGAAACCTTATGTTTTATTTTTGCAAGAAGTTAAAATTAATGGTCCTCATCTTGTTTCTTCATTATTTAATGTGTGGAAAGATGCTTCTTTTTTTCATACATTACATAATGATGGCAAGAGGGGGTAGTCATTGGACTGGATTCATCAATCAATAGGTTCATCATTGATAAAGGGGAGGATCCTTCACATAGCTTTATTTGGTTTCTCAACTTCATCAATGGCCAACCCATTGGTTTTTCTTCTATCTAAGCTCCAAACATTGCTAAGGAAAGATGAAAGTTGTGGCATTGGATGTCTAAACATTTGCCTCAAGTTGATTAGGTTATTGGAGGAGATTTTAATATGGTGGAACACCCATCTGATCACAATTGGCCCAACCAAACAAGACTATCCAGTGATGAATTTGACAATTGGATCTTTTTCCACAACACTGTTGGGGTGATTGATCCATTGTATAAAAAATGTCGAGTGATAAGTATAACTAGTTTACTTGGTCCAATTGTAGGTTGGGAATGGATACAAAACTTAGCAGAATAGATAGGTTTTATATTTCTCCTAACTTGCAAGTAGTCCAAGAATGCTTTGTCATTTTTGTGAAGGTTGACTATTCCACTACATTTTCAGACCACTTCCCTATTGTTTGTACTATTGCTGAGGATAATCTCAAGATTGTTGACTCTCAACCTTACAAGCTTAATACCTCACACCTTAAAATTCCTTCTTGTGTAGATGCATTGGTCAGAATTTGGAATTGTATAACTAAGCCAAGAGATGGGGGATCTTATAGGGAATGGTGGCAGTCAACAATTACCAAATTTGATGATTTTTTTATGTTCCTTTGGTAAAAGATTAGCATGGAAATGAAAGAGGAAAGAAAAATCTTTACAAGGGAATTTAGAGCTTCATAGAAAAAGGTTGATTTCTAAACCAAATGATATATCTATCCAATCTACCATAGCCTCCATTGAAACACAACTTCTTAATCTCGATCTTTATAGGCTAGGAGCTAAAATTCATTCTAGATTGCATTGGTGTAAAGAGGGTAATGAAGGTTCAAAGTAATTATTTCAATACTTAAACCAAAAACACAAAAGTAGTTTATTGGACCAATATTGAATGATGAAGGCCATACTCATTTAGACCCAACTGATATCTAGAACTTGTTTAAGGGTTTTTATGAGAATCTCTTTAGGGAAGATAAACATTGGCATGATGTGCAATATGTTTCAGAAGACATATTTGAAGATATCATACCTAGGAAGGTGGATCGGGACTATAACTTCTTTATTGATCGAAACCTTTCCACTGAGGATTTGTAACAACCATTTTTCTGTATGGACCTTGATAAAAGTCCTGGGATTCATGGGTTGTCGATTGAATTTTATCAAACTTTATGGGAGCATATTAAGGATGATTTCTATCTTGTGTACTTGGAAGCAGTACGTGAAGGTTCCTTGGGTCCAAAAATCAATAGAGGCTTGATAAAGTTGTTAGAGTAATAGGTTATTTTTACCTTTTATTCCTCTCTAAATATTCTATTAGGGTTTCTCATTCTTCTATTTAAGGATGAATCTTGTAATTGCTCTTTTTAATTCTCTCTAATGCAATTTTACTTTTGAGAGCTATTGTAGTTTGTCTCCATTCTTCTCTTGTAATAGATTATTCTAGTTTGTAGATATTTGTGGGTTGTGAAGATTTTTATTCTCACATCTTTCATGGTATCAAAGCTCAAATATGTTGCTACTTGTTCTTGATTTTTTGAAGTTTTATGGAGCTTTGAGGTTATCAGTTTATTCTAATTTTTGGATTGGATCCGGGGGAACTCTTCATTTATGGACATTTTTAGCCCAAAAATACCTTACAGTTGTGCTCAAAATGCCCCAAAACCCCCATTTCCATACAAAGCATGTTGATTTTGGCCAACATTGACCTCTGAGGCAAAAAAAATTTGCCTCCAAGTTGTATAGCCTGACACGCATTCCAAAAAAAAGTATAATTTTTTTTTGCTACTACCACATAGTGGTAACCACTGGTGGCATGGTGAACATTGGTAAGCGGCCCACCAACTATCCAAGTAGTGGTGCGATCACTGTCGGTAACACCGACATTGTCACCGTGCGGTAATCCCACCGGTGTCACCACAATGTGACTCACAATCACCACGGTAACTGCGCGGGTCACCATTGGCTAGTCCTGTGATCACTGTGGTGACTGTCACTTCACTGACATCATCCTTTCATGCATTTTTTTTATCCATGCATTATGCTTTTTGACTTATAGTTGGTTCTTTGCCCATATCTTGGGCATACGATATATCAACGAAAAGCTCGTTCCAATCCTGATCCAAATTTACTGGTGTGGTTTCCTGATTTTGCCATTTTTCTATATTTTTTGTTGTCAAAGATAGAGGTTTCTATGTTCTCTTGGGTTCGAGACCTCTTGCACTCTGGGATCGATAACTCTTGCATCCAGGCTCTGTTCTTGACAAACAAGATATTGCCAAAAAGATTGTTCAAAGCTTAATCAAGATTTGAAGGTTTTCAATTGTTATTTTATCATTTTTCTACTCATTTATTCTTTCAAAGGTTGAGGTACCTCTGTGCAATCTGGAAGCCATAATTTTTGCATCTGGGCTCCATTTTTTGAAAAAATGAAATATCGTCAAAAAACTATTTCAAAGATCTTTTTAGATCTGGCACTTATTTTTAGAAAATTTCTTAGGTACATAGAAATTTTTCTGAAACATTTATTTCTTTCTTTCTCGCATTTAGATTGCACTAGGGTTTGGTTTCTCTATTTGTTGGGGGGTGTTTTTTCTCTTGCTTTCTATCATTTATTTTAGAAAACCAAAAATACAAACCCTTCTGCATCTTCTATCTAGTTATGAAAGAAAACACATAATAATAATAATAAATAGGTGATCAAATCAGTTATCAGTATGGCGGATTTAGCTTCAATTGAGGTTCTCACTCTGCACAATTATCACATTTGGAAAACTCGCATGATGAGGCTTCTCAAATCACACGAATTGTGGTCCTGTCTAGGTGAGGACCAACCTCATGTAACTCACCCCTATGAGATTATGCAGCACAAGAAAAAAATGGATGAGGCTATGGGTGTGTTGTCTTTGCATGTTTCAGATGGCCTTCTTTTCCATCTTGATGATTATCTTACTGCTAGGGCTATGTGGACACCGTTTTAGACTCTCTTTGGCATAGTTAATGAGTTCAAGGTACTTTAGATTGATACAAAATTGATCTCCATGGCACTTGATTCCTTTCCCTCTATTGAGGATTACTTGATAGAATTCAAATCCATCAGATCTATTTTATAGGGTTGTGGCAATCTCAAGACTGATATAGAATGTATTTACCTGATTCTTTCTAAGCTTCGAGGAAAATTTTAGATGTTCTCTTCTACTTTCCATTCCACCATGGATGCTTTGGGACCCAATTTTGTTATGCCCTCTTTTGAGGTATTCTGTGATCGTTTGACTCGAGATAAATCTAAGCTTAAATAATTGGATTCTCTCTGAGGATCAAAGAACCAAGCATTGGTTTCTCAACCACCTACACATAGTAAGAAGCCCAAATCAAAGCCCAAGAAAGACTCAACTAGTAGTGAGAGTCCCTCCAAGCCATCTCAGAAATCAGATTCCAAATCTAATTCCAAAACAAATCCTAGTTTCAAATAGGGCAATTCTTCAAAGTCTAGTGAATCTTCCTCCAAGACAAAGAAGAAATCTGAAGAACCTTGTAGTTTTTGTGACAAGGAAGGACATCCAATTTCCAATTGTTGGACATGAATAAAGGATTTAGAGGCATCCATGCAGCAGCATAATATAACCTCTCCTCCTCCTATTTCCTCTTCCACCAACAAAGGTCATGCTCTTTATGCTCAACCTATACCTACAGATTCTCCTTGGATCATTGATTCAGGTGCTTTGCACCATATTTCACACTCACCTGGATTGGTTACCTCACTTGCTCAGAGTGCTATTACACAGATTATAGTTGGTGATTTAGTACAACTTTTAGTTACAAGTTCTTGAACTCTTTCATTGGATGGTGGTTCTTTACAAGATGTTCTTTTAGTTCTGGCCATCTCTATGAACCTCATGTCTATTTATCAAATCTATCATTCTGGATCTGGTAAGACAGTTGAGTTCCCACCATATGATGTGGTTATTTGAGACCTCCATGATCTTGATTTGGTTTTTTCTACTAGGAGTGTTGATTTAGAGTCTCACTTATACAGCTTTGATGGCTTTGAGAGCTCTGATTCTACAGGTGTTTCTCTTGTTTCTCATGTAGATATAGTGAGAAATCTTATGCAGGAGCATCTTGGGTGTAAGAGCAATCTTGCATCACCCAAAAATGTTTCTTTTTTCTTTTCAATAAGTGTTATCTTGTGCAGAGCTACTATTTATGGAAACTTGCTATTTTTAGTAAGTTGGTCATATGATCTTGGAATGTTTTGATTTCACAGTTGGAGGTTCATCCTAGTCATATCAGCCTACCAGTTGAGTTTCATTGCCAGATCATTTGTATTGGTGATTTTATTGAGGTTTTTGGGTATGAAATCTTTTAGGTCAATATTGAAAGCCTTAGAGGCTCTGGATCACAATCGACCCCCGGCTGATTGGAGCTTGCGCAAGTCGGGCACTATAGATCTCGTCATGGCATTTTCAAAAATTGGTTACAATAGAAAAACGGAGCTATGGTTAAAAAGTTATGGCCTCCAAAAGTTGGGCTACCTAAAAGCATATTTGTTTATTTCTTTTGAGCCGACCCTATTGTAAAAATTTTGAAAATAAAATAATTCTATGTATAGTCGGCCTTAAGGGCTAAATTTATGGAACCTTCTCAGGCGATGGAAATTGCCTATATAAAGAAGGCCCGTAGTGTTGTCTAGGGTAGTTCTGGTAGTAGATCTAGGTGATAATCTGAGGCTTTGTCCTACAAAATATTGTAAGGGCAATGCCCATGTGGCTTTGCATATTGTAATTCTAAAAGTTTGTAATTCCACATTTGTGGAGATAATAAGAAGCCCATTTTATGTTCTTGCAAATTGTTGTTGTTTCTCTATTTATGTTAAGTGTTTGTGGTATTGAGGGGAGCACCCTTCATCAAGTGGTATCAAAGCACTCTTCATCAGTGGTATCAAAGCAAGAGTTCCTGAGTGTGTAAATAGATCACCGATTGTGAGGCAATTTGCACTAGGACTATGGGTTAGGGTTTCTGTGTAAACAAATCACCGACTGTGAGGTAGTTTGCACCAGGACCATGGTTAGGGTTTCAGTGAGTAGCGTGAAAATGCCTCCATGAAGGGAACATGGTGGAAGAGCTAGTGTTGTAACACTTGAGGTTAGGGAACTACAGAGACAAGTGCGAGCACTGTAAGAGGAGATTCACAGAGGAATGAATCTTAATGTCAAAGATGAAAGCGAGGATGAAGCTAAAGAAGGAAATTCTGAACAAGGAGAAGTTGAAGTTTTGAATCAAGAAGAAGAAAAGACTTTTTTGAGCCATTTCCAAGATTGAGGTTCCTACATTTTCAAGAAATCTTAACCCAGAGAAATTGATCGAGTGGATCAATGAGTGTGAAGAATACTTTGAGTATGAAGATATTGAGGATCCTAACCGGGTCAAGTTTGCAAAGGCCAGACTGAAAGGTCATGCGAAGATCTGGTGGTAAGAGATTCAGTTAGAGAAAAATCAAAGAGGAAAGGATAAAATCACAAGATGGGAGTGGGTGGTGGATAAATTGAAGTGACAGTTCATCCCTGTTGATTATGAGCTTGACCTACTAAAGAAAATGAAAAGTTTCAAGCAAGCAGGAAGATCTGTTCAGGAGTATACAGAGGAGTTCTATCGAATTCTCATCAGAACAGGCCATGCAGAAGCTAACAAGGAGAAAGTTGTCCGTTACCTTAATGGGTTAAGGCCAAGCATTCAAGAATAATTGAATCTGGTTTGAATGAACATTATTGAAGAGGCATAACATTTTTCCCTAAAAGTAGAGGAAAAGTTGAACAAAAAGTTTGAGAGCAGACAAAGCGGAAGAGGTCATGATGGAAGATCTAGTGGACGGTCATATGGAGATCGAAATGAAGATCTGAAAAAGAAGGATGAGGCTAGTAATAGTCAAAATTAGAGAGGAGATAATTTCAATCATTTCCATGATCAGAATAATAGAGATCAGAGAGGAAGAGGAAGAGAAAGAGGATCTAGAAGAGGAGGCTTATGTGGAACATGTTTTCACTGTGGAGAAGGTCATAGGGCATTTGAATGTCCTCAATGCCAAGGAAGGACAGATAGGAGGAACAAAGGCTAGGCCAGAGTTGCACATGTAGATGAAGATGCTAGATCATCAAATTCTAAAGATTTTGAAAGAAGAGAAACGTTGATCAACATAAGAGTCATGTTGAGTGGTGAGAATGAACCTGAACAAAGGAGGAGCCTATTTCACACCAGGTGCAAGTGTGAGGGTAAGTGTTGTGATGTGATTATTGATAGTGGTAGTACTGATAATTTGGTGTCAGAAGAGATGGTGACAAATTTGAAGCTCAAGTGGTAGAAACATCCACATCCATATTAGGTTGCCTGGGTGCAGGATGACCACAAGGTCACGGTCAGTGAACAATGCCTAGTGAAGTTCAAGATCAGCGGGTACCAAGATGAGGTACTATGTGATATCATATCTATGGATGTATGTCATATGTTGTTGGGTAGACCTTGTCAGTTTGACAGGTGTGTTGTACATGATAGTCATGCAAATACCTATTCCCTGATAAAGGATGGAGTGCGACATAAGCTAAAACCATTGAAGGAAACAGAAGAAAAGGTATGTGATAATGCAAGAATAACTTTTGTTGATAAAGGAAATTCCTTAGATGGTATGCGGCATGAGCATATGTGTTTTACCTTAATTCCAAAGGCTGGGAAAGAGGAAGTAGAAGATGTACCTATAGAAGTTGCAGAATTATTGAATGAGTTTCAAGATATTGTATCTGATAATGTGCCTGATGGATTACCACCAGTAAGAAAGATCAGTCATCAGATGGACTTGATTCCAAGAGCCAGTTTGCCAAATAAGGTAGCACATAGAATGACACTAGCAGAAAGTGAAGAGTTGAAGACAGATTTGAAGTTTAGTTCATCACATCATCCACAGATTGTATATGGAAGTAGTCCCAGAAATGCATATGAGTTGAGGAAGATAGATAAAAGAGAAATAAGTAGTGCTGAAGCTGAGGATTTGGTAGAACATTTGAAGAACATCCATGAGGAGGTGAGGAAGCACATTACCAAGATGAATGCACAGTATAAGGCTAAGGTAGATGAGAAAATGAGGCATAAGGAATTTTAGGTTGGAGATGAAGTCATGGTTCATTTGCAGAAGGAGCGATTTCCAATTGGTACATATAACAAGCTAAAAATGAAGAAGTTTGGACCATGTAAGATACTGAAGAAGCATGATTCATGAAATGCCTATGAGGTCGAGTTGCCTAATGAGCTGAATATTTCACCAGTATTTAACATTTTAGATTTGATAGAGTATCATGAGGGAGGTGTTGAAGATGAGATCACGGCAACATAGTGGAGTATTCCAGCAACCAGTTCAGATACCAAGGAGATTGAAGACATACTAGATAGTCGTGTTGGTAGAAGCACAAAGAACAGGACATATGAAGAGTATTTGGTCAAATGGAAAGGACAACCTATTGAAGATTCATCATGGCTGACAAAGGAGGAGGTTAACCATCTTGGTTTACCTCTGCACACCTGAGTCGTGACAGGGTCACTTCTCAAATTACCCCAGGTGTCTGATGCAGGAGCATCCTGGGTGTAAGAGCAATCTTGCATCACCCAAAAATATTTCTTTTTTCTTTTCAATAAGGGATATCTTGTGCAGAGCTACTATTTATGGAAACATGATATTTGTAGTAAGTTGGTCATATGATCTCAGAATGTTCTGATTTCACAGTTGGAGGTTCATCCTAGTCATATCAGCCTACCAGTTGAGTTGCATTGCCACATCATATGTATTGGTGAAGTTATTGAGGTTTTTGGGTATGAAATCTTTCAGGCCAATTTTGAAGGCCTTAGAGGCTCCGAATAACGATCGACCCCCGACTGACTAGAGTTTGCGTGAGTCAGGCACTGTAGATCTTGTCATGGCATTTCCAAAAAGTGGTTACAATAGAAAAACGGAGCTATAGTTAAAAATTTATGGCCTCTGGAAGTTGGGCTACCTAAAAGCATATTTTTTTATTTCTTTTGAGCTGACCCTATTGTAAAAATTGTGAAAATAAAATAATTCTATGTATAGTCAGCTTTAAGGGCTAAATTTTTGGAACCTTCTCGGGTGGTGGAAATTACCTATATAAAGAAGGTCAATAGTGTTGTCTAGGGCAGTTCTGGTAGTAGATCTGGGTGATAATTCAAGGCTCAATCCTACAGAATATTGTAAGGGGAATGCCCATGTGGCTTTGCATATTGTAATTCTGAAAGTTTGTAATTCCACATTTGTGGAGATAATAAGAAGCCCATTTTTTATTCTTGCAAATTGTTGATGTCTCTTTGTTTCTGTTATGTGTTTGTGATATTAAGGGGAGCACCCTTCATCAAAATCTTTGGCATGAACATTTTGTCCATGTCAACTACAAATGTCTACAATAGATGAGTACATAGGAGCTAGTGATTGGGCTACCTCATATTTCTTATACTGATGGTGTTTGTCATGGTTGTGCCCTTGGAAAACATCACTAAGATCCTTTTCTAAAAAGTAGAGCCCCATATTCTATTGTAACTTTGGAGTCAATAAGCAATGATCTTATGTCATTTCCCACTCCATTTTTTGGTGCCCAATATGTACTCACCTTCATAGATGATTTCTCCAGACGCACATGGGTGTACTTCTTGAAGTACAAGTCTGATGTCTTTGATTCCTTTCGAATCTTTAAGACATTTGTGGAGAAACAATTTGGTCTTTCTATCAAGTGTATACGCACTGATAATGGTGGAATATGTGAATCAATCTTTCATAGATTTTTGCACTAGGCATATTTTACAACTTCAGTTCACAGCTCCACATACTCCATAGTAGAATGGGATTGTTGAGAGAAAGAACATGACATTACAGGAGATGGCTAATTGTATGCTATAGTCTTAAGCTATCAATGCTTCCTTTTGGGCTGAGGATATCAATTATGCCACCTATATTTAGAATCGGATGCCTCACAAGGCATTATGACATATGACTCCTAAGGAGGCTTGGAAACATGTCAAGCCTAATGTTTCTATATTCAGAGTTCTTGGTAGTGAGGTTTGGACATTTATTCCAGATGCTTAGAGGAAATCCATGGAGAGGAAGAGTCGACCACTCATATTTGTTGGCTATTGTGAGGATGTGAAGGTATACAAATTGTTTAATCCTGATTCTAGAGAGGTCTTCTTTTGGTGAGATGTATAGTTTGATGATTGGTATCCTCATATAGATCCTCCATTTTTAGCTTCTATCTCACTCCCTAGTGCTTCCTCTTCACCTCTACATGATTCCATATCCTCTGAGGAAGATTCAGATGGTGATCCACCTTCACCACCACCACCATATATTCAGTGAATACCCAAGTAGGCTCATGACACTGTTGATGCAGTAGGACCTTTGGCAGGTGATCCTTCAAATACTTGTCGCACTTGTGCATAGACATTAGATTCTAGTCTTCTGAGTCAAGCCATTTCTACTAACTCTCAGAGTTTTTCACAGACAATAGAACTCCTAGAGTGGGATAGGGCCATGGATGAGAAGTATTCTTCTTTGATGAAGAATCATACTTGAGATTTATGTTCTCTTTTGAAAGGGAGAAAGTTAGTTCGATGCAAGTCGGTGTATCATACCAAATAAACTGTAGATGGTTTGATTGATAAGTAAAAGGAATGTCTTTTTGTGAAGGGGTTTTCGTAGGTGGAGGGTATTGATTACTCTGAGACCTTTTCTCCTATTTCCAAGATGAACTCTATTCATCTTGTACTATCTCTTATAGCTTCCTATGGATGGACGGTGTTTTAGATGAATGTGAAGAATTATTTCCTACACGGAGACCTACAGGAGGATATCTATATAGAGCGGCCTCAAGGTTTTATGCATGAATATTCTTTGGTTTGCAAACTTTGATGGTCATTATATGGTCTCAAACAAGCCCCTAGGGCTTGGTATGAGAAGATGGACTCTTTTCTGCTTTCTTCACATTTCACTTGTTGTCATTCTGCTCCTACAATGTACATTCAGTGTCATGAGTGTGATCTTTTGATTCTTGTGCTATATGTTGATGACGTTCTCACGGGAAGCTCATCCTCTACAATTTAGAGTGTTCAGAGAGTATTGATGGAGTGATTTGAGATGATAAATCTCGGTCTTTTGTACAATTTTTTGGGCCTACAGTTTATTCAATCTTCGGATGGGATCTCTATACTCCAGAAGAAGTATGCTCTTGATATGCTCCAATGATTTGGCATGCTTGATTGCAAGCTTGCCCCGACACCTTTTTAGTCAGGTGTTGTTTTATCACCATCATGTACTACTCCTTCAGTAGACTCTACTTTGTATAGACAGTTGGTTGGCAGTTTTTTGTACCTAAAACATACACGTATTGATCTTTCCTTCATGGTTGGCCTTGTCTCTCAATTCTCGCAAGATCCACATGAGAGTCATTGGAAAGCTTCCAAACATATCTTGAGGTACATTCAGGGCACTACTTTTTATGGCATTACCTACACATTAAGAGATTCTCACATTGTTGGCTTCACTGACTCTGATTGGGCTGGTGATACCACTGATCAGAAGTCTACTTCTAGCTTTATTTTTTGTCTTGGTTCTGGTCCTATCACATGGTCTTGCAAGAAGAAAACCGCTCATGCAATATCATCTACAAAGGAAGAGTACTGAGCAATTGTTCTAGTGATTCAGGAGGTTTTATGGCTTCAACTAAAGATGATAGAGTTTAGGTTTCTTCCAGACAATCCCACTATTCGATGGTGTGAGAATCAGGGTGCTATTCACATTTCTCGCAACCCAGTAGAGCATCAATGAACCAAACATATTGAGATCCACATGCACTTCATTCGATATTTGATCCAAGATGGTGTTCTCATCTTGGAGCATATTCCTATAGCTGAGAAAGTTGCTGACATCTTCACTAAATCTTTTACCTCGCCACGCTATCTTCAGTTGTGCTCGATGCTTGGGGTGAAGGAATTTTTCCTTAGTGGGTCTCTGTGAGGCCTTCCTTCCTTCATATTTCTTTTTTAGCATGTTGTTTCATCTCTTTTTGGAGTAGATTTTTTCCCATGTGGTTTTCTCTACTTCTCCAATTTATAGAGATTTGGTTGTAATTGGGTACCTGATCAGACTTTGTTATCAGGACCCAAATTTTCTTTTTAGCTTGTTTTTCTTTAGCTTCTTTAGCTTTTAGTTTGTAGCTTTTCCCTAAGCTCATCTTAAGGGGGGTGTTAGAGTAATATATTATTACTGCAAAATTTAGACTCTAAAATTAACAATGTTTTAGAGGTCCTAGATTTGTACTGCTCTGTGTCTGGATCTAAGCTAGCTCATCATAAAATTGAATTTTTAATGATCCAGTCTAATTTGGTACCACCTTGGCTTCCCAACTAGTGGAATCTAATTAAACATGGGAAAATAACATGTTACCTTGGCATCCCCTTTGGATTGGGGATTTTTCTTCATGATTTTTGGAACTGGTTTCTCACCAAACTCAAGAACAAAATTTTCAATTGGGGTAATAAATACCTATCATTAGTAGGGAAATTACAAGTGATCAACTATATCTTTCTAGCATCTCACATTTATTACTCTTCTTGTTGGATGCCCTCCAAAAAAGGTTATGAGGATCTTAATAAAATCATTTGTCAGTTCTAGTGGATAAATTGGGATGGTAAGGCAAGTTTTAGATTGTCTTCTTGGCTGCATTGTATTCAACCAAAACATAAAGGGGGGCTAGGCCTTCTTGATCCTAGAACTCAAGGGATTTGTTTAGCTGCCAAGTAGATAATAACATCGGTGACTACTGATGAACAATGGAAACTTTTGTTAGGGCATAGAATTGCTCTTGCAAATATGCATAATAGGTGACATAATGTGTCATGGATGGACAAGATATTACTTTCTCCTTTTTCCATATTAAAGGATCATTTCCGTTGCAATCCATTTGGAAGGCTTGGAAATTAGTTTGTAACTATTTGAATTGGAGAATGAATTCACTCCTTCATGGTTTCAACTTTGCAAATTCCTCTATTTGGTGGAACAAACATATACAGTATCATGGGTAGCCATTGGTTGTCATTTTTCCAAAGTAGGCTAGTTACTTGTTCAAGAAGGGGGTGAAAAATTTTACAGTCATTTGAAACTTCCAATCCCTTAACTAGTTCAGCTAGATAGAGTCCAAGAATCCCTTTAAGTTGGATAACAAGATTAAAGGGTTTCTTGTTTTTGTCAAATCGTTGGTTCCTACATAACTCCTTATGAAATTATGTATGCCAATCCATTGCAGTGTATTCAAGGATTGGTTGTGGATGGAAAAGTTTTCATTTCTTATTTTCCTCTAAAACAAATCTATCTACACATTCTTCCTTTCTTACAGTTAAATCCCCGACTCAACAACAAATAAAATTGTAGCATAAAACAAAGGAAATGGAGAAGTTTGAGTACTCAAATTTGGAAATATAAGGCTGAGGCAAATGCTCATATTTTGTGTTGGAAAATTTTACACCATAAACTGCCAATAGGGGATAGTCTGAATTTTGTGTCATTACAAGTAGCAAAGTGCATGTTTTGTCATCTTAATGAAAACATAAAACATATATTTTGGAGCTGTCCTAGAGCAAGACTAAAATGGAATATTATATTTAAACATTTCCCTGCTATTTTTTATCATGCTTTAATATGGAAGGAAGTTACTCTTGGGATTGGTCTCCATGGGAATATTATTGCAGATTCTACGAGTTAATGCATTCTACTGCATATTTGGAAAAGTAGATGTCAAGCTCTATTTTCTAATCACATTTTGTATCAAGAAGTAGATACTGTAATGTTTTACTCGAGCATTTTGTTCCAACTTGGTTTTTTATGCTCAAAGCTAAAGACTGACCATAAGGATGTAGCTTTTGTATTATTATAGGTTGTTATTTATGTGCAGTTCTTTGGATTGTTATTCTTTTATATTGTACTCTTTATTTTTTAACATGGTTCAATAAAAAAAAACTCAATCTTAAAAAAGTTCAAAGTAGCAAACACGAGAGGTACATTCCATTGGACTCAGAGTGTCGGTGTGTCATCCCTACAATATTTATGGCAATGAAATTTGTTCAACTTTAAGCAACCCAATAAAATAATAGAAACAAAATTCGTCGATAGAAACATGGCAAGTAGAATGTTTTAGGAGAAAAGTAACATGTTTTAGTAGTGGTGTACATTTCACAAACCAAAAGTCTATTAGAAAATTATATGTGAGTTTATAGTTAAATTTTTTTTTGAAAAAAAAAGTTAGTAATAAGATTAATTGTGTGATTTTACTGGTACTAATAATGCATTATTATTGTTCGATATTTGTACAAAAGTTGCATAATTATTGAAACATTAATATAAAAATATTAGATGCTTTCCACACAAAGAAAAACCAAAAATCTTGACGAGTAAAGATGAGATCACGAGAGCGTCGAGGAATTTTGGAAATGTCCACTAATACACCGCAGATTTGCTTCTTCCAATAAAAAAGAGAAAGAAATTTGGAAAACTAGTGCAGAAATTCGAGTTCACGTGCCGCCCCATAATAGTCCAAAAAGACAACAAACAAGTATTTGTCTATTAGCTTTGACTACAGTAAATTCGAGATAGAAAAGATAAATGGTTTTCTTTTATTGGTCGCACGTCAATCTTTCTCGCATGGTTTTTCATGGCTGAGTTGTGATTGGTTGTATAGCTTTCCTTTTCAGTTATGAATGGATAGTTTCCATTCTTGGAACTGTTCGTTAAAAAAAAATTGACAATTGTTTTTTATGATTGTTTTTTTTTTTAAAGTTGGACTATGGAAAATTAGTATTTTTATTATTTAAGAAGATGATAGGTTATTTAGTGTAAGTATTATGAACATTTTTTTAATGTAGATTAACATATAGCATTGTTTAAGATAGCAATAAAGACTATCTTATAGATATTGTAACTATTATTCAATTAGCATATATATATATATATATATATATATATAGTGGAGAGATATCATTTAAAAATACAATTATCGTATTAATGAATCTATTTGCATCTAACTAATTATATCATCTTATTTAATGAATTCTAAAAGTTTTATTTTTAAATATTCGTGCATATAATTTCTATTCGAAAATGATATGATCAATGTCAAAAAATAGTTTTTTCGAATTATGTTACTAATTTAAAATCATTTGTTTCAAATTATGTTACTAATTAAAATCTTAATTACATTTTACAAAGAACAAAATATGAGAGTGAACATTGGTTAAGTAAATTATTTTTTTACAGAGTCATAATTTATAATAAACAAATTTAGGTCATAAGGTTTTAAGAGTTCACTCAGATTGCAAAATGAAAGGTGGTCCTAACCCAACCTTCTAGGAAGACAGACTCAACTTAGTGTCCATCATCTCATTGAGCACCCATCTTGCCCATTCTACTATTTGAATAATTGATGAAGAGTCTTCTGCTTCACCAATGTGCAAGTTTAATGTTCCAAGTCTAATTAATGCAAGCTTTATTTGTATTTTTAGGAAGAAGCAGAGGATTGATGAAATCAATGACCTTTGTGGGCTTTGACTCATTGTCTTAAATGGAAAAAATTACTATGATGCACAGTGTATTGCTCATCATTTGTAGTAAGGTGTCTCAAGGGAGTCTAAAGATTACATTGCTCGACTGAAACCTAATGGGTAAGCTAGTCATTGTTATCTAGCATAAGATTATTATTTAGTTGATTGAAGATGAGTGATGTGAGATTTTGTAAGATGCTTACAGGAACAAATTGGTTGTTTCAATAATAACTTTAGGCATTAGTTTTTGCAATTTGTTGTTTGGGGTGAGGATAGTCTTCCCCTAGAAATACAAATATAGACTAAGGAAATGCATCAGCAAGCTACATTTGGAGTTGTAGTACATTGGCGATATAAGGTAAGGGGTCTTAAGGGGTCCTACAACACATTAATGTGTCCTAGGACCCCTTAAGACCCCTTACAACCTATAGGACCCCTAATATGTAGAGAGAGTGGTACTAACAATTCCTAAGGGGTCATAAGGGGTCCTAGGACACATTAATATGTCATGGGACCCCTTACCATACATTAGTACATGGTAAGGAGTTGTAAGGGGTCTTAAGGGGTTCAAGTCCACACATTAATGTGTTCTAAGTCCCCTTAGGATCCCTTACCATGTGTGGTAAGGGGTCGTAAGGGATCTTAATGGGTTCTTGAACACATTAATGTGTCCTACAACCCCTTAAGACCCCTTACAACTCCTTAAGACACCTTACCATATATTAGTGTATGCTATGGAGTGTTAAAGGGTTGTAAGGGGTCCTTGGACACATTAATGTGTCCTAGGACCTCTTATGACCCCTTAGGACCCCTTACCATACATTAATGTATGGTAAGGGTTCTTAAGGGGTAGTAAGGGGTCTTAAGGGGTCACAAGACACACTAATATGTTCTAGGAAGGGGTCCTAGGATCCCTTATGACACCTTTGGACCCTTTGTGGCCCATATGATGTATGGTAAGGGGTCTTAAGAGGTTAGTAGGGGTCCTAGGACACATTAATGTGTCCTAGGACCCCTTACGCCCCCTTACCATACACTAGGACACAGTAATGTGTCCTAGAACCCCTTATGACCCCTTAAAAACCTTTAGGACCCCTAATATGTATGGTAAGGTGTGGTAGTTTGTCCTAAGTTGTCCTGCGACCACTTAGAACCCATTAAAACCCCTTAGGACACATTAGGACCTATTAGGACACATTAAAACTCATTATGACCCCTTAGAACACATTAACTATTTTAGGATAGACTAATGTGTCCCAATGGGTCCTAATGTATCATAAGGGGTCATAAGGGGTTCTAAGTGGTCCTAGGACCCCTTAGGACACATTACAACCCCTTATGATGCATTAGGACCCATTATGAAATATTAGAACTCATTAATACCCCTTAGAACACATTAAGGGACGTATGACTCACTAATGGGTTCTAATGTGTCCTAATGGGTCTTAATGTGTCCTAAGGGATTCTAATATGTCCTAAGGGATTCTACGACCCCTTAGGACCCATTAAGACTCCTTAGGACCCATTAGGACACATTAGAACCCATTAGGACCTCTTAGAACATAGTAACCATCATAGGACACACTAATGTGTCCAAAGGGTTATAATGGATACTAAGTGGTTGTAATGGGTCCTAATGTGTCCTATTGGGCTTTAAGTGGTCCTCATGTATCATAAATGGTCATAATGGGTCTTAAGTGGTCCTAGGACCCCCTAGAACACATTAGGACCCATTGGGACCCCTTAGAGCACATTAGCCATCATAGAACACACTAATAGGTTCTAAGTGGTTATAATGTATCATAAGGTGTCATAATGGGACCTAAGTGATCCTACGACCCATTACAACCCCTTAGGATGCATTAGGACCCCTTATGATACATTAGAACCACTTAGAACCCATTAGTGTGTCCTCCAATGATTAATGTATTCCAAGGGGTCCTAAGGGGTCCTAGGACCACTTAGGACCCATTATGACCCCTTATGATACATATTGATCACTTAAAGTGGAATAGGACACATTAGGATGCATTACAACCACTTAGAACCTATTACAACCCATTAGGACATATTAAAACCATAAAGTGTGTCCTAAGGGGTCCTAGGACCACTTAGAACACATTACAACCCCTTACCACACATTTTATCATTCTAATGTGTCCTAATATTTTGTAATGATTTGTAATGGGTCCTAACATGCATCAAGACCCATTAGGATCCCTTATGGCCTATTAAAACCCATTAGAACACATTAGAATCATAAAGTGTGTCATAATGGGTCATAAAGACTCCTTAGAACATATTATGACCCCTCAAGACACACTTTATGGTTATAATGTGTTATAATGAGTCCTAATGGGTCCTAAGACCCCTTGGGACCAACTACGATCCCTTCTGACACTATTTATGGTTCTTATATGTCGTAAGGGGTTGTAATGGGTCCTACGGAGTCCTATTACCCATTATAACCCATTACAACCATAAATTGTATCATAAGGGGTTGTAATGTGTCCTAGGACCACTTATAACACATTACAACCCCTTACAACACACTTTATGTTTCTAATGTAATTGGTCCTAACACCCCTTAGGATCCATTAGGATCTCTTACAACTCATTGTGTCCCATTAGGACATAAAAAACTATAAAGTGTGTCATAAGGGGTTGTAATATTTTCTAAGGTGTTCTAGGACCCCTTAGGACACACTTTATGGTCCTAATGTCTCATAATGGGCCATAAGGGGTCCTAATGGGTCTAAGGACACAATAAAACCCATTATGACACAGTAAAACTATAAAGTGAGTCCTAAGGGGTCCTAGGAAAACTTAGAACACATTACAACCCCTTGTTAGGATTAACAAGACATAAATAAGAGTTACATGCAAATATAACCAATATCATAAAATAATAAACCCCACAAAAGAGAACACAAGACACAAATATTTAACGTGGTTCACCCAATTCCTAGGCTACATCCACCAACAGTGAGTCTAATATTATTATTATCCAGTTATTACAACCTGATTACAATATGTAATCCCTTACAGCTCAATACCACCACAAGAAGCTACTAAAAAAAATATCATAATGAAATCCCTAACCCTAAGAAATTTTATACAAGCTTATTTTACCACTTTAGGGTTACAACATGTCATCCCAAAAATAGCCAATAAATGTTCCCCCAAAAAAGTGTATAGTACTTCCATGATCAATCACCACAATATAACACCCCTTACCACACACTTGATGGTTCTAATGTGTCCTAATATTTTTTAATGGGTTGTAATGGATCCTAACACCCCTTCATACCCATTAGGAGCCATTACGACTCATTATGACCCATTAGGACATATTAGAACCATAAAGTATGTCATAAGGGGTCGTAATGTGTTCTAAGGGGTCCTAGGACCCCTTATAACACACTACAATGCCATATAACACACTTTATTGTTCTAATGTTTCTTAATGTGTTGTAATGGGTCCTAAGACCCCTTAGGACCCATTAGGACCCCTTACAATCCATTACGACCCCTTA
The DNA here is from genome assembly GCA_027943335.1 of Chamaecyparis obtusa. Lineage (NCBI taxonomy): Eukaryota > Viridiplantae > Streptophyta > Pinopsida > Cupressales > Cupressaceae > Chamaecyparis > Chamaecyparis obtusa. The sequence continues at coordinate 1,330,377 of BSBK01000139.1, read as the reverse complement.
GGAAACATTAGAACCATGAAGTGTTTCATAAGGGGTCCTAGGACCCCTTAACACATATTATGACCCCTTACAACACACTTTATGGTTCTAATGTGTCATAATGTGTTGTAATGTGTAATGCCCACCCTAGCATCTTCTTATGTTGGACTGACAGGATTATTGCTTTGACACTTTGGATTATATGATGGACTATGATTATTATTTAGCTAGCATTTTATGAGACATTTGAGCATATATATTTGGTTACTGCAGTTTATTTGGAAATATTAAATGAGTTATAATTTTAATGATGAATGGCTAGAAATGAACTATCAGTAAAATGTTTTACATCGATTTGTGTTATGATGTTTACATTATGATCTAACCCTACTGACCCTATTATGGTTTGATGTTCACTAGTTGATGTGAGTGTAGGATGAGGAGGGGTAGCCGTAGTTACTCCTATGGGAGATCCACACAATGTCGCACTCTCCCTCCTTGTTTGCCACTGTTTGTTTATATTTATATATTTGTATATGCATATTAGTTGGTGATGTAGGATGCAGGTACCAGGCATCATCTCCACCTGGCTACACAGGTCTGAGTGTGCCTTCAAAATCCTCAAACTGTTGATGTGTGGAGATTTAACCAAGATACTCTCGAGGTTACCCATGGACTTAGAATTCTATTTAGGAAGTTATCCTAGTTGGGGAAGTAGAATGCAGTTTATGTTATGGACTTGATTTGATGTTGGTCTGAGTTTATGTTATGAGTTAGAATTAATTTGTTTTATATGTATAATAATTATGTTATAATTATTTGTATGTTATATAGGTGTGTGTATATGTGGGTGCACACACATATATCCATGCTTATATAAATAATAATAATTGTATGTTTTCATTAATTATGTTAATGGCATGTTTTTTATAATAAATAAATAAAGTGAATTAAATAAATTATTTTTAATGAATGTATTAAATAAAAAGTAAAAATAATAATAAAAGGAAAATTCTCTTTGTAGTAAAACTAGCTAGGAGGGAGTTGAACTCCAGACCTCCTAGAAGTTAGGCTACTTGTTTTCCTATTGTGCTATGTGTTTTTCTTGAAAGGTATTTGTCTATTATTCTTGTTATGGTTTTATTTGAAGGATATTTTAATTAAATTTATTAAAACCTTGATTAAGTCCTTAAGGGAATTATTTGGTTGTTCCTCCAACCAACTATGGAAGTTGGAGAAGTTGTTTCCCATAAAGCAACTCCTCCAACCACATAGTTGGAGGATAAATAATTGAAGATTTTTTTGGTGTGAAGGGGACGATAATTTTGGTTGATGATTTGGAGGATTGATTTTCGTTTGAGTTGTCTGTAATTGATTTCTCCAAAAAAATTTATGTGAGTTGAGAGTCTCTGGTTTGTGAAGTCAAGTGTGTGAGGATTTCTTGGAGGAAGATTTCCAGAAGGATATCTACTCAAGGATTGAAGTTTCACAGAGGTTCTCCAACCAAGGGAAGAGGATTCTCCGCAGGACCCAAGGTAGGGTCTAAACTGGGAAGAATCTGCATTCTTCCTCTATTGTGTATGAATGTGTTTGTATATGATATGATATAAATTATAATATGATTGTTTTACTATGTATCCAAAATGATATGTAAATGTTTTATGCTCTGTGTATTCTACTGTGTTTCCAGGAAGTAAATTATGTATGATTATATAGTTTTTATTTACTTTGTATTTCAAAAATCTTCTTGGGAAGTTAGGAATACTTTTGGTCATGTGGGAGGATGTGTTTATCTAGTTTTGAATGAAATAGTGAAGTCTAGGAAGAAACAAGAAGGGTCATGAAGGTGTAGGATTGAGATACAGTCCTTTTTCCCTACTCTTTCAGCTTGCAGGCTTACTTGTGAATGGTTGCTTTTATTTTTATTTATTCTGAGGCTTAGGTAATGTTGAGTATGTGCTATGGATGTGGCGTAGAGGTCCCTACATCAGGTTGACCTCAGGTAACCTTTCCCAGGCACTCTTCATGCGTAACAAAACCAGTTTTTAGTGTTTTCAGGAAGTTTAAAATTTATTTTCATAAAAGTGTTCTGCAGTGTTGTACGACATTGTGTTCATACTCATATGACACTTGGGAAAATGTCATATGGGAATGCATACAAATTCCTATGGGTTAAAAATCAATTTTAAGTGTTTTTGGGGAGGTTTAAAATGTAATTTTGTGTAAGTGTTTTACAATGTCGTACGACAGTGTAGTCGTACCCATACGACAGTTGGGCAAATGTCATATGGGAATGCACATTGTCGTACGAGTCTATGTGGAAAGTCATTTGGAATTTTTAGGGTTTTAGGGGCTCATAAGTTGCAGGATTTATACAAATATAACATTCAAGTATAAGTTACGTTACTTTAAAGTATAAGTTACGTTGCTTTAATTTCTTATACTTTAAGTTATATTTGTATAAAGGAATTAGGTACCTTCTGGGATGATTGAGATAGGTTTTAGCTTCATAGGAGTTAAGATACAACTTCTAATTTTGAGATTTCTTAAAAATTTAGACTTAGCCAAATTTCAGCCACATGAGATTTTCTTAGACTTTTGAAATAAGCTATGAAATGTTGTGCATATGCATGTGGGAAGTTTTATGTCATTTTTAATGAATTTCTATACATGGTTTTGATTCTAAGCTTTTGATTATACTTGGCTTTTGGTAGAGTCCATAATATAAGGTCAGAACTTGTTCAAGTGGCTTGAGTGCACCGGAGGGTTCCCTAGACCTAAGAGATGGATCTTTTTGAGATTACTTGAGGTTTTCATGGCTTGTGTGTGTGTGGGGTAAGGTAATAGGAACCTTAAGTGAGTGGCTCACCATAGGTGTTGGAACCCTAAAGTGGTTTCCAGATGATCCTATGGGTGGGTTTGTTAAAAAGTGATAACCTTAAAAATTAACCTGGGAAGGGGGGATTCAAAAGATAATGAAAGAGAATATAATGATGGCCACACAAACCTGATTGGAGTACTGAGACCAGGGATAACTACCAGGATGGATCCCTATTCATAAAGGGGGGACCGGGGTTACATGGTTGCTAGGAAGGATCCCAATATACAGATTGTGTGATGACACTCACTTAGGTGGTATCCTAGAACCTTGACCTCTATGTTATAGTATGATGATATTCTATGTTCTTTTGAGTCTTGGATTTATTTATCTTTTGAGCCTTAGATTTCTTAGGGCCTTGTGAGTATTTTGGTTCTATCTCCTAGCACGAGGGGTGGAACTTCACCAATTTCACATGGTTGGGTGGCAAAAATCTTTCAAGGTCCTATTTGTGGTTCGTGACTTGGATGCATTCAAATTTATGTATTGATGCAGATATTGTATTTTGTATTATGTTTTATTCAAAAGGAAAGATGAAAAGATATGTTTGTAATGCCTTTGGGCCATTCATGTATTTGTTATTGTAATGAGATCTATTATCAGAAAGATGTAATTGAAAAAGCAAAGCCATGTAATTGGGAGGGATAGTTTTAGGCTTTTGTTTCAAAGGTTGTTATTTGAAAGATCAAAGTTGGAAATATATTATGTCATGTTTAAATTATCTTTTCTATCTTCCCTTTGTTGAAATAAAAGAAAATGTTTATTATGCTAAGGTTAAAATGCAATTTGTAATGAATAGTTATTCAATGTGTAGGAAGGAGAAATGAAATTAGTATATAAAGTAAGGAATATGATTGTAAATGAGATGTTATTTTCTTACCCTATCTCTTAAGTTCTAAATGTGAAAGTAAAGAAAGGAAAGGAAATTAAATTTGGATAAGTAATGTGAATATGTTAGCAAATGTATTCATTAAGGGAACCTTAAGGAATGTAATGTGAAGTAGTAATGATTTAATGTTAAAAAAAAAAAAATTGTTAGTTACAATTTTCGGTCATAAGACCTGATTCCTTATGGGTTCCCTAGCAGGGACATTACATAATGGATAATAATACCTCTTAGACCAATTGGGACCCCTTATGACCCGCTAGGAGACTTTAGAACCATAAAGTGCATCCTAAGGGGTCGTAATGTGTTATAAGGGGTCCTAGAACCCCTTAGAACACATTACAACCCCTTAGGGCACACTTTATGGTTCTAAAGTTTCCTATTATGTTGTAATGGATGTTAATATGTCCTAAGATCCTTTAGGACTCATTGGGACACCTTATGATCCATTATGACCCCTTAGGACACATTAAAACCATAAAGTTTGTCACAAGGGGTCCTACGACCCCTTAGAATACATTACGGCCCCTTACAAAACACTTTATGGTTCTAATGTGTTTCAATGGGTCCTAAAATCTTGTAGGACTGATTAGGACCTCTTACAAACCATTAAAAACAATTAAAACACATAGAACCATAAAGTGTGTCTTAAGGGTTCGTAATGTGTTCTAAGGGGTCCTAGGACCCTTTAGGACACACTTAATATTTATAATGTGTCATAATGGGTTGTACAAGGTCCTAATGAGTCCTAAGGGGTCTAAGTACCCATTAAAACCCATTAGGACACATCAAAACAATATAGTGTGTTCTAAGGGGTCCTAGGACCACTTATCACACATCACAACCCCTTACGACACACTTTATGGTTATAATATGTCCTAATGTGTTGTAATGGGTCCTAACACCTCTTAGGGCCTATTAGGATCCCTTAATACCCATTGCAACCCACTAGGACACATTAGAACCATAAAGTGTGTCATAAGGGGTTGTAATGTGTTATGAGGGGTCCTAGGACCCCTTAGGATACACTTTATGGTTCTAATGTGTCAAGTCTCTCTATGTCTCTAGCTCTCCCCCACCCCTCTCTCTCTCGAATGATTGTGCATAATCCAAGGGCTTAAGGTTAGAATCAAAAGTGCACTAGGAATCATGCTAAAGATAATGCGTTGATTCATGAAATTTGGCTAAGTCCAAATTTTTTAAAAACCCTCAAAATCCAAAATCTTTATCTTAACTCCTATGAAGTTGAAACCACTCTCAAACATCTTGAATGTTATGTATAGTTACATTTTTATGTTGCACCAAACTCATTTAGGAACTTTACATAGTGTATACGTGCTACTGCATGTACACACTATACCGTGTACGCACTATAGAACACACTCACTATATTTTGAATTCCCCAAGCTTAAGGCTTTGGAGATCCAAGCCATACAATGTGTGTTTTGTAATGCATATGCCCTATAGTGTGTGCACACTATGTCTTTTGGGGGACCAAACATGCATTTGGCACCTTTTTGGTCCCCCATCTTTGTGCATATACCCTATAAGAACATAGAATGTGTTAATACTAAGGAATACAAAAAGAATGCTTCAACCTCTTCTAATAAATATTGTACATGTTAGAAACAAGGAAACACAACTGAGAGGAGGGCAGGGGTGAATCTATTGTGCCAATTCATCTTAAAACCTCACCCACAACTTAAGTATATAACTTTAGCTCTGAAAATAAACATCAAAGAACTAAACCACAACCATAAGAACACATAACACCATAATTTTTGTGTGGAAACCCAGCTAGGGGAAAAACCACGATGGGGATCAAACCCACTGGATGATGTACTATCACAATAACTTTGTTAAAGGTACAAAGGGGAATACACATGCATTCAGGTACACTATCTAGAGCTCACTGCTGAAATACAAATAAGGTAAAAACCCTAGGGAAATAACCCTAACAAATACAACAAGGGATACAACCCCAAATGGACTATAATCCACTATGGACAACAATCCACTAATTTATGAGTTGACTAATAGCATCTCTGATATGAAAATATAGCTCCAATGAAGTGGAATGAATCTCTTCTTAGATTCCACTCATACCTCTTTACAACATTGATTCTTTTGCAAGTGAAAAACCAAGTAGGTCAAGATTTCTGATTCAACCTTTAGGAGGTGAAGAACATACTCTTCTACTACCCAACTAATCACAAGAAAAGAAGCCCTTCCTAGTTAAGCTAGATGCCTAAAAAGATCAAATTAAGGAAGACACAATGTTTTCTTGAATATCCAAAGCAACTTGCAAAAAAATGGCTTTAGTAGTCCCAAGATATGACTTTGACAAGCATCCTACAACCACAAATTGCTATTAGTCTCAAAATAAGGCAATTTAGATGAATTTGACAAGAGAATTTCCTCTCAAATTCCTTGCAAAAACTAGTTATTTCCTACAAAACAAAATGTTAAGGATGAGATAAAATTGAATCAAGCACCCAAATCCAAAAATTCAAGCAACTAGACCCTCAAAAACCCTCTATGTTTTTGGTGCGATAAAATATGGTGAGCACCATATTAGCATACAATGAAACTCAAAGAGTGATGCGATGAAATTCATAGTTTTTGTGTCATACGATGAAACTCAAAATTGCATGTGATGAATCACCTTATTCCATATTATCATATGATGAAAATCACCATTGCATGCAATGAAAAAGGGTGTCGTACGATAATCTACACTATTAAGTCTAATATTTGTCGCAGCTTCAAAAAATGAATAAAAAGAACTTGTACGAAATGGGACCCAAATCTGATTTTGTCCCCACAGTGGGTGCCAAAAATGTGTGGTATGAAATTGGAATGCAACCACCACTCAATAAATCATCAACTCAAGAATTTAGCTATAAGAGTTCACATCAAATGAACAAACTAAACTCTCAAAAGAGGCTTATTACTTCCTAGTTGAAGCGAGTTTAATCCTTTTCAAATTGCTAATTAGAATGGCATGAAAGATTAGTGAAATGACTACCCCAAAAAGAAAGATTTCAATTTTGGAGGAGATGCAAGAATTGCATTCACCACTCCAAGATTGACCTAAATGCAAATTCAAAGCTATGATGAAACTAGAATGCAAGATTAACAATGCTAGTATGAAAGCAAGCTAGATAACAATGCAAGATTACACTAGAAAATGATCTAAGCTAACAATGCAAGAGAGCTAGGAGCTAAGAAACTATGAACTTGAGAACTCAAAATAGAAAGACTACTCTAAAATGCAAGAATCTGGACATGGAATCCCTTGAGCCAAAGAAGAGGTTCCTTTTAAAGAAATTGTCTCAAGAATGGAGGGTGGAGATTAAGAGGCAAATGATGTAAGGTAGAGATGAGTGGTGAGAGTGATCAATCCATGTGAAAGGATTCAATAATTTTGATTGGCCAAGCTTGATTGGAGGATATGACAAAATAGCAAATCTCTTTTAATTTCCATCTAATCAAGATTAAGTTGCATAATGTGTTCTTTTAATAAAAAGTGTTAGGGCTTTATATTAAATGGAAGGCTTTGAAATTATTATTTTTTTCAAGTTTTAATATTAGAAATAATTTGATTTTTAATAATGCAAGGGGATTATTCATGTTTCTTACATAATTATGTCTAGTAAATTATGCCTTTGAGATTTAGAATTTTACTTGAGGCAAATTTGATTGAAATTAGGGGCTTAGGATCTACTTAGACAAATTTTAGGTGATTACAATTGACACAATTTATCCAATTGTCTTCAAGGTGCAGTGGTTCTGGCCACTAGCATGATGGTTGTTGTGAGCGGCACTGCCACCAGCAGGTGGCCGGCTTGGGGGAGGGCACACACAACCCTTCCCCTCAATAAACCAAACAAAAAAATAAAGTTGAGTCACCTCCTCCATGATGCACTTGTCTTGAGATTTACTACTTTCAACCTGCAACACAAAAAGAAAGGGAGGGAAGAAGAGATGGGAAGAGAAAGAGAGAAGTAGATGGAGAGAAGGAAAATGAGCCCTAACCCTAATTTCAGGTTAGGGTTTGGAGCACTTAGAAAGGAGACAGAAATGGGAGGGGAAATGAAACTTCAAAATTAATTTTTGTTTTCCCCTTTTCATCCCACTTAGGGCTTGCCCTAATTAGGGCTGGTATTTTATTTTTTTAAAAGACTTTCTTAAATTATTTCATGTGGTTTTTATTTTAAAAGATTTGGTTGTGTATGTATCCTTTTAGTTTGGCAATTGGGTATTTTATGTTGTTAATATATTGTAATTAGTAGACATTAAAATTTATTTAGTAGAACCTAAAATATATTTTTAATGGTCTTGAATTTAATTAAATGACTAATAAGTAAGTTTTATTTTAAATTTTAATGATTTAATGAGACTATTAATGATTTAAAATTTTTGGTCATAATATTAATTAAAATAATGTTAAATTTTTAATGATTCAAATTAAACTTTCCCCGTTATGGTGATTTATTTTTATGGGGTAAATAATTAAATAATTAAATGGCTAAGCATAAATAAAGGTTTATTAGTAGATTTTACTTAATCTAAATTAATTAATAAAACTTGGGTAAGGGGGTAATTTAAATGACACAATTATTTAATTTGTGAGGTATTAATTTAATGATGATGATGTAACTAGGGTAACATGGGAGATTCCTTAGGAGGTTTTGTTAGAGTAAAGTATTAATTTTATTAATTAACTTTACTCCTTTCTTAAGATGTTAACACTTTTATTTTTTGTTGTTTATATTTAAACACGCATGCACTAGTTGATTTAAACTTATGCACTTGTTGTTTTAAATATAAACTTGCATGCATTAGTCTTGTAATAATTTAACTAATTATTACATGCACTAGGGTTTTCCTTTAAAGGCTTTTGATCTCCTTTATAAGGATGATCCATTGTACATTTAATTTATTCATTATTTGAGGATATTTTCTTCTTCATATTTTTGAGTCAAACCCTTGCTCTCTTCTTGTCTCTACTTCCTTGTAATAGGTTTTTGTATGCAAGTGATCTTCGGGTTTTGTAGATTTGTATTGCTCAAATCCTACATGGTATCAAAGCCTAATCTGCTATAGCTTGTTCACATTTGAAGGATTCACATTAGGATTTTTTTGGTTATTTTTTATTGAAATTAGGGGGTCCCTAAATTTTGGTGCACTTTGAGCTCAAACGGACCTCATCGTTGAGCTCACAGCACCTAAAAACCCCTATTTCGATATAAGCCATGTCTAATTTGGATAACTTTGCATTTTGGGGTTTTTATTGGGTACCATAAGCTTGACACGCTTCACAAGGTAGAAATTGTATGGATCGACATGCTTCCCGAGGCAAAATTTGTACTAATTCACATGCAAAATGAGGCAAAAAATTTTACTATCTAGCACACAAATCAAGACAAAAAAATTGGCATGCAAACTGAGGCAAAAATTTGAATAGTCTAACATGGATCCCGAGGCGCGCATGCGATTTTGCAAAAAAAATAAAAATTTTAGTTTTTTTTGTCGGCAACGGCCATTTGGCCATCAAAGTTAAGTCGGGCACATGCAGTTTTAGCCCCTGATCATATGGCGACTAGGGGCCCAAAATTTTAGCCCCAAGGGGGCTTACATGTTGTGATGACCATTTGGCCATCAATTTTAAGCTCGTGAAGTGCTAATGTCAACACATCTAGACACCATTTTGGGCCCTCTGTAGCACTCGGTGGGTTTTTGCTCATAACTTGAGCATACGGTGTCGAAATCGGGCAAACAAGATGTCGTCGAAAAGATGGTTCCAAGCTCTATCCAGATCTAGAGGTTTGAATTTTTTATTTTGCATTTTTTATGGTGTTTATTATTGTCAAAGCCAGATGTTCAATTTTGCACTCCAGAAGCTCTATATTGCGCATCCGGACTCCGTTTTGGGAAAGTTAGATATCGTTGGAAAGCTTGTTCTAAGAGCTTTCTAGTTCAATGAGTCATTTTTCCAGATTCTACTCCAGGTATATTTTATTCAATTTTTTGCATTTCTACACTTTGGTGGATATCTTAGATGTTACAAGTCTTGGGATCTCTTCCCTTTAAGAGATGGCTCTTCTTAGGTTGTTATTTTGTTTCAGTAGCCTTCACTCTTCTTTGAGTAGTGTATACTTCATTTTTGTAGCATTCTTTTATGCACACGCACTGAGATAAAGTGTCATTCTATTGTATGATGGGATCTTGTACATGTCTATGCTTTATGTACTCTCACTCCATTGTAAAGTGTCAGGGGGGTTTGATGTTTACCTTTGTTTGTCATCTTCTTTTTTTATGTGAGTGTTCCTCCAATGACATTAGCTTCAAGTATCTCTATATGTGTTTGTACTCTCTCTACACATTCGATGTTTGAGATTCTTCTTCATCATGCAGTTCATATTGGATGATATTTTTAGTGTACCTGTTATTACTCCCTTGTCAACAGTATGGGGGGGTTTCTACTATTGGTTCTACTACTTTCTTGGTTTGATAATGTGAGCTATGTATTCAATATTTGATTCTATGTACTAGGTGGTTGCAGTGGTTGGGTACCTATGCATTCTAGTGAGATGGATCATTTACCATATGGACACTCTTTTCTTTCCTATTTTTTGGATGCACTCTTCCATCTTTGATTGATCAATTCTTCAAACTTTTGGTGTTTATGCTATCTATATCTTCGAGTTCAAGTGTTTTCCTTTGTTTGCCTCCTAATTCGAGTAGTGTTATTTGAGGGCACTCATGCAAATTACAGTCTTCTCTACCTGATCATATTTATGTGGAGGATCTTCAGATCAGTAGTTACTTCTTGACAGAGTTTTCATCTTCTTGCTTCAATGATGTTCTAGATGTTCATTCTTGTTCTTATTTTTTGGAACATTCCTAGTTTTGGAGGCTTCTTTAGTCCTTCAGATTAATTTTTCTCTCCTTTTGGAGTAGAGTTTTTCCCATGTGGTTTTCACTATTTCTCCACTTTATAGAGACTCTCTTTTGTACATGGGTACCTCATTAGGCCATGTTGTCGAGACCTATTTTTATGCTTCCAACACTGTAGTTCCCTTTTCTTTCTTCTTGCATTGTTTGTAGCTGCATTGTTGCTCATCTTAAGGGGGGGTGTTAGAGTAAAGTATTAATTTTATTAATTAACTTTACTCCTTTCTTAAGATGTCAACACTTTTATTTTTAGTTGTTTATATTTAAACACACATGCGCTAGTTGATTTAAACTTATGCACTTGTTGTTTTAAATATAAACTTGCATGCATTAGTCTTGTAATAATTTAACTAATTATTACATACACTTGGGTTTGCCTTTCAAGGCTTTTGATCTCCTTTATAAGGATGATCCATTGTACATTTAATTTATTCATTATTTGAGGATATTTTCTTCTTCATATTTTTGAGTCAAACCATTTCCCTCTTCTTATATCTACTTCCTTGTAACAGGTTTTTGTATGCAAGTGATCTTCGGGATTTGTGGATTTGTATTGCTCAAATCCTACAGGTTTTAAGTAAAATCTTTAATGATCATTAATAAGTAAATTTTGCTAAAATTAAATAATTAAACCTAACCCATCGTAAACCATGGTTGAACCTAGATGTTAGAATCGATTGAGGGACATTGACAAGTCGACCTTCACTTGTCATGATTCCCCTCGATCTTTCAATCAACCTTATCCAATTACTCCTTTGGAAATTGATTTACCCATCAACATTATTCCTTCTATTATTAATTTAGTAACACATTAACCTTGTCAATGTGTAACTTTAGTTAATATAACATGTTCTAAAAAAATTGTGTGTTTTTTCCCATAGATTCTAGGCATGACACTGTAGAAGTAACCCTTGATCTTACTCAATGTATCAATGAGGTCAAACCTAGGCCTTACAATGTTGAATTATTCCAAAGGGCACTCATTCCATTCCAAGAAGATAGACTTGCAAACCTTAATGTCTTGTGCTGAATAGGCCTCGATAGAGATGGGGAAATCCTGACAGTGTTTCTTCTTCTTTAATATGTGTGCATATGCATCTACAATTTGTTTGTTAATCTCTATTAAAATAATCATGTATGAAGGGTACCTAGGAAGCTTCTTCAAATTGAGTGTACTTCATGTACCCTGATGTATGTAAAAGCATGGAACTAAATGTAGTATGCCCCAATCATTTTGACTTTGGCATCCAATTCCTTAGATAGTCTTTTCGCATAATCACCCTTAATGGATCAGATGATTACGAAGACAAAAGAATCATTTACCAACTTGTACTCAGGACTATCCTAGTTGAGTTTCTCCTTTCTTAATAATTGGGGGCACATAGTGTAGGGGTAAGTGTTTGGATCCTAATTGATCCCTTTCTATAAATCCCTAGATATTTTGCACTTGCAGCTAGCAGATAAACAATATAGGAGGTCATGTAAAATTTAGTCCATTATTCTTGACACCTTGTAGTTGTTCATCAAAGTTGTCACTGTAATACCCCAAAAATGGGCTATAGGTTCATTAACCTCCTATCTTCAATTCAAATGAAATCGACATCAAAGTCCTAACCTAAGGTACATATGCACATTATCAAAATCCTAATTGATTTTATCTTAATTCTGCATCAGGGAATATTTCCTAAGTATTCCTAATTTATCGAATTATCTTTAACTAAATATTATTTGGCAATAAATGTTATTATTTATTCTAAAGATGATTAATTGAATATGATGAATATTTAAGTAATTAATTTAATTCTGCCACTTAATTATTTAATTAGATTTAATTGCATTTATTCCCAATTAATATTATTTTTATTTTGACAATAAATCAAAATTCCTACAAACAATCAATTGGATATTTATTTAATTGATATCAAAGTTGTCAAATTTAATGATTTAATTGGAATAAAGTTTGATTTAATAATTGATTAAACCATAAATCAATTGTTTTAATTCAAAATCAGTTAAGTGGGAAATAAATCACTTTATTTTTAAATTAATTTATAATTAAATCATGCACAATCAGAAAAGCAGGCAACTAGAAATTAACAATAAATTTTAAAATTAAGCTCAACATCTGATGATGAGTTGAAATCTGATCTAAACTCTATTTTGAGTTAAACACTACTTTTGCATGATTTTTGTGAGTTAATTATCTCTAATTTCCTGATAACTCAAAAATTAACCTGACTTTATCAAGAGTGATTTATGGCTTTTCTCTTGCATCCCCAAAGCCCTGGATTTCTATAAAATCAAGGCTCGGCTCTTCATAATGATCAACACTCGAATTTGCACAATTACTCTGGCGAATTGGTGATTGAAGGATTGAGCACTTGCGACAGGCGATTTGTGAGATCTTTCATAGTTGATCATAGCTTTTGTATAGTTTCATATCATAGTTTTCATATTCATTCACATCATTCTTAGATTAAATCTACACTCAATCTCAATTTCATTTCTAGCTTAGATTCATACAGTTTCTCATTCTTATTGCACAGAAAATACAAAAATATAGATTAATTGACATTCATACAATTTTTCATTCTTTGCATTCAAATCCTTCATTTAGGTGTTTCATTGTCAGTGATCTCAATTTCAATCTAAGAACATCATACTTGCACCTACTAGAAGGCAGTAAATCACCTGGTTAGCATAGTTTCAATTACTTGCAGATTTTAGTTTTTGCTAACCTCTAATGTTTTAATGAAGTGTTGTGTCTACAGCTAGGTACAAAATTCACACACACATTTTTGGTGCCCACCGTGGGGCCCTGAAATGGATTTCCCTTCTATTTTATCAATCTTCTATCATTTCTCTATCAAAACTCCCCTACTACTGCATGTTCTGGTGTTTTTGAAGTAGTTTTTGAGGTTAAGGGTTTCAAGTTTTTTTGTTTTTTTTAAATCTGGTATTCTCTGCAGGACGTTATAAAAAAAAATTAGCACTTTTGCTATCAAAATTGTGATTTTTAATTTTCTGTCTGTACTTCTGTACATCTCTATATGGATTCTCGCGCGAGATTTTTCATTGCACCGAGTGAAGTTTTGCTAGCTTCAGCACTTCCTCGCGCAAGACTTCATCTTTCATTGCACGAGACCTTACTTCCTCACGCGGGACCACATCCTGACTTGCGTGAGATTTTTCTTCAGAGACATAGAATTTGTAGATTCGTACTTTCAGATTATTGATTTCTAGTGCTCACTATTTTCTTTTGATTTGTCTTGATTTTGTACTTTCAAATGTTTTCTAAATTATGGATTACAGAGCATTGGAACTAAGGTATTCTCCTCAAGATAATAATATTTTGATTTGGATTAAAATAAACTCTCACGTGTCAAGCTTGTGTGACTTTTCTTGCTTTCATATCACAGACTTCATTTTGGGCTATAAAACAAACACAGATTTTCTTTATGCATATCTGTTACACATAGTAAATAGGCCCTATGAACACTATCTGCTAATGATCTTGAGAGATTGAGCTTCTTTCGCTTGTTTATTCATGCGAAACTCTTCTTGACAAAGGATCTCCTTGTAGGTAGGGAGGTTACTGAGAGTGTCTCGCGTTTTACTAGATTTGTGCCTCTTCAAATTTTGATTGATACATTCTCTCTCTAGAGAGGTTGATAGATCATAAGTGGTTGACATCATAGATATTTGTGAGATAATCTTGGTCTTAGCATGTCAGATTAATCTGTCTGCTTTGTTTTGGTTAAAAGTGAAAAGGCTAGAGGACTATGCTATACTCCCTTTTTGGGTACTATCAAAAACTCAGATCCTTGAATCTAGAACTAGTCTCCATGTGGTATCTTTTGTGAGTCACCTTTAGAGAGGGTTAACCATAGTGGACATTCCCTTAATTGGTTCAACCATGTGGATGGAACCTCAAGCGGTAATAGCCATTTTTGCCATGGTAGCAGCAGTTGCTATATAAATGTCCTTGTGGAAGAAATGTTCATAGGTGTGGTCTCTTGTTGGGCTATCAGATCTCCCTAGCAACTCCTGATTGATTAAATTCTCAGACTGTGTCAAAACCCCGGTGCACCTGGATTGGATTTCACCCTCTTAAGATCATAAAAGTTGTAGAGTCAAACCATTACTACAAACCCTAGTGAGGCCAATTTTTCATTTTCTAGGAATATGTGCGTTATTGAAAAACTTTTTGGAACATACACTAGTATTTCTAGGGATTAGCACAATAAGTCACTATTTCTTGTTCATGCGCAAGGTTTCTTTTTCCCTTGTTCATTATTGTCAGATGATTTCTTGCTTCCCTTGCTTGCTATTTTGCATGCTTGATATCTTCTTGGTTACTTGAAACGAACTGTTACACGAATCTTCAAAAGTTGCATTACAATCTGATACTAAAATACTAAAAAATTGCAAAATCTGAGCAAAAATCCTTTTCTAGTGTGAGAACTGAATATTCTATCAGAGAACAGCCAGTGCAATGTCTCAAAATATGTGTCTCAAAATTTGTGCCTCAAAAACTATGCAAAACTATCAAATTGTGTCCTTTTATTGCGTGAGATTTCACTTTCTGAGCATTCCTTCACACGAAACAGCACATTCTCACACATAGCCTAGTACTTCCTTGCGCAAAACATCATTCTCTCGCGCAAACCTGTCTTGAAATTTTCAAAATAGAGAGCTTATTACTGTCAGTTTGTCAACTTTCCGTCAGATCTAATTTTTGTCTGGGGTCTGTATGCCTATTTTCCTGTTGCACACTGTTTAAAACTACATGTCTAGAGTTGAGAAACAAATCATTGTGTCAAAAACAAAGCAGAGCCTATAAAAAATCCATTCATTTTTTTAAAGTGGTCTCTTGAGTCTGATTTAGCCTTTTGATTTATCAATTTGAGTCTTTTTCATCTTGTGTCAAAACCTTGTCAAAATTATCTTCAAAATTCAACCTTTTTACTAAATAGCTAAGTGTTGTGAGCTCATGCCTACCATCTATTGGGCATCTACCCACACTATTGTGGTATAGTATCCTTCACCTACGTCCGATCTAATATTTAATCACTTCAAATCTTGACAAGGTTGCAGCATTCAATCTTCTTGAATCAATTCATTCTTCAGTTGTCTTCATCTTATTCTTTTGCTTCACCCAAGGTTAATGGTGGAAACTAGAGCTTCCTCACAAGAAATCTGGAGAAGCACTCAATACTATCCCTTTGACTACTCACAAGGGTCCAACTCTTGAGCAACTCTAAAATTTTGGTCTTTACAAAGATGACGATCTTGGCAACTTTTGATTAAAAACTGGTTACATACCCCCTCCATCAAGTAACAGAGGTAATCAATAAACCCCTCCTCAATCTATCCCAGGGAGTCCTAAAACTCCTAATATGTCTCACAGAGGGACACATCACAGGTCTCAAGGACATCACTCTCAACATGGTGTGGATCAAGAACCCACACCTTCTGAAATTGCTCGATATCAAAATGATGATGACTTCAAGAAAATGATGAGGCATTTCTTGAAGGAAGATAGAGAAACATACTTTCTAGAACTAACTCATCAAGGGGCTAAATTTCCTCCCAACTTTAATGTTGAAGATATCATCACGCATGAGGAAGAAACTCCAATCATAGCTATGATGAAATAGATGCATGCCATGCAAGTCAAACTTAACAAACTTGAAAAAGAAAAGGAACCTAAGGAGTTCTCCATGGAGGCCCTATGTCCTTTTCCATTTGATAAAGACTTGTACATGCCACCATTCCCTAAAAGGGTGGAGATGCCTAAATATGATAAGTATGATGGAAACTCTGATCCTCAAGATCATGTCAGAGAATTATGTACTCAATCTATTGAGTTCATGCACGAACCAACTTACTTAATGCGTATTTTCCCTCAATCTCTGGGAGGAGAAGCCATTCATTGGTTCTCTAGAATGCCTCCTACTATCAAAACTTTTGAGGAGTTAATCAAACTGTTCTATCAACAATACTCCTACAATATTCAACATCAGGTCACCATGATCAACATCTACAATCTAAAACAATACTCAGGAGAACCATTCCTGACTTTTCTCAAAAGATGGAGGAAGAAGTTTTCTCTATATGCTAGACCCATTCCAGAAACTAAGAAGCTGGAAATCTTCATCAACAATCTTGTTCTAGAACTCAACTACCACTTGCAAATGCAAAATCATACATCCTTTGATAAGATGGTAGGAAATGCAATCAAAATTGAGAAATTACTTGTGCAAAAAGGAGACATATCACTTCAAAAAAACAAGTATGAATCTAGATCTAGTTGTAAAGATAAGAACAAAAATTGGAATAAGAATAAAGGCATCATCACAGATGGCGTTGTTGATAATATTTGTGCCCCATCTAAGGCACCCGCTTTCAATCTCACTATTGGCACCCAAGCCATGAAAGTTGTTGAAGCTAAAACATCTGAATCTAACAAAAAGTCATCTGATTATAGGCCTTGGGCTACAAATCCTAATCACAAATTCACTCCTCTTGGAGAGTCCTTGGAATCTGCCATGAAAACTCTATTGGCAAACAAAATCATCTACTTGCCTGAGATGAAAGTCTTTGATCCTAAACCTAAACTGAAATGGTGGAGGGAGAACGATTTCTATGAATTCCATCGTAATAAAGGTCATAAGACTAATAACTACATTCACTTGAAGCACATCATACAAGACAAAATTGATAATGGAGACATCACGATTGACAATCATAAGAGCAATAATGATCATACAGCATTCATGGAACCATTTCCTAAACATGGTAAAGAATATTATTCTTCTCAACCTAATATGGGTGCTAAAGTCAATTATGCCTACTCTAGAAACAATGTTGTTATCAATATGGTTGAACCAAGTCTATCTAAGTGTTTCAATGTCATCACAATTGTAAGAAGAGATAGATAAAATCAATCAGCAAACGTAGTTACTCGATCGCAAGCTCAGACACATCTACAAGGACAAATACCAGATTCATCAAATGTCCCTAAGGTGCCTTTCAATCATTCATCTGCTTCTAAATAGAAGGCTACATCTAAATCTTCAAATCCTAAAGACACGAGGCCTAAATCATACAGCATTGTCCAACAACTTTAGCATACAAATGAAAAAATCTCCATGTTTGAGTTTCTTAGATATCTCCAACTCATAGAGCCATTCTAGACAAAGCCTTGCTCAGATCCAATGTTCCTGATAACCTTGATTTAGACAGATTTCAAACTATGGTTGGTCATCTTACGTCTCCATAGTATATCTCCTTTTTAGAGGAAGATGATAACTCCTCGATTCATCCACATAACCAGCCCTTGCATATTGAAGTCTTGATCCAAAACCATCATGTCAAACGTGTGTTGATAGATGGGGGTGCTAGTCTAAACATTTGTTCTTTCAGCTTGATTACACAATTGGGATTTTCAGAAATGGCCATTGATCCTACAAAGAAGATAACTATCAAAGCATATGATGAGCAAGAAAGATCTTCCAAAGAAACAATTGTCTTACCTATCAGAGCAGGTCCAGTTATTAGAGATACTATATGTCAAGTTCTTGATCTACCTTTGGCTTACAACATCCTTCTAGGGAGACCCCGGATACATGAAATGAAAGCTTTTACTTCTACGTACCATCAGTGTTTGAAATTTCCTTATGAAGGAGTAGAGGTGACAATTCCAGTGGATCTGTATACGACTTGCAATGCATTGAAGGAAAGTGCTGATAAACTTGTTCCTAATAACAAAGAATCTTCCACTAAGCAACAAGAGGTTGCTTTAGCATCCAAGATGGAAGATGTTGCTAAAGAGCTTAAAATTAAAGAAAATGGTATGGGAGAATATACTATAGAGACAATCCTATCTTTGACATCTCTCCCTATCTCACCTAAGTCTTATGGAAAAACTCTAAAACAATCTAAAATTGAGTCAAAAGAACCTCTTGAGGCATATAAAGGAAATTTTGTTGCAGAAAAAGTATCTAAACAAGAGTTTGAAGAGGATGAAGCTGTGCTTGCATGTCTATACAAAGATGAACCTGAATCTCAAGTTGTTCAAAAATGTGATGCTAAAACACCTAAGATCCCTTCTAAATCATATGGCCCAGGGGATAAACTGATAGGTAAAATGGGATATCCAGGTAAAGGACCTTTATGAGTCAGAGGAAAAGGTCTCATGACACCTATTTCACATATTGGTAGGGCAAACAAGGATACTGCTGGCCTAGGCTTTAAAAAGAAACCCTTTTACCTCAAGGGTAATTGTTCTCATGTCATAGAGAAAATCACACCCAGAGAAGCTCTTCTTAAGAAGGAAGAAACTAAACCATCAGATAGTGATTTAGACAACTCAGAACTTATTCCTTATGAATGTTTTCTTGAAGAAATCAAAGACCTTCTTGATGCAGAAGATGATCCAATCAAAAGGATTAACGTAGTCAACACACGAGAACCTGCTATAGAACAAGAGATAGTTGTAACACAAGAACCAGCTAATCTCGAAGCTAATCAAATAGACAAAGAGGAAGGTGGTAGTTATTCTAAAACAGATTCCCATGAGTATGAATTCAAATCAGAAACTAAGGGTAACCCTTTTTGGGGTATTCACCCTGACTTTACTCATGTCCTAAGATTTCCTAGAAGTCCTGAATCAGAAGATGAATCTAATGACTATGAATGGGGAGTCATTCCAGAAGAAGATGACCTTATTATAGATAAACATGTTGATGTTATTCACCAATATGCACCTAAACCCAACGTAAGTCTAGAGCGAAATAATGAACTTATCAAGTCTAATCCACCGATGGTTGAAGTGGACTTCCACAATGATATTGAGCCTATTCACGAATTGAATGTCTTAAGTTGTAATATCACCTTTGAACTCAAGCATCGGGTTAGGACCAATGATGACATATCCATATCCGTAAACACTATCTCCCAATCTTTTCCCACTTTGACTATCCAACGTCTTGACCTTCTTGACCAAACTTCCACGAATCTGAACCAAGGTATTCATACCTTCCCAAATGACTATGCTCTTGCTTGCTACCTCAATGTAGTTGAGCCTATGAGGACTTCCATCAGTGAACCAAGCGTCAGCATGACTGAGTCGGACATCAAGTATCTTATTCAAAAGAATAAAAGTAAAAATAAAAAGAAAAGGAGTTCTGAGGGTGAAAACCACTTTGTGGCAGTCTCAAAACCTACAAAAGTATAAATAAAAGACGTATCCAAAGGTGAAAACCTCTCAGAGGCACCTAAGGATGAGATATTTGATGTTCTTTTGAGTCATTTACAGAATAGATCTCCAGTTCTAATTGAGCCCACTCAATCTATCAACTTGGGAACAGTAGAGGAACCACAATTGATCCATGTAGCACAATCCTTATCAAAAGAAGAAAAGAAAAAATTCACTACATTCCTAACAGAGAAAAAGATCAACTTTGCATGGAAATATTCAAATATGCGAGGGTTGGATCCTAATCTTATAATGCACCATTTATCTATAGCTCTTGGAGTAAAACCTGTTAAACAAAAATTAAGAAAGATGCATCCACATGTTGCACTCTTGGTCAAAGTTGAATTGGAGAAACTACTAAAGGTCGGATTCATCTGTGTTATTGACTATGCTAAATGGATCTCAAATATTGTACCTATTTCTAAACCATATAAATCAATCAGAGTGTGCATAGACTTTAGAGATGTGAATAAAGCATGCCCTAAGGATGATTTTCCACTACCTAACATTGATATGATAGTGGACATGACTGCAGGTTTCGAGATGTATTCTTTAATGGATGGTTTCTCTGGATATAATCAAATAAAAATTTCTCTAGAGGATCAAGAGAAAGATACTTTCACATGTGCATGGGGTACCTTTTGTTGGAATGTCATGCCATTTGGGCTTAAAAATGCTAGTGCTACATATCAGAGAGCTATGACATCTATTTTTCACGACATGATGCATAGAACTATGGATGATTATGTTGATGACACTTTAGAAAAATATATGATTAGAGTTAAACATCTAAATGACTTGAGCAAGATACTAGACAGAATGGAAAAATTTAATCTTAGACTAAATCCTAAGAAGTGTGCTTTTGGTGTCACTTCTAGAAAACTCTTAGGATACATAGTTTCAAAGAAGAGCATTGAAGTTGATCCAGCTAAAGTAAAGACTATAATGGAGATGCAACCCCTAAGGAACATCAGTTAAATGAGAACATTACAAGGGAGGGTACAATCTATCAGGCATTTCATATCACAGCTTGCGAATATCTCACAACCTTTTACAAAAACATTACATAAAGGTGTGACTTTTGCATGGAACGAGGAATGTGAAAAGAATTTTGATCATATCAAGAAGTATCTATCAAATCCTCCTATCTTGATGCCTCCTATTCAAGGGAAGCCTTTGATCTTATATGTCTCTGCTACATATACATCACTAGGGGCATTGCTTGCACAACATGATGAGAACAAGAAGGAAAGCACTATATACTATATCAGTAGAACATTGGTGGCATACGAAAAGAACTATTCTATGATTAAAAAGGCTTGTCTAGCTATGATCTTTGCATCATAGAAACTGAGACATAATATGTTAGCTCATACCACACATTTGGTAGCTAAGATTGATCCACTAAAGTACCTACTAAGCAAAGCTGCTCTCACGGGTAGATTAGCCAAACGGATCATGCTCTTAAGTGAATTTGACATTGAATACGTTGAAAGAAAAGCTATTAAAGGAAATTGAGTGGAGAGTGACAGAGATACACATTCATGGAGACTCACAACTTGTTATCCATCAAGTCAATGATGTGTACCAAACTAAAGATGAAAAGCTCATTCCATACAAAAGAATGGTAGATGATCTAAAGAAGTATTTCATATCTATCACATTTGAGAAAATACTTAGAGTAGAGAACAAGGTTGCCAATGCAATGGCAACATTATCTACTTTATAACAACAGCCTGAACATGAGCTATGCTACGAGTTCCTAGTGGAAGCACTATCTTATCCTGCATATGACTCCCCTAATAACTGTATGATTTGCACTATTGTGGGTCATGATTCATCCCGATATAAAAACCTATTCTCCTATCTCAAAGACCAAATCATTCCCGATACCTTTAACCATCATGAAAAGAGATACCTTATCCATAATGCCTCCTGATATGTCATCATTGGTCATGATATGAACAAATGAGGTCTAGATGGTACGCTACTTAGATGTTTAGAATGGGAAGAGTCTCAACATGTGTTAGAGGAAGTCCATGATGGTATTTGTGGGTCACACTCGAATGGTTTAACACTAGCCCGAAAACTTATTAGGGTTGGGTACTATTGGCCGAAAATAGAGAAAGAGTCTATCAAGTTTGCTAAGAACTATCAAAAGTGCCAAGTGCATGGCAACTTAATTCATGCTCCAAGGAGAGATCTAATCCCCTTCACTACATAATGGCCTTTTCATCAATGGGCATTTGATCTTATAGGATCCATACATCCTCATTCTTCTAATGGGCATACCCACATTATTACAGCTATAGATTATTTCACGAAATGGGTAGAAGCGGTCCCTTTAACACAAGCAACTGGAAAACAAATATCTATGTTCATCTTGAACTACATCATATGCCGATATGGTATTCCACATTCTATAGTCATAGATAATGGTGAAGAATTTAAGAACAAAGACTTGGATGATTTATGTGCCAAATTCAAAATTACACAACATTGGTCATCTATCTACTATCCTCAAGGGAATGGACAAGCAGAGGCTTCAAACAAGAATCTATTGAAAATCTTGCACCGTACAGTTAATAAAATAGGAAGAGACTAGCATCTAATGATCAATCCAGCTCTCTGGGCCTATAGAACAAGTATCAGAACACCCACTGGGGCTACACCTTTCGCTTTAGTTTATGGGTCTGAAGCGATACTACCTATTGAGGTTGAAATCTCATCACTAAGAATCAAAATGCATGGTCTAGTAACTGATGATGACGACAGAGTGTCTAGGTTACAAGAACTTGAACTACTAGATGAGCGCAAACAAGCAGCATATGATCATCTCAGAGTGTATTAGAAAAGAATGTCTAGAGGCTACAACAAGAAAGTCAAACATAGAGAATTTTAGGTTGGTGATCTAGTCTTGAGAAAGAATCCTAAAAATCAATCACATCGAGAATGCAAGGGGAAGTTTGAACCCAACTGGTTGGGTCCCTTTGTTATCATTGCTACTTTTGGCTCTGGTGCCTATCAACTCTCACCGACTGAAGGAGAACAGCTCTAAGAACCAATCAACATTCTCCATCTAAAGAAATTATATGCCTAAGTCATTTAGTCTATGGTAAAATGTCTTGAAAAAATTAGAAAAATTAGAAAAAGTCCTGAAAAAATGAACATCTTGGTGAAAACCTAGCAATGGGCGCCTTGATGATTCACAAAAAAATTTAAAAATACCAAAAATATCAAAAAAATTGGAAAAATACAAAATACAAAAAAATGAGAAAAAGAAAAAGTGCCTTGGTGAAAACGTAGAAAGAGGTGCCTTGGTAACAAAAATAGAATCTCTACCAAGATGGTGAAAACCTGGCAAATGGCCACCACTTGTTCAAAATTCTCCATCTATCAGTGCAATCTTGGTCTTTCCCAGCTTTAAGTTTTGCTTTAGTTTGTACATATCTCCCGGTTTGTTTCTGCATTCCTGTTTCTCAATAAAGTTAGTCTATACACCAATCAGCTCAAGCGTCTGTATCCTATCAATGCTTAACACTTGGGGGCAATCAATGTCATATCCTATGGCCTCTAGTACATCTTAGACGAGTCATATCCAGTTAGAATCCTTTGAAGCTTTATCCGAGTCAGTCAGTCAGTCTCCTCTCCAGAAAGGATTTTGCATCTACAACAATGCAATCAAACACAAACTAAAAACAATCTATGCTTCTTCATGCTTTTATCTCCTTGTATGCTTACTGATTCGCATTGATATTTTTGCATATTGTATCCCTTTGAGCTCTTCGATGATGTCCTTTACAAGATTTAGAGAGTGATGACTGGGGAGCATAATCTTTTCTTTGTCTTCTGCTTGTATGTGAAAATCTAACAACTTTAGAAATTTTGAATTAAAATGGTGTCCGTCTGTAAGAGCCTCCATCTCGTATTGGATGGCCATGAGTACCTCGACCATTGATACCTCAAAAATTCAAATAATTTTGATCTAACTATTGTCTTTTTGAGTGAGTTCTTTCTCCTACCGTGCAACGCGATCTTGTCTAAGGATGTGAATGATAAAGGGTCACTACGGGTAATTCACACTGGACTTAGAATGATCTCTTGACTATTTGATGTGTTTGTAATGCAAGGCATATTCTAGTCATCACAACGTTGATGTTATGATGCTTATACAAATTGCAATATTAAAATGGACATGATATTCAGGTCATCCTGGCATTTGTGCCTTGGTTCTTATATCTAATCCAACATTCTGAAAATAAAATCAATATTCATATGTCCATGGTTGCCTAACCAGTGGGTGTTGTATTGATCCCTGCGCATACAAATCGATATTCATATGTCTATGGTTTCATAACTAGTGAGAATTGTATTAATTTATCTAGTTACCTAAAAGTTCAATGATGACAACAAATCAACACATGATCAGTGACTAGGTCCTAGGTCCTAGGTTTGCATTTAATTCTGCATTTCATTTTGCACTTTGCATGATCTCACAAATTGCTTGAACACTTAAACAATTCTTCAAAACCAAAAATGCTAAACATGACACAAGGACTGAGCATTGTATGAAGGTTCCTCCAACGAAACAATAAGTAGAATCCTTTTTCAGGATCAAAATTGAAATCTGAGATCATTCATATTATTAACTACTTGCATAATCGACCTTTAATCATCACATAAATCTAGAATTCAACTTAATTGATTATCTAACATCAAACTATCAAAATTTCAACTTGGTCAACTATGGTCAACTCATGGTTTAACCTAGTCAAACTTGGTCTTCTAAACCTCTAAAACTATGCAGAACATGTTCTCGAATGTGTATAACCACTTCTCAAATCAATTAACATACTTCTAAACTATAATGTTGACTTTTCTTGTCAGATTTCAATTTTAATCCTGAAGGGGGCATGGTATTGCTCATCATTCAAGTCTGTAAATCTAAATCTGTAAATCAATATCTTTCTCTCAGTGATCAAGACAACAACCATGTCTAGTTGCTGACTAATCAAAAGTCCTCGTCGCTTGGGGCAAATCTATCATCTTTTGGGGCATATTAGATTCATCGAGATCCATATCAATCTGGTATCCTAAATCTATCTTGTAAACTATATCAGCCTTTCGTAACCATCAGTTCATTAGTGTTATTTCCTTGGTTCTTCATAACTGATGGGTTAAGGATGTGATACCAATATGATTCATATAAGGACATTCAGGTCTAGAATCGTCACTCACTTCTTCACAATCATAAGGTTTAGAATCAGGCATTTTTTACACTTTTTCATAATCACTGGTTCATTGCTGATATAGCTAGCATCATCTTGATTTCTGGTCATCTTGGACCTAGGTAGACATCTTTTTCCAATCTTTCAATTGGTTTCTATCTTGGAATCGGTTCATCTTTAAATCAATCTCAACATCTTTATCATACACAGACTAATCTTTGAACCACCGCGCTTCGCACAGTAATTCAAAGAGGGGCAAAATGTAATACCCCAAAAATGGGCTATAGGTTCATTAACCTTCTACATTTTCAATTCAAATGAAATTGACATCAAAGTCCTAACCTAAGGCACATCTACACATTATCAAAATCCTAATTGATGTTATCTTAATTCTGCATCAGGGAATATTTCCTAAATATTCCTAATTTATCTAATTATCTTTAACTAAATATTATTTGGCGATAAATGTTATTATTTATCCTAAAGATGATTAATTGAATATGATGAATATTTAATTAATTAATTTAATTCTACCACTTAATTATTTAATTAGAGTTAATTGCATTTATTCCTAATTAATATTATTTTTATTTTGACAATAAATCAAAATTCTTACAAACAATCAATTGGATATTTATTTAATTGATTTAAAATTAAAGTTGTCAAATTTAATGATTTAATTAGAATAAAGTTTGATTTAATAATTGATTAACCCATAAATTAATTGTTTTAATTCAAAATCAATTAAGTGGAAAATAAGTCACTTTATTTTTAAATTAATTTATAATTAAATCATGCACAATCAGAAAAGCAGGCAACCAGAAATTAACAATTAATTTTAAAATTAAACTCAACATCTGATGATGAGTTGAAATCTGATCTAAACTCTATTTTGACTTAAACACTACTTTTGCATGATTTTTGTGAGTTAATTATCTCTAATTTCTTGATAACTCAAAAATCAACTTGAGTTTATCAAGAGTGATTTATGGCTTTTCTCTTGCATCCCCAAAGCCCTGGATTTCTATAAAATCAAGGCTCAGCTCTTCATAATGATCAACACTCAAATTTGCACAATTACTCTGGCGAATTGGCGATTGAAGGATTGAGCACTTGCGACAAACGATTTGTGAGATCTTTCATAGTTGATCATAGCTTTTGCATAGTTTCATATCATAGTTTTCATATTCATTCACATCATTCTTTGATTAAATCTGCACTCAATCTCAATTTCATTTCTAGCTTAGATTCATATAGTTTCTCATTCTTATTGCACATAAAATACAACAATATAGATTAATCTACATTCATACAATTTTTCATTCTTTGCATTCAAATCCTTCGTTTAGGTGTTACATTGTCACTGATCTCGATTTCAATCTGAGAACATCATACTCGCACCTACTAGAAGGCAGTAAATTGTTTGGTTAGCATAGTTTCAATTACTTGCAGATTTCAATTTTTGCTAACCTCTAATGTTTTACTGAAGTGTTGTGTCTACAGCTAGGTACATAATTCACATACACAGTCACTTAT
Source organism: Chamaecyparis obtusa (assembly GCA_027943335.1). Lineage (NCBI taxonomy): Eukaryota > Viridiplantae > Streptophyta > Pinopsida > Cupressales > Cupressaceae > Chamaecyparis > Chamaecyparis obtusa. The sequence continues at coordinate 1,303,648 of BSBK01000139.1, read as the reverse complement.
GATAGCACCCCAATTAAACCTAACCTTCCTGTCTCTGATATTTTGAATGAAGAAAATCATCTAAGGCTCTAATATTATTTTGGTGGTAGGTAAGCCCCAGACTCTTCTCAGCAAGGTTAAAAAGTTGTGTGCATCTTCATTCAGAAAAGCCTTGTGGAACTCCAAATTTTCCAATTGTTCCTATTTCTGTGGGTGTGCCAAATAGTCTTCAATGATGATCTTATAAATATTAGGAGTATTTTGAAAATATCTTTGACCATACTTTGGTGACACTTTGTAACAATTGTCTGCAACTGGGATGTAGAAAAACCTCTTCTATAATATCTGGGAAAATATCTAGAACCACTTCCGTAGCTCTATTCTTGACCACCTTTTCATTGGGTATATAATTCTCTACCAAGGTCATGATCATATTAGGCACACTCACTAATATTGTGTCCTGCAACATTTACTAGTCCTACAAGCACCATAGTTGTACAATTTGATGAGTGCCCACTAGGTTCTCATCCTGTCTTAGTAAGGCATCACGATCTCATCTACTGACATATGTCTCTGTAATATCATTATGGAGATTACCTATCTTTCTACGGTGTACATAGCCACTGAAGGGTTACTTTAGGGACATGACAATTTTCATACTAGTGAACCTACATTTATGAGAGACACTCATTAGCAATTGTATTGAGAATAGAAAACTATTCAAAACAACTACGAGAAAAGACTAAAACCCCAAAAAGGAGGGAAAACCCTTAAATTACCAAAACACCAGTGATATCTGAGATAATTAAGTCTCTAGACTCTTTGCTGTTTTAGACATTCACAACTCGACAATATCATCACTGTGAAAGCACAAAAGTGTGAAGCCTTGGCTAGTGTTAGTGCTGGCAAGTCGGAGTTGCGGAGTGTGAGGAATATATCAGAGCGCTAGAGTGCGCAACTCTAACAACTCTTAAGGGATGTGCCTAGATGAAGTTAGTCACTTGGAAGGTTGACATGGCGAGGTTAGAGGATTCTATATGAGTATCGTACTGTGAGACTCATACAAGTATGAAAGAGGTCGACCATGGAGATAGTCGCTCTGAGAGAACCTTGCCATCGCTAGGTTATGGACCTTCAGAGTCTGATGCCCCCGAAAAATCTAGGGTTTATAGATAACCTAAAAACTACTAAAAAAACCCAAATCTAACAAAGAAACCCAAGACTCTCCAAAAAAAACCTAAAAAGAAAACAAGCACACCCTAAATCTAACAAAGAAACCCTAGACTTTAACAAACAAAACCCTAAAAAGGGCAGCAAAGAACAAAAGCTGAAAACAAAGAGAAAGCTACAAACCCTACCTCAAAGGTGAATGGAGACTGACAAATCCTACAACAAAGAGGTCAACGAAGGATGAAGATGCCTAAAAAAGGATCTCAGGTGGTCGCAAATGGTGCAAAATGTGTGGTGTCTAAAGTTTCTAGATGGTAGCAACACCGAAGCTTGAAGTATCAAAAGTTGCAAAATGACAAACTCAATGAAGAAAAAATCCTTTTATAAACTGTGGGGGCTGATGTGGGTAGGTAAGTTTACTGATGTGGGTAGGTAAGTTTAGAAGTGTCAGACTGTGAAAGTTCGACAATCCAGTCTCTGCCTAAGTCCATTTCAGTTCTTGGACCGATTGTGGGGTTGGGCTTTCGGGGTTGACAACATTTTAAGAACATTGAAAGTTTGAAAGGACTAAAAAAATAAGTCCTAAGAGGACTTAAAGCGAATACAAACAACCAACAACTAAAACCTAAAAGAAAACAAAAAAAGGGAAAAAAGGAAAAAAGAAGAGACCAGTAGTGAACCTAAACTAGTACCCAACTATCGGGAGCACACTTGGGCCCACAATCTGACTCACTAAATACCCAACCAAGTTCACCTCTAGGACTCTAGACCACTCAAAAGGCTAAAAGATCCAAGAAAAAAGGGGGGGGGCATTAGGTCAAGTGTCCAAAATGGGGTGCATTGTGGAACCACAACAAATAGAACACACACACACACACAAAGAGAGAGAGAGAGAGAGAGAGAGAGAGAGAGGAGTAATGATATAGATAGAGGGAGATGAAGAGAGGAAAGACGGGGAAAGATAAAGAGTAAAATAGAGATAAAGATATAGACTAGGAGAGATGGAGGGAGAGGTAGAGATAATGAAAGACATATAGAGAGGTGGAGGGGGGAGATAGAGATAGATATAGTGAGAGATAAAAGTGGTATAGACAAATAATAAAGATAGAAGCGTTCTAGAGAGAGTGATAGAAAGGGGGGAATATAGAGAGATAGAAATTGGGGGAGATAGAGAGATAAATATATAGAGTATGAGATATGAAGTTAATGAGAGAGGGGGGGAATGATATAGCTAGAGGGAGATGGAAAAAGGAGAGAGTGGGGAGATAAAGATAGAAAGATTGAGTCAATGAAAGAGGGGGAGATGGAGAGATAAAAAGATAAATATATAGAAAGTGGTATAATTTTTATTAACAATAACACATCAACCATGTCACTCTTTATCCGATCTCAAGTTTTTGTGGACAACGATCACTATAGTAAGGCAAAGGATAATAGAACACAACCGGAGAATATAGGTTAGAGGTACATTGCTATCAAAAGGCAAGTCAATCTGACGCTGATAAACATTTCAATCATCAAAAAATATTTGATTTCTATCTTACAAAAATAAATCAAAACTTTCTTATTCATTTATTTTTATTATAATAATTAAATCAATTTAAAAATATTATAAATACTAACAATATTAAATTGTTTTATTTATAAAAACATACTTCTTATTAAAAAAAAATCAGATGACATTAGCTTTATCAATTCAAAATTCCAAAAATTCAGCATCATAAAAGATTCTGATGGGCATTAATAATATCAGTCAATGACAACCCAATTATATTGTCACTCTCACAAAAATCAATATGATGACAGGTCTACCTGTGAGTGCATGGAAAAGAGGCAAAAATAGACGTTTTGAATATCCAGGCCCATGCAATCTTGTCAGTGTATTGCCTCTAGCAATTTGCAGATTGCCCATAAGATTGAAAACTAGGTCTATAAGTCTATTTTTCATCATTTGTACAAGTGGCGATGGGGGCGTTTTGGGTATCTATCATAAATCGCAAGGTGGCAGTGAAAAAAAAAAACTTAATAAATGTGAGGGCCCCAATTAACTACTATTTCACTTGGTCCAAATCATCCGCCTTTTCATTCTTTTGCTTTTGGTATCATAAATCATCGTATTTGGCTTTTGCAGACACTACCCTTTCTTTTCATTGGAAGAATGAAATCAAAAATGTTTCTGCCAATTTTGTTGGGGGGGAGACGCGACGAATCTGACTATTTCTTCTCATCCACAACGTGGGATATAAAAATTATTTATGTCATTGACAAATGGCATGGTGTGGCAGAAGAGGAAAACCGCCGTAGTGAGGGAAATGGAGGCCCACGTTTTTCCCTCTACAAATACCATTGAAAACATACCGTAATTTAAATTTTTTAATATATGTTTTAAGTTTATTTTTTTAATTTAGTATGTAGATGCTTACAAAATGATCATGTCATTATATCAAATATTCTTTAATCTTAAATTATATATTGAAAAATATATTTATATTATATATAATCATTTACATCAATTTAAGTTAAATAGGTGTCACTTAAAGAAACTTTTGGTCTTATTTTTAAATCATTTGTGGAGTACATGAAGTCAATTGATTGGCTATTTAAAAAATGATGTTCTTGCAACAAAGGTATCAATAGTGAAGTGATATCTTCAAATCAATTGAGATCTAAACACAATTGAAATAAAACCTTTTAATCAAAATGATAATAAGGCTACATTATCGACATGCTCATGTTGTGTTTGCGATAGAGAGATGGATGTGGAGAGGGAGGGAAATATAACGAGACAAAGAAGAGAGGTTTAGATAGACGTGAAAGAAATAAATACATAGAGATGAATAAAGAGGGGGGGGAGATAGAAAGATAAAGATAGAGATAGGAAGTCAAATATATATAGAGGTAGAGAGGAGGAGAGATATAGGTTACAAAGAGATGAAGGGACAACAAAATAGACATAAAGGGAAAGATGGAAGAAGAAATATGGAGAGATAGTGATAGACGAAATAACTTTAAGAAACGCCCCAAGTAAATGTGTAAAATCCTTGTGAATGTTTCATTATTTTAAGGAAAATATTAATTTGGTTAGCAATTTTTTTTAATTTTATAGAAAAATATCAATTTCTATTGGTGGATTTTTTTCAATTGTATGAAAAATTTAGAAACTTTTGGTGAATTTTCATTGTTGTAGGGGGAAATAATAATGTATTTGGCAATTTTTTTAATTTTAAAGGAAAAAAGTTTAAGTGTATTGGCAATTTTTTTTATTTTTAAGGAAAACGTATTTAATTGTATTGACGAGTTTTTTATTTCGTATGAGCAAATATTTAATTGTATTGGTGAATCTTTCATTGCTTATAGGGAAAATATAATTTTTTTAGCAATTTTTTTCAATCCCTAGAAAATTGAAGAAAAAGTTGGTGAATGGATACTTGTATTAAAATTATCTTTTGTCTTCCCATTCTATTAATAGCCACTTGTCATGAGCCTTAAATAATGGACCATCACATCACACCTTGAGAGAATATAGCTTTGATTTATTGTTTGCAAGGTGTTATCGATAATCGTTGCCATAGACACACATACCTAGCAACCATCATTTCACAATTGTATACTTATTATTTATGGCCGTAGGATGATCTCAGACCAATGGTAAAAATTCTATTTCAAACCAAAGTTTTGAAGGACATGAAGTTTTACATAAAGTCTTTAGAATTAGAGACACATGAATGATTGATAAGGTTATGTTGTTGCATAGTGTCATTTATTCATCACTAGATATGTGTGATGGACATTAAATAAATTTCCTGTCATACACTCTTTTGATGCCTGCATAGACATTCCCATGTGCGATCTATGCAAGACATCCACTTTGGTACTGACAAAATAATGGTATTCCCACACTCTTCCATAAATGGTAAAGATTTATAGAGATGTCAAATATTTAACTTTAACTCATTATGTTCGAAGATACATGTGGCTTCCTTTGACCTTTGTAAAGGACAAGGGAATTAATAGGGTTAAATAAGGAATTAATGAGTTATTCTCAACATATGAAATTATAAACAAACAGGGTGGTGTTTTTAGGCTATTTATACATGGTTTAGGCATTTTTCTTCTTCAATTCTCCTTGGGTAGACAAAGTGTGCTAGTTGGGTGAAGAATCCAATTTAGGCTTTTTCTTCATCATTTCTCCCTAGGTAGATAGAGTGTGGTACCTGGGTGACGAATCTGAAGATGGATACTCCTATTTGGTTGACAATTGAGAAGACATAGGCTACCTTTTTGGATGTTATCATAGACCATAGGCTATATTCAGTTTGTAGGGAGGTTGGAATGTTTACAATTGAAGTCATGATGATGGTGTTGGGTCATTAATTTTTGGTATCTATTGAAAGATATCAAGTGAATACAAACATTATGTCCTAGTTTTTGGCCTATCTTTTGAACCTCACAAGAGATAAGGTGGAGATACTATTGTTGTTAAGGTAGGTGTTTAAAAAGACTTTCTAGGGGATCACGTACATATTGTTGCCCTGGCAGAAATAGGGGTGAGGGTCCCATGGCCAAGGGATATACTCAGGCTCTCTAGCTAGGGAAAAATGTAGCCCACCATCCATTTATTATGAGTTTGAAAGATGAAGAACTGGTGCAAAAAGGAAGTGTACGAAGATTGGAAGAGATTTCCTTAGTAAATAGTCTTTTATTGATGAAATTAAAGACTACAAATGGTTGGAGGAATTTTTAGAGCTTCTCATCTTTGAAACTTTCTACAAAGAATGAAGGGATGAAGAGCTCCCTACATTTTTGAAATGAAGAGTTTTTTTGTTTTGTAGGTGATGATTTTTGGAGATGCATTTATCACTAGTGATAGCAGAGCTAAATGGTGTAGATACCACTACCGTACCACCTCTTGATTTTTTGTGGTTCAAAATACCACTTTTTGGTTTTTGGAGTGATTATTGTAATTGGGGTAGAATTAGGGGTATTCCAAGTTTCAAGTGTAACCATAATTCTATGGGCTTTCACATGTGTTAATCTTGAGGAGGGTTTCAATTTTTTTACTTCCCAAAGCTTATATGGGGATTCTATTGGTGTTCAATGTAAATATTCATAAACATATTAATGAAACTTTCGTAACTTTAGTTGCCTTTTACAAATAAAAATGCTTTGGAGAAGATTTTAGATTTTGAATGAAATGGACAAAGGGTTTGTAGTAAAATTGTTTCCCATCTTAGTGTGTGATTCTGTGAATCTCTAACAAATATTGTCTCTAAATGCATTATATTATTTCTGAGAGATAGAAAGTTAGCTTTAAATCTAAAGTTTTAGAAATTAGAATACAAAATCATCTCCATACAAAAAAGTTAAAAAAAATAGAAAGTTCTTTTTAAATCTAGATTTTAGACTTTTAACTTATTTTAATTATAATTTGAAATTGTTATTTTATTTTAAAATAAAATCTTTATTTTATTTATTTTATTTATTTTATTTATTTTATTAGTATTAGATAATTATTATAATTTAATTATTTAAAATAAAATAAATAATTTATGAATCTTAAATGAATATATAAATTCTAATTCTTGTAATCACCTGAAAATGGACAAAGACAATTAAGTAATAAATCAAAGCAAATCAAGGAAAATCAAAGAAAATCAAGGACAAGATCAAGGCAATTGAATTAAAACAAACATTTAGCCAATCAAAATTAAAATCAAGTCTTAATTCAAGATAAATCAAAATCAAGAGCATTTTAATCAAGTGAAATCATATCAATGTGCAATTAATTCTATTAATTGTATAGTTTGAAATTAAATCAAATTCAACCCATTCAAGGGGTACATGGCTAAATAAATTCAATTAAATCAATTAATAAATCCTAATTTCCCTCAACAAGCCAAAAGGGGAGGAAATTAAATCAACCAATAGGATTTAAAGAAATGCATTCACATGGATCAAGCCAAATTCAATCTCAATCACTCAAAGTGAAAGAGCATCTTGTCCACTCATCTTGTCTACTTGTCCCAAGCTTTGAAGACACAATATTTAAATTGTCTTCAAAGGGTGGAACCAAAGATTCAACTCAATCTTAATCATGATCAACACAACTACACCCCCTACCCTTGCATAAATCTATAAAAGGAAGACCAAAATCAATCATAATTCATAACCACACATCTGAAAATTGCATCTAACCTCTTGAGAATTATAGCTAGAAATGCAATTTAGGAGCAATTTAGCATTTCAATTTGAATTAATTGTTAGCATTTTCTTTATCATAATCATTTCTCATTCTAGGACTGTCATTAATGGTAGCTTGCTGAGAGCTTCACATTAACACTCTTAGATAGAGAGCCATATGATGCTTAATTGTGTTTTATTTTCTAAATAGAGTACTAATTGTGGTTTATTTAGTTTCTATTTCATTTATTGTTCAATACTAATTCTATGAAGGTACTAAATTTTGTACAAAAAAAGTAAAAAAGGAAAAGAATCAAGTGTTGAAAACCACGTTGTGGCAACATTAGATCTAAAAGAAAAAGAAATAAAGGATGTTTTCAAAGGTGAAAACCCAATTGAGGCACCTAAGGAAGGGTGTTTGGATGCTCTACCTGAACATTATGAAGAAAGATCTCCAATTTTGATCGAGCCTATAGAAAATATAAACATTGGATCAGAAACTGAGCCAAAGATCATACACCTAGTGACATCCTTATCTAGTGAAGAAAAGAAAGAATTCATAAAAAATTTCAAGGAAAAGCAAATCAATTTTGCTTGGTCATATGATGATATGTCAGGATTGGATCCAAACTTGATTATGCATCACCTAAATATCAAAGGAGTAAAACCAGTCAAACAGAAGTTAAGGAAGATGCATCCACATATAGCCTTGCTAGTAAAAGTGGAATCGGAGAAATTGCTAAAGGTGGGATTTATCAGAGCCATTGATTATGCACAATGGATTTCAAATATTGTACTAGTTTCAAAAGAAAATAAGTCCATCAGGATTTGCACAGATTTTAGAGACTTAAACTTGGCATGTCCTAAAGATGACTTTCCTCTTCCAAGCATAGACGCCATTGTAGACTTAACAGCGGGCCATTCCATGTTTTCACTTATGGATGGATTTAGTGGCTATAACCAGATCAAGATAGCACCCGAGGACCAAGATAAAACAATATTTACATGTGCATGGGGGACATTCTGCTGGAATGTTATGCCCTTTGGTCTAGAGAATGCCAGGGCAACATATCAAAGGGCCATGACCACAATATTTCATGATATGATGTATAAGTTCATGGAAGATTATATAGATGACATATTAGAAAAATCTCATTCAAGGGAGGAGCATCTACCCATTCTAGAGAAAATTTTTGACAGATTAGAGCAATTCAAAGTAAGGCTCAATCCTAAAAAGTGTGCATTGGGGTCCAATCTGGAAAATTGCTAGGCTACATTGTATTGGCTAAATGAATAGAGGTGGATCCCACTAAAGTCAAGGCCATTATGGAGATGGAAGCACCTAAAAACATTAGCCAAATGGGGTCTAGATTTAATAGGAATGATTTATCCACCATCCTCGAATGGTCATAAATTCATCATCATGGAAATGGAGTACTTTACCATATGGGTGGAAGTTGTACCCTTATCAACTGCAACGGGAAAGCATATATCTTTGTTTATCCTAAATCACATCATTTGTAGATATGGAATACCTCATGCCATCATAATAGATAATGAAAAGCACTTCAAAAATAAAGACCTAAAGGAGTTATGCACAAAGTTTCACATGATCCATCATTCTTCATCAATCTATTATCCTCAAGGTAATGGACAAGAAGAAGCAACAAATAAAAACATCTTGAAGATATTGAAGAGAATGATGGACAATTCAGGTAGAGATTGGCACATAAAAATAAACCCGACCTTATGGGCGTATAAAACAAGCATAAGAACACCAACAAGAGCTACACCTTTCTCCTTGGTCTTTGGAACAGAAGCAGTTTTGCCTTTGGAGGTACAACTTCCATCCTTAAGGGTATCTCTTCATGGTTTGATAAGTGAGGAAGACTATAGAGTTTCTAGGTTGCATGAACTAGAACTCCTAGATGAGAAACAACAACAAGCATTTGATCATTTAAAGGTATATCAAAATAGAATGTCAAGGACTTATAACAAGCATATCAAGTCAAGAACATTTCAAATAGGTGACCTAGTTTTGCAAGAGAATCTCAAAAATCAAGCAGAAAGGGAAAAAAGGGGAAAATAGGAAGCAAACTAGTTAGGACCTTTTGTTATCACCGAGTCTTTTGGCACTGGAACCTACAAATTAGTGGATTGTGATAGAGAAGAGCTACAAGAACCTATCAATAGCATACATCTAAAGAGGTTCTATACATGAAGTAGATGAAAGAGTATAAAGAGTATCATAAATCAGATAGAAAGCATCATATTTATTGTATATAGTCAAAAGAGATCTTGAAAATACCAAAAACATTTGAAAAGTAGAAAAGATAAAAAATAGTGGAAAATTGAGCATGAAGAAAGCTAAAAACATTCACATATGATGCTCAAAAAAATATGTTGTCTTGGTGAAAACCTAGCAAATAGGTGCCTTGATGATTCAAAAAATTTGAAAAAAGAAAAAAAAATACAAAAAAAGAGAAAAAGAGAAAAAGTGCCTTGGTGAAAACCTAGCAAATAGGCACCTTGGTAGCAAAAAAAAAAAAGAGAGAGAGAAAAAGATTTAAAAATAGAAAAAAAAGAGCAAGATCCATTCAATCGGTGAAAACCTGGTAAATAGGCACCATTGAAAGTCCAAGTCAGTCGCATACCTAGAAGGTCACCCTTGTAAATATTGCATTTGCCAGCATTTGTATATATTGCATAATAAAACCCCATAGTTGCATTTGCAAGTACCTAAAGATTTTGGTCATCTAATCTGTAAATTGTCCTAAGTCCCACAAATGTAATCATATCAAACTGGGGGCAATCTACTCAAAAGGAGGGAGGATTCATCAAAGCAAAATTCAATCATGGAATCAATTCATCAAAAACAAAAATGAAAGTGGAACACTTAATCAAATCTACATTCTAATCTAATTTGAACCAAATGCAAAATTTGATCTGAGATCTTACATGACCATATCTTTATCAGGATTAAAGTATGAAATGGATGGAACTACACTTGAAATATGGATTTGAAAAACATTGCAAAAGAATTTCTAAGTGTTCACTTGATTGATGAAATCATGTCTTTCTAGCGAATTGATGAAACTATTAAACTAGATAAGCTATGATGAAAGCATGATATTTTGGTCAATTTTTGAATGACTGTCTTAAAATCAAAGTTTTAAATCATGTATTATTTTTCTAAGGACGTGATCATCAAAGAATCATCGAGGACTTGTACATAGGATAGAACTAAGATTTTTGTTTGTTTATCGAAAAGGATACCTTGGCTATTTTGATCTTTAATATCATAACACCAAAATCCACTTGCAACATAGAATCTAGCAAAATCAATATTCACACTCTCATGATTGGCTTCAATCAATGATAGTCGTACCAGAAAGAGATGGGAAAGCAAAGAAAGAGGTGCAAAAAGTATTCATATCATCATGGTTGAACTAGTGATGGTTGTACTAAATGGGATTACAAAATTGCTCAATGATGATTATAAGCTCCAAATTTTTGAATAATGACAGTTAGTTGCATACATCTTAGATTAAATGCATTTAATGTATATTTCCTTTCTTAGCTTAATTTAATTCACAAGAGGGAAAATTGACAAAAGAGAAAGGGGGTGTATTCAAATAAAAAATCAAAGGATTTTCAAAAACAATTGTAAGTGATCGAGTGTGTTGGAAATAAAAAACAAAGTGCATTCCATTAGTTCACTTGCATTGATTAAGTTCATTTTTAAGTATTGTTTTGAGTTGCATTAAGTCACATATATTAAACCTTTCATTCATTTAAATGTGTCCAGTATTTGAATCATTAAGTTCATTGCATTAGATTGCATATATCATTAAAAGCCATTCAAATTACATTCATTGCATTAAGTGGCATTCATTTTAAGATTCATCTCATTTAGGGTGCATTCTTTTACATCAATCTGTTAAGTACATTGCATTAGTTAAACATCCATTGCATTTATTAAGATCATTCATCATTAAAGGCATATCATTTAGTGAAACATGGCATTATCCATTAAAGTTCATTAGAGGACATTCATGATAGTATCATTCATCTATATTGCATATAACATGTAGAATCATTAATCATTAAGTATCTAGGATCATTGCATCATTATATAAATCCATCACATTTGCATATCAAAAGAAATACATTCATTATCCATTATACATTATTCATTATCCATTTAACACATCCTATATCATTTACATCCTATATATCAATAATCATTAATCATTAAATCATTGCATTCATCCATCTATTCTATGTCATATATAAGACAATCATTTAAGCATCATTAGGACATATGCATACATTTCAAACACTGCATTATGAAAAGCTCAAAACAAAGCATATAGAAGATAGAATCATCTAGATCTGCATATCATACTAAAAACCTAAAAAAAGAGATCCAACACATCATGACATCATATATAGTAAAATCTATCAAACTAAGAATCACAGTCTATGGTACCGTCATCAAAAAATGAGCAGAATATCAGAGTCTATCAAATGATCATAAAAGCAATATTTGAACATCAATGTCTATCAAAGTATCAGCATAAGCAACATCAACAAATCAAAAATGATACAATAGAGTCCAAATGTCTTGATAATAACAACAAAGAAAGGAGAACATATATATCATCAAATAATCAGAATATCTCAAAGGGCTGAACCACCGGTATCATCTCCATGATCAAGACCAAGAGCACTATCTGGAGGCTGACTTGAACTAGGCTATGACCCATGTTGACTCATCAAAGCCATAAAGGCATGCATCATAGAACTCAACTATCTCATCTCCTGTCTAATCTCAGAGACATCGGACTGTAAAGCACGAACCTATGGTGCAACCACACTGGGAGCTTACACTGCAAAAGACTGTGGTGGAGGAATCGAAGAAGATGGAACTAAGAATGATGGAACAAAGCTGGAAGAAGATGGATGTGATGATGAAGATGGCATCGAAGTAGAAGCTGAAGCAGAAGCATGTTCCTATGGAATAACTAGTTGTATACCCTGCTGAGTAGGAGGACCCTGTGCCTGCTTTAGTAAAACTTGTGCCACCTGTGCCTCAACCTCTCTCTCCCGTCTAACTTTGGGTCAACCAGGATCTCTAGAAACCTGATGCAATGCTCTGTCCACACCACCTCTACCCGGAGGAGGAATTGGAGTAGCAACAATCACTAGGATATGAACCCTACCTGCTCTGACTGCTCGACGACCACATCATCCACACTATCCCCTAATCCTACCACCACCAACATCCCCACCATCATCATCTCCACCATCATTTGCATCATCCCCCACAACACCATCATCTCCATCTGATAGCTCATTAATAGTTGGAACTCTCTCTGCAGGAGCAATAAACCTAGGAAAAGGGTACCGATGCAACCAAGCAGCATACTCATGAGTGATCCCTGCATCCATAATTTTCTCCCTCATAAACCAAGTAAGATATCCAAGATCCTGGATCTCTCTGACAGCTCTCCCATAATCAACACATGGACCCCACAATGATCTCTCCGCCTACACTCGAGCATACATCACTACTCCCTATGGCATACCCTGTGTGCGCCCATACTGATGTAGAACTCTCCAGAAGCAGAACCTCTCAATAATATATGTGGAACACCCGATCATCCATTGACGGCAAAACATGTAAGGTAGCTCAGAATCATCCTCAGGCCAAGCCTCACAACCAATATATGGCCTCCAGACAACAATATCCATGTCATCAATGACACGATGCCAGTATTCAAGCTTACCCATATGGGTCTGGATAATAATACCCTCATACATCCACGAAAATGGCCAACCTGCATGGTGATCTTGGGCTATAATAGGACGTGTCACTGGGATATGCTCCCAAGTCCAAAGGATAGCTCCTTTACCGAATGAATGATACTAATGACAACCATTAATGCTCAAATAGGAATAACATTCTCCACCTTTGGCATTAGTATCAAAACTTTATGTATATGTACCAACTACCAAACAAACATACAAACTACTAACTCCCCCTTTGTACATGCTCTCAGTGTGAAGTACATACTGGCATATATATATATATATATATATACGTAGAATTTCCCCTTTTTTGAGATTAATACCAAAAAATAATATACTTACAACTTGTCAAAAATATGTTGATGGTTTTTCTTGAGTGAATCCAAGAGGTTTTCCCATTCCTCTTTCAATTTCTCAAGAGCAATGTGCTCTAAATCAACTTGTGCATGCATGTCAAAAATGTTTTCTAGTATTGAAATTTTTGGAGTGGAAACTAAATTATTTTCCTTAATGACATGTCTCTCCATTATCTTAAGATGGGGAAGCAACTCAGCCTGAAGCTCGGTTATTTTTTCTCTAATTAGATCCTCTTTCTTCCTCAAATCAATTCTTAATCGCTAAAGTTCTTGAATCTTTGAAAAATGCTTAAGAAATGCATTGGGCTCGGTTAAAGAATTATTTGCACTGACCTATATTTCTTCATCAAGTTTCTTCATATGTTCATTAAGCTTACTAGTGAAGTGGTCTACAGTGCATAACTTATACAAAATTTTAATTATTTGTTGAATTATGATTTCAAGCTTGGTAACAACCTCTGAGAGCTTGACCTTATTGATTGCCACTTCCTCGCTTATTTTCTCTACTAATTTTAACTATATTTTTGCTTATGCATGTTCTTCCATTCTCTTTTTTGCATCTACATCAGGGGCATTGATGTGTTTGATTAGAGTATCAAGTTGATCAATGTGGGAGTTGCCTCATCAACATTGATGTCAGGGACTACTTGCATCAGAATATCTCTAACTTCCTCTAAAACTTGATTGCTCTCACTATCCTTTTTCATTTTATCATGTGTAGCCTTCCTTGTGCATAATTCACCATACCTTCTTAAGGATTCAGGGTCTAAGGTCCTAGGGTCACATTCTAGAATTTCAATAACTTCATCTAGTGTGACAAGACCCTTACCATGTTTTTTCTTTTTCTTCTTCTCTGGTGTAGGAGATTTAGTGTAAGGAACTAGAGCTTTGGTCTCCAAATTTGGATTTTCTGTCTCGGTAGACACACTCTCTTCCTTAGATTTTCCAATGACCAGTGTCTCAGTGGCTTGTCCTTCGGCATCATGTTTGGTGTCTATTGTAGCTGACTCTACAGGTTGATCCTTTTCTTGTTCTTTGGTTTTAGCCTCTTTATTTTCAGGCTCATTAGAATATTTATACTCTGTATACCCTATCCCTCAGGTGTATCTTTTTATTGCTGGAGTGTAGAGCCTTCGGGTAAATTTTGTGTAACAATTTCAATTTCTTGCACCAATATAGGTAAGTCACCCAATATTTCACCTATTCGTGCCTCACTAGGTGCATTCTCGTCAGTGGTGTCTGTAGCAGTGTTGATATCTTCATCATTATTTACATCATTAGGATCTTCATTTTTTATGTCCTCAATAAAAACATTATCTATCTCGATGGTTACTAGATGTTTGGGATCATCCTGTCTATATTCTTAACTATATCTTGTTGGGTAAAAGTCCATAGCATAAGTTTCATCTGCTACCTCAATATCGGATATGTGGATTGGCTCCTTGGTGGTTGTGTCTGCATTATCCGAGTGAAATCCTTTACCTTTCTTTGTATTCTTCTTCCCGGGAATGATAGCTAGTGCCAATTGATCAACTTCTACCCTAGCTTCTAATTTTTCTTTATTATCAGTAGTCATATATACATACTAATTCAATTTATGTTGAGAAAGTCTACCCATTTCCTTTATATTCTCAACTAATTCATCTACTGATTGACTCTTATTAAAAACAACCTTGAATTTACCATGATCTTATTCTTCTTCCTCGGAGTCTACATCATCATTGGCTCTTATCAACATTCTCCTCTTTTTTAGGTTGCTTGGAGGTGACTTGGGCACCTCTCTTTTTCTTTTGATATGTTTTGGTAGGATTTGGCCTTTATATTTTAGCAATTTCTTTCTTCAAGAGTGGAGAAGTAGTTGTTGAGGATCTTTTCCTTTCTTTTGTAGGTGTTTCTCCTTGTTTCCTCTTCCTTATGGACTTTACTGATGCATCTTGGATATCTTTATCTGACTCAGTCTCCTCCACGTCATGTTCACTATTGCCAATTATCAATTGTTCCTCGGTTTCTTCTTCAACCGGATTAGCTACAGGTACTTCTTCTTCTTCATCATCTCCAAATTGCTTTGTCAGAGTATCTATCATCTTCTTGTATTTTTTACTAACTTTCACTTTGACGAGATCCATCTTTATTCTTAACTTGACCTCTTCATATGTTCTGAACCTAGTTGCCTTTGGATCTTTGGGCTTGGTCAACAATGTCTTTATTGACTTAGAAGCTCAGTCAATATCTAGTTCATAGCCCATTGGGGATAACCAAGAAGTCCTCAGTTCAACTACCTTGATTAATGTGGTGTCGATGTCCACTAGGAAACATATATCATCCTTATGTTTTTCTACCAACTGACCTGGTATCCTGCTCCTTTGATGCATTCTATCTTTGAATTGTTTAAAATAAACATCAATGTAACAATAAAAAAATTCTAACCTATACTTTGAATAAATTTACTGATTTGTATAATAACAGGTCAGTTGACATCCCAGTCAACATTATCGACTAATGGGAAAAAAATTTCATGTAGAAAAATATATAGACCAGTACAAAACCAAACTTACACATGTTTATCTTTGTTTCTCTTATAGTTCTCATGTTCGCCTCTAATTGTTTCAATAGAAGCTCGGGGAGGTCAAATTGAAAACCTTTCTTAATAATCTTGTAGGTGATGTCTACAGCTCCACAAGGTACACTATTCGGCCTACTTGATTAAAATATATTATATCCTACAACATAAGCTTCAAACCTTATCTCAAGATCAAAAATTGTGTTGACTCTCATACCTCTACCATCCCATTCTTCTCATGTAAGCTTCTTGGTCTCAGTCCTCGGTGCACTCCTTATGGCTTTCACTTTATCAGTAATAAGGTAACTTGTAACCGCATGTATGATGTCCTTTTATATCTTGGCTGGTTCATCTATCCATAAGTTCCCTTCATGTACTCAACTCAAAACAACCCTAATCCACTTAGACTTAAACTCTCTCAAGAAATATAGGGAATTCATCAATCCCTTCACCTTTAGGTGTTTGTGCTCATCTTTGAGCTTCATGTTCACACTCAGCTCTTGGTAAGTGGATTGAAGCTCAAAATCTTTGATTTTACCGATCTTTCCATGGATGTAAGCCTAAATGTCTTGAACCAATAAAACCCTAGGTGGTATACTTGAAAATGCACTAGTTTGATCAATCTGTGATGCAATTTCAGGGTGCAATTTATATTTTAGTTCATCATAGGTTGCAAACTTAATCAATGTGACCTTCTTGTCACTTCTGGAATTAGATTTCATGACCTTGGATGAGGATTCCATAGTTTCTCAAATTTAGGGCTCGCAAAGATTCTTTTAAAACAACTCTGCAGTCGAGGAACTTACTATAGGTTGTGATTAACTTTCTCAGGATCTTCTCAAATCTTTTCTAAAAGTTTTGAAAATTCTTCACTCAAATCTTCTCAGCTCACTCTAGTTCTTCTCGTGATCGTTGTGTAAAGAAATGACTAAGTTCATCGTGTATTTATACAAAAATTTCATTTCCCACTCAAACTTTCACATTAAATGCTTTACCTACCACAACTCGGTAATTGGTTGCACTTGGTTTACACATTAAAAACTTTATCTCAGGTAACACTTAAGATATTACTCGGTTGATACCACAACTCAGTTAACCTTGCCAATATTTATCGACTAGCAAACATTTACTCAGTCATGCTTTTACCGACTATACATAATTTAAGTTCTAAGCATGTAATCCCATAATGCATCTCATTTCACATTGATTTGGTGTGCATCTACTAGATATAAGGAACTGTTGAAAAATATAACCGATTTGAAATTCAGTTCCATACATACCTTCATTGATTTAGGTGGAGGTGGTGATGTCACCTAATCCAATGGATGAGTTGTCACTGACTATTGTGCTTGATCCAACATTTTCATTTGATTTTTTTCTCCACATTTGATTTCTTCAATTGTATTTCCATTTGTATTTGTTTATATCTCTAGCTCGATTTCTATAATCCTTGCTCAAGTGACCAACCTTGTGATAGTGAAAACATGCCAATCCAGTACTTGTCCAATTACGAGATCTTCCTCTCCGGTTCTTTCTCATGCAATTTTTTGCTACATGTCCATACTTGCCACATGTTGTGCAATTAACCCAAGTGTTGTAATCCCAAGTATATGCATTACCTTGCCTTCTTGGTTGATATGATTTGGTATGTTCCTGCGGTGTCCAGACTTGCTTCATTTTTGTCATGTATTCTTGTGACATGTTTCTATGCATGTTGCAAGTGCGATAACATTTCTCCATATAAGGTTTCTTAGATGTCCTTTTCAAATTTGATCTACACTCATGTGGCTAATGTCCATACTTATTACAGTTATAGAAATAACCATTAAATTTAGGAATGGATTTAGGAATACCTTTTTCTTTTCTTATGCAAACACTTGATGTGTGGCCTGGTTTTCCACAATCATAACATGTTATATTCTTTGACCTTGGATTAGCATAGGCATTCTTCTATCTAACTTGTCTTGATGACTCTCCTTGCTTGGTGTAGCTTAAACCAGTTGTGCTATCAAGTCTTATCTGACTAATAAAAAATTCATCCATTCTTTTAGTACTTTCCTCAACTTTCTTGATCATCTCATTATGTTGTTGTTGCATCTTTACTTCATTCTTCAATCTTTCATTTTCCTCCCTTAATTCACTGATGTCTTCCAATTTCCTTGTAGCTCACTTTTTACTCGATTGACTTCCTAACTTATGACAACAGAGTGATTAGATATTTCAAAGTGATGCTCGGTGAGTCTCAGTATCTCAAATTCCTTCTCTTGCAACTTGTCAGTCATTTGCATCCTGTCTTCAATAGCCAAAAAAAATTTCTTGTTCTACTTGCCTTGCATTTTTCATGACGTCAATCATTTTGACCATTTGTGTCTCTTGATCGATATGCAGTGCTTTTACTTGTTCAATAAGATGTAGATTCTTTTCAGATAGATCTAATATGGTTCTTTTAGATGCATCATATATGCTACCAGATCCAAATCTAGATACCTCAAATGGATCATCTATCTCTTCTTCAAGATAATCAGTCTCATTATATCGAATTTCCATATCCTTCCTCTTGACCAATAACTTCTCTAGTTCTTCTTTGGCTTCTTAGAATTAATTCAATATAGGTCTACATCTGTAATCTTTGATTCTCAATAGTCTTATCCAACCTATATCTTTCCATTCTTACATCTTTTCTCTTTAGTGATTAAACTTCCTTAACAAAATATCTAGCTCTGATACCAATTGTTGGGATTATGGAAAGATAAGTACTGAGAGGAGAGGGGTGAATCAGTACCCTCAAATCTTTTTCAAGACTAAAAACTTTTTAGGTGTAGATAACATTAACCGACTAAATCCATTGTATGAAACATACATTCAAATATAACTGAAAATGTAATTGCATGTAATCTAATCAATAAACCATACATGAAACTTCATACACATAACACAAAATATTTTGGTATCGCAGAAACCCTTGTTAGAAGGTAAAAACTATGGTGGGGATGACACCCACAAATATTCACTACTGCAGTAACAAAGTATGCCGATTAAGCCTATAAAATGTGATCATTTATGGTGATCTTACCCTATTAGGAGTAACAATAAGATCAACTAGATCTACCTTGTTAAAGGATTTTAACAACACAATACATGTGTGTACTCGGTTAAGAGATTTAAACAAAAACTGTTAAGTCCACTATGTTAGGAGATTTTGAATCTAAATAGTAATAGTAAAATGTATCTATAATTAGCAACTCAATCTTGCCTGATTCAAATCAATAATATACAATAATGATATCACATTGTAGTGATGTATGTGTCCTTCTATTCTGCTCGACAGCCTTGAAAACATTCTGAAAAATTGATTACTTCTCTCAAATCCTTTTGTCAAAAACCATATCTGATCTCCTGATGTCCTCGGTGTGGCTACTCCTTCATGATAGATTATCATAATGACATCTTAACACATTTTATATCAAACTATCTTGACCTAATTAGGGTTTTACAATATCTTAGAAAACCTAAGATCAATGGTAAAAAAATTAACCTAGATCTAATAGTACATAGGAATCATACACAATTTAATGATTACATCCGTATTTAAATTTTTCTCGATCTTGGTAAACCATTTTCTTGATCGGTGTGAACTATTTACATTGATGTTTGTGCCATTTCAAACTACTATGTTGTTTCCCGTTTTACTCAGTGTTCACTACATTCTTCATTCGGTAATTAACTGGTGCTCAGTTCATATGAATGCTCGTTGACCATTGTTCTCAGTAGTCGGTACTTGGTAATCATCTAGCTCGATGAGAGTACTCAGTCAAAGCCATGTTCAGTTAACTTGAGATCTACCTTTGTCCTTCTTGGTGTAGGCATAATGTGTTTTGACCGACTGTCATGTTTGTCTGCTTCACCAATTGAATGATACTAATGACAACCATTAATGCTTAAATAGGAATAAAATGGTCCCCCTTTGGCATTAGTATTAAAAATTTATGTATATGTACCGATTGCCAAAAAAAATACTAA
The DNA here is from genome assembly GCA_027943335.1 of Chamaecyparis obtusa. NCBI lineage: Eukaryota > Viridiplantae > Streptophyta > Pinopsida > Cupressales > Cupressaceae > Chamaecyparis > Chamaecyparis obtusa. The sequence continues at coordinate 1,283,569 of BSBK01000139.1, read as the reverse complement.
CTACTAACTCTAAAAAATATACTGACTCCCCCTTTGTACATACTCTCGATGTGAAGTACATACTGACATATATATACATAGAATTTCCCCCTTTTTGAAATTAATGCCAAAAAATAATGTACTTACAACTTGTCAAAAATATGTTGATGGGTTTTGATGCAGTCAAGGCTGGTGGATCCAATTAAGGACTAATCAACCTTGCAGCCAAACCAATATGCAGTGGAAATACACAATAACAACAATAGATCTGAAATGAAATAGAAGTCTTTATTCATCAAAATAATGATTACATGCAATATACCGGGTTGTAAGGCATTCCCAGTTACGGCCAGATACAAAGTAGGTAACAGTCTACAAGATCTCGCAGGATCCAAATCTTTTCCCCAACATCAGCAATCAACTAGCCCAAGTCTGTAACACACACCACACTAGTAGGCACCTAGGAAAGATCTAAACTTGTACTCAAACTTCCAAGCAATCTTCCTGCTCCTAAGCTCGCAAGATACTAACCTTCCTTCCCACAATTTTATGCCTAAACAACTACCCAAGCATCCTATAAATACTGATTCCCAGCCACAAGTTGGTTGATGAAACAATAAACCCTTACAAACAAATATTAAATGCCAAAACATCAGTCGACTCTCACATAGCCTTACAAAATAAATAAACTCTCAAAGATGGCCCCAAACAGTCATCAGATCCGCATAGAAGAATGCAACACACCAGATCTAGGTCCCCACACGTCCAATGATCAATCCATAACACAAGGAGTGTGACCCAAATTAATTGCACCAGTCAGCCAAGCTGATCTAACAAAACAATCTATTCGATAAGCAAGAACACTGAGCAATAGAAGAGATAATCAAGCACCAGTCGACCAACCACACCAACATGACCGAGAAACACTATTATTGTCGAGCACCAGTGAACTGACGCCTTTAGTCACCGAGTGTTCTTCAAAGACCGAGCACCCCAGTAACCACATAAACCGAGCAACCAGTCTCCCAAACCGAGCAAGAACTCCACCAAACCAAGATCAAAACTAACAATCTACCTTCAAAGACAAATAGATTTTTGGTTGATACAAGATTGCCAAGAATCCTAGGATGCTCCTGCATCAGACACCCCAAGTAAGAAATATTTTCTCATAAGGAAATTAGGAACACCTCAAGGGAATCAGAACAGGTATGCCAAATTTGTTCTTCATGCATATCTCTTCTTGTCCTTCATCCTAAGTAGTCTTCACTTCATTCACTATCTCATGCAGAAAGTCCTTCTGCCTTCCACTTTGTTTACCTCTCTAGTCAGTAATTGATAGCAATTGAATCTGACCACTATCGATCACCTCAGTACCTCGATAAGGTTCATCCTCCCTAGAATCCTCAATCAACTCAGTATTATCTGCATCTCTCTGTGTCACAAATGTCACCATCTATTGTACCATCTCTGCCAGCAAAACCATATGTCTCTTAATCTCAACAAACTCTTTAGAGATATCATTATCCTTCTTCTTAGAAGGAATAGGTTCGTCAACCCTCTACTCCTAAATTTTGTCATAAGGACAACACCTGATAACTCCACATCCCTTAACCCATGTCTCCTATAAAGGTATCAATTTATGCCGAGCTCCTTCATGTCTAACCACATAGGTGTTAGCACGACCATCAAACAAAACATTCATGTCAAACTACCAGGGTCTACCAAGCAACAGATGACAAGCATCCATAGGCAATATATCACACAATATCTCATCTAGGTAAGATCCAATCTGAAACTTAACCAAGCATTGTTCTTCAATCCTAACCTTAGAAACATCTTGTATCCAACTAATCTGATAAGGATTAGGATCCTTCCTTCTTTCCAAATTCAACTTACTAACCATTTCATCTAAAACAAAGTTTTCAGAACTGCCACCATCAACTATGACATTACATACCTTATCCTTGCACTTACATCTAGTTCTAAACAAATTCCTTCTTTGCACCAGTTCATGGACACATGCAGCTAACCTTCTAGTAACAAGACATTCACCTTTCTCTGGAACATTCTCAATGTCTTCTTCAACAGCTAATGCAACTCTTTTCTTAGGACACTGCCAACTTCTATGACCAGCTTCACCATAGTTATAACAAGTGTTGGTGAACTCATTCTTCCACCTTCCTCTATGTCCAACATTCTTAGTGACTTCACCACTACTAGATCCTACATCAGTCTTAGGATTTTCTATCACATTACTCTCAACAACTGTCTCACCAATTTTACCACCTTGGTTCCTATTGTTCTATTTTCCTTCATACGTCTTATTCAACTTCTCTTCAATCTTTAATGCCATCTGATAAGCATCATTGATTGTTTTCATCCACACAGTAAGTAACTCTTCCTAAATACTAGGTCTCAAACCATAGACATACCTAGCAACCTTCTCTTTATCAGCTTCAGAATGACCAGTCCTAATCAGGATTCTATAAAACTCCTCAGTATACTCCTGTACCAATTTGTTAGTCTGATTCAAAGCTTGCATCTTCTTAAACATGTCCAATTCATAATCCACTAGAATGAGTTGCTTCTTCAACCTGTCAACCATTCAGTTCCACTTAGTGATCTTCTCTTTTCCTCTTCTACCTCTTTCCAACTGAACTTCTCTCCACCAAATATTTGCATGACCTTTCAACTTAGTCTTTACAAATCTAACCCGATCAGGATCTTCTATTTCTTCATACTCAAAATATTCATCAATCTCATTGATCCAATCAATCAATTCTTTAGGCCTAAGGCTTACAAAAAATGTAGAAACTTCAATCTTAGGTCTTTTGCCAATCTTAGACATAGCTTTCAGAATTCGATTCTCCTCAGAATCTCTAGCTTCTTCTACAGCTTCTTCAAAATGATCTTCCTCAGATTAATCATCACTATCCTCTTTCAAGGTAGGCTTCTTCTTTCTTAATTCTTCTTGTAAGTCTTTCACTTGTTTTTGCAAAGCCCTAAAATCATCAAGACAGAATTCTCCAGTAGCTTCTTCTTCTTCAAAGATCTCACGATTTCTCCTTGGAGGAATCTTCCAATCAAGATCTAGACACAAACACACAAGATCCACTCGGCTCCAGCAGGAACAGACTTTGCTCAAACAGGAACAAACTTCACTCTGATACCACCTGATGCAGTCAAGGCTGGTGGATCCAATTAAGGACTAATCAATCTTGCAGCCAAACCAATATGCAGCGGAAATATACAATAACAAAAATAGATCTGAAATGAAACATAAGTCTTTATTCATCAAAACATTGATTATGTGCAATGTACCAGGCTGTAAGGCCTTCCCGGTTATAGCTAGATACAAAGCAGGTAACAATCTACAAGATCTCGCAGGATCCAAATCTTTTCCCCAACATCAACATTCAACTAGCCCAGGTCTGTAACACAGCACACTAGTAGGCACCCAGGAAAGATCTAAACTTGTACTCAAACTTCCAAGCAATCTTCCTACTCCTTAGCTCGCAGGATACTAACCTTCCTTCCCACAATCTGATTCCTAAAAAACTACCCAAGCATCCTATAAATATTGATTCCTAGCCACAAGTTGACCAATGAAACAATAAACCCTTACAAACAAATATTAAATGCCAAAACATCAGTCGACTCTCACATAGCCTTAAAAAATAAATAAACTCTCAAAGATGGCCCCAAATGGTCATCAGATCTACATAAAAGAATGCAACACGCCAGATCTATTTCCCCACATGTCCAACGATCAATCCATAACATGAGGAGTGTGACCCAAACTAAATGCACCAATCAGCCAAGTCGATCTAACAAAACAATCTAGTCGGTAAGCAAGAACACCAAGCAACAGAAGAGATAACCGAGCACCATTCGACCGACCACGCCAAGCATGACTGAGAAATGTTGTTATCACCAAGCGCTAGTGAACTGACGCCTTCAGTCATCGAGCATTCTTCAAAGACCGAGCACCCCGGTAACCACATAAACTGAGCAAGAACTCCACCAAACCAAGATCAAAACTAACAATCTACCTTCAAAGACAAACATATTTTTGGTTGATACAGGATTGCCAAGAATCCTAGGATGCTCCTGCATCAGGTTTTCTTGTGTGAATCCAAGAGGTTTTCCCATTCCTCTTTTAGGTTCTCAAGAGAAATGTGCTCTAAACAGACCTATGCATCCACGTCAAAAATGTATCCTAGTACTGAAATTTCTGGGGTGGCAACTAAATTCTTTTCCTTATTGACATGTCTCTCCATTATCTTAAGATGGGGAAGTAACTCAGCCTAAAGCTTGGTTATTTGTTCTCTAATTAGATCTTCTTGCTTCCTCAAATCAATTTCTTAACCGTTGAAGTTCTTGATCCTTTGAAAAATGCTTAAGAAATGCATTGGACTCAGTTAAAGAATTATTTGCACTGACCTATATTTCTTCATCAAGTTTCTTGATCTTTTCACTAAGCCCGATAGTGAAGTGGTCTATAGTGCATAACTTATAGAAAATTTGAATTTTTTTTTGAATTATGGTTTCAAGCTTGGTAACAACGTCTGAGAGCTTGACCTTATTGATTGCCACTTCCTGGCTTATTTTCTCTACTAATTTCAACTATATTTTTTCTTCTGCACGTTCTTCCATTCTCTTTTATGCATCTACATCAGGGGCATTGATGTGTCCGATTAGAGTAGAAAGTTGATCAATGATGGGAGTTGTCTCATCAACATTGATGTCAGGGACTGCTTGCATCAAAATATCTCTAACTTCCCTTAAAACTTGTTTTCTCTTACTTTCCTTTTTCATTTTCTCATGTGTAGCCTTCCTTGTGCACAATTCACCATACCTTCTTAAGGCTTTGAGTTCTAAGGTCCTAGGGTCACATTCTGGAATTTCAATAACTTCATCTACTGTGACAGGACCCTTACCATGTTTTTTTATTTTTCTTCTTCTTTGGTATAGGAAATTTAGTGTAAGGCACTAGAGCTTTGGTCTTCGAATTTGGTTTTTCAGTCTCCGTAGACACACTCTCTTCCTTAGCTTTCTCGATGACTGGTATCTCAGTGGCTTGTCCTTGGGCATCTTGTTTGTTGTCTATTTTAGCTAACTCTATAGGTTTATGATTTTCTTATTCTTTGGTTTCAGCCTCTTTATTTTCAGGCTCATTAGAATCTTTCTACTCTGATGTATCATGTCCCTTGGGTGTATCTTTTTGTTGCTTGGGTGTAGAGCCTTTGGGTTCCTTTTGTGTAATAATTTCAATTGCTTTTACCAATATAGGTAAGTCACCCAGTATTTCACCTATTATTGCCTCAGTAGGTGCATTCTCTTCGGTGGTGTATGTAGTAGTGTTTATATCTTCATCATTATTTATATCATCAGGATCTTCATTTGTGATGTCCTCAATCAAAACATCATCTTTCTCAGTGGTTACTAGTTGTTTGGGAGCATATTGTCTATATTCTTCACTATATTCATCCGGGTAAAATTTCATAGCTTAAGATTCATCTACTACCTCGATATTGGATATGTGGATTAGCTCTTTAGTGGCTATGTCTGCATCATCTGAGTGAACTCCTTCACCTTTCTTTGTGTTATTCTTACCGGGAATGATAGCCAGTGCCAGGTAATCAACTTCTGCCCTAGATTTTAAAATTGTTGTCCATAGAAGCTTGTTGTTTTCAAGGTTTTCTGCCAATATATCAAGGGATCTACTCTTCATCAAAAAATGTTTTGAATATTGTTTCAGTAGTTCATTGATCTCAGTGATCGATAAAGTAGGCATGGCCAAAATTAATGAGTGTTCCCTCCTTTTCTTCTTTGTGTGTAGGGCATATGTCCACCTGCCTGACAATATACAATTCTTTAGGAACATATTTTGCAAACTCAATTGGTACTTTCTTAAATTTGATCATCATTTGACTAATAGCTTCTTCTAATTTCTCCTGATCCTTGGTAGTCATATATACATACGGATTCAATTTAGGGTGAGCAAGTCTACCCATTGCCTTTATATTCTCAACTAATTCATCTACTGACTAACACTTATTAACAACAACCTTGAATTTACCTTGATCTTCTTCTTCTTCCTCAAAGTCTACATCATCCTTGGCTCTTATCAATCTTCTCTTTTTAGGTTGCTTGGAGATGACTTGGGCACCTCTCTTTTTCTTTTGATATGTTTTGGTACGAGTTGGCCTTGATATTTTAGCAATCCCTTTCTTCAGGGGTGGAGAAGCAGTTGTTGAGGACCTTTTCCTTGCTCTTGTAGGTTTTTCTTCTTATTATCCCCTCCCTGTGGCCTTTATCGGTGCAGCTTGGATATCTTTATCTGACTCAATCTCCTCCTCATCATGTTCACTATTTCCAATTAGCAATTTTTCCTCGGTTGCTTCTTCAACCGGATTAGCTGCAAGTACTTCTTCTTCTTCATCTCCAAATTGCTTTGTCAGAGTATCCATCATCTTCTTGGATTTTTTACTAACTTTCACTCCGACTAGATCCATCTTTATTCTTAACTTGGCCACTTCATAGGTTATGAACCTAGTTGCCTTTGGATCTTTCGGCTCAGCCAACAATGCCTTTATTGACTTAGAAGCTCTGTCAATATCTAGTTCATAACCCATTGGGGGTAATCAAGCAGTCCTCAGTTCAACTACCTTGATTAATGTGGTGTTGGTGTCCACTAGGAAATAAATATCATCCTTATGTTTTTCTACCTGCTGACATGGTATCTTGCTCCTTTGATGCATTCTTCCTTTGAATTGTTCAAAATAAACATCCAGAACACTAACAAAATTCTGACCTAGACTATTGATAAATTCAAACATTTGCATAATAACTGGTTGGTTGACATCCTAGTCAACATTACCGACTAATGGGAAAAAAATTTGCATGTAGAAAAATATACATACCAGTAGAGAATCGAACTTACACATGTTTTTCTTTATTGTCCTTTTAGTTCTCATTTTCTCCTCTAATTGTTACAATAGAATCTCGAAGAGGTCAAATTGAAAACCTTTCTTAACAATATTGTAGGTGATGTCTACAACTCCACAAGGTACATTGTTCGGCCTGCTTGATTGAAATATATTATATCCTACAACATAAGCTCCGAACCTTATCTCAAGATTAAAATTTGTGTTGACTCTCATACCTCTACCATCCCATTCTACTCCTGTAAGCTTCTCAATCTTAGTCCTCGATGCACTCCCTATGGATTTCACTTTATCAGTAATAGGGTAACTGATAACTACATGTATAATGTCCTTTGTTATCTTGACCGGTTCATCTAGCCATAACTTCTCTTCATGTACTCGACTCAAAACAATCTTGATCCACTCTGACTTAAACTCTCTCGATAAATATAGGGCATTCGTCAATCCCTTCACCTCTAGGTGTTTTTTATCATCTTTGAGCTTTCCATTTACACACATCTCCTAGTAACTAGATTGAAGCTCGAAATCTCCAATTTCACCAATCTTGCAGTGGATGTAAGCGCGAATGTCTTGAACCATCAAAACCCTAAGTGGTATACTTCAAAATGTGTTGGTTTGATCAATTTGTGATGCAATTTTAGGGTGTGATTTTTATTTCGGTTCATCATAGGTTGCAGACTTAATCAATGTGACCTTCTTGTCACTTCCAGACTTAGATTTCATGACCTTGGACGAGGATACCTTATTTTCTCAAATTTAGGGCTCACAAATATTCTTATAAAATAACTCGACGGTTGAGGAAGTTACTTTAGGTCATGATTAACTTTCTCAGGATCTCCTCAAATCTTTGCTAAAAGTTCTAAAAATTCATTTCTCAAATCTGCTCAGGTCGCTCTAGTTCTTCTTGTGATCATTGTGTGAATAAATGACTAAGTTCATCATGTATTTATACAAAAATTTCATTTCCCACTCAAACTTTTGTATTAAATGCTTTACCTACCACAACTCGGTAGACATGGTTGCACTCGGTTTACACTTTAAAAAATTTAGCTCGATTAACACTTAGATATTACTCGGTTGATACCACAACTTGGTTAACCTTGCCAATATTTACCGACTAGAAAACATTTACTCGGTCATGCTTTTACCGACTGTACATAATTTAAGTTCTAAACATGTAATCTCATAATGCATCTCATTTCATGTTGATTTGGTGTGCATCTACTAGATAAATGGAACTGTTAAAAAATATAACTGATTTGAAATTTAGTTCCATACATACCTTCATTGATTTAGGCGGAGGTAGTGATGTCACCCAATCCAATGGATGAGGTGTCACCAACTGTGGTGCTTGATCCAACATTGTCATTTGATGCTTTTCTCCACATTTGATTTCTTATCCTCATGATTTCTTCAATTGTATTGCCAATTGTATTTTTTTGTATCTATGTTGTTCGATCTCTGCAATCCTTCACTACTACATTTGGGGTCAAATTTCAACAGCCATTTGTCAGATTTGCAATGCTAATTTGTCGACATTTTGACAGATGAGTCTGTCATCATTTTTGCGTAGGAAATTGTGACAGAAGACGTATCCATCGGTTTACCGACACCATATCATGTTGGAAACTTGCACATGGCAACAGCTTTGTTATGGCATTTTCTACGGTTCATCCATCAGAATTCTGACACAAAGACCTATCAGAAATATACAATCTCTATTGGAATTAACTGTCGAAAACATATCCTTTTCGACATTATAACTGTTGGAATAGCGACAGTTGCCACCTAATTCTGACAGATATACCTGTCGATGATATGGCATTAATGTCAAAGTTTCTGTCAAAAAATTTCTATTTGCGACACTTAAACTGTCGGAAGAGCGACAGTCCTTCAGCATTTCTCCAACAGGTTCCCTGTTGAACGTATAGCATTACTGTCAGAACTATTGTCGTAAATTAGTTTTCTCTGACATTTTATCTATTGAATGCATAGCACTTCTATCAGAATTAATTATTAAGTGTCAAAAAATCGACGGATATGCACATTAAAGATAAAACAGCTCAAGAGACCATCATAGGTTCTCTCTTTCTTCAGTCTATATTATTGACAAAATGTTTTACCTTTCATTAGCTCATCAAATCCAGGGATTTGAAAGAATTTAATAGAATATTTTCATGACAACGTATATTATTTAAGTTGACGTTGCACAAATTTATCTACTTCGCGCACTTGAAGACTATGAGGATGGCGATAAAGAAGCATGGTCATGGGAGGAGATGCTTCTTTATCGCCATCTTCATAGTATACCAGTGCACGAAGTAGATAAATTTGTGCAATGTCAACTTAAATAATATACGTTGTCATGAAAATATTCTATTAAATTCTTTCAAATCCTTGGATTTGATGAGCTAATGAAAGTTAAAACATTCTATCAATAATATAGACCGAAGAAAGAGACAACCTATGATGGTCTCTTGAGCTGTGTTATCTTTAGTCCTAGCTACTGTCCTAGCTACCTGTCAATCATCGAGAATAATCACCACCTTGCATTTATGTACACTGCACAAATTGATCCCAGTCTCACAAAAAAAATTACACTTGTACATCTCATCAATACTGGAGGCCTAAAGTAATTTTATACGATCACTAGCACATTTCATGCATGGATGAGAAACAGTATCCAAAGTTTCTAGATAACTATGTTTGAGAAGAGGAATGAGTGCAGGCCAAAGAAGGAATAATTCCACAACAGAAAGGAAGACATCTTTTTAGCTTGGGTCTGGAACCTACTCCAATTGTCAAAGGATCCAGGGCCAGTCTAGAAAGATGTCTTCCCATTCTATCTGCAACATTGTGTCCATCCATGATCTCAGGAATATCATCATCTTTCTACTCTTCATTTGCCAAAATATATCGCTTCTTCAAGCTTGCAAAGTAATCTTATTAATAAAAGAACTCTTGCCAACATTAGGGTACCCACAGATCAAAATAGTTGATGTTATTGGTGCTTGTGCTCAAGGATATCGATTCACTATTTTCAAACAGCCAAATCATTTTTATTTGATTTGTAGAGAAAAGGAGTGGAAGAAAATGAGTGGGTGAAATTTGATCGAGCGCGAGAGAAGGCATTGCATTTTATTTGATCATGAATGCTCTCTGAAATGACCAATCATGTTTTCTATTTGATTTTTTTTGGTGTTTTTTTTCCCATATTCAGTAGATAAAAATCATGGCGGCAGCCACTTAGCCATCTTTTTGATGTTCCAGGTATTTTACAAAGATACAAGTATGTGGATTTATCATTCAGTTGCTTGCAGTTATTGGTCAAATGCAAATATTTTGTCAAGTTGAAAGGGCAAGATATCAGTTTGGTGTTTTCGGTTTATGTTAAAAGTTGATTTGGTAAAATCCTCAAAAAACACACTACATGTTCTAAAATGTAAAGAAGTTGAATGTTAAATGTAAGATATATATCTCATCCATAGTAATAAAAAAAAGGACATGAAACTTATAAGGAGATTTACCAATCCAAAAATATAAGCGAATAGGAAACATGATTGGTACCTTATGAATTGGTTTTTGAGGTGCACAATCTTCATCAATCTCCTGAGAACAACACCCCTCCTCACGAAAAATACATTTAACTAATTAAACCAATCTACAAAACTGAACCAATGGCATGTTTAGAACAAAGAAATATATCGATAATAATATGTTGAAAATTATATTATGTTTAATACACACAAAAGGACTAGTCCCAACAATTCTTAAACATACTTTATCTGATATGATAATAACATGCTAATTAAACTGATAAAGGTGTTATCTACATTTAATCTGCCAATTACTAATTACACAAAAAACAAATTACAAAACTGAACCAATGGCATGTTCTTCATGTGGTACAAGGAAGATTTGGCTATGAAAAAAAAAAAGTGAAATGGCCTCATCATTTTTATTTCGATTAGATAGAGGAGCGAAAGCTGAGTGCAAGAGAAGGTATGTGATTTCTTCATCTTTCAAGCATCTGGCATCATATTTGACTGCAAATTTTAAATGCATTGCATTTTATTTGATCACGAATGCTCTCTGAAATGATCGCATTCTACCGATGTCATGCCCTAGCCCGTGCTTTATCTCCATTATTTGATATTGTTGGTGCTTGTGCTTAAGGATATCGATTCACTATTTTCAAATGTTTGGATCGTTTAGACAGTTACATTTCCTAACTATTCCTCTAGTACACAGTCAGGAAATGTAACTGTCTAATGATTATATGTAATGTTGAATGGATTAAATACTTTATTCTTGGTAGAAGTGAATTGAAGGAATAGTGTGTATTAAATACAATCCAGTCACTTATTGAATGCTTTGGAGACTACTGGTTTGACTGTCCATGCACTACTAGTGACTGAGATTCATTAAAGAATACAAAACCCTTCATTTTGGGGTTATTGTGTGTGGATTCAAATGTAGGTTTGATTTGGTTAATGTTTAGAAGAGATCAATAAAGTATTTAAAGCCAATCTTACATGTTTGGAGAGGTTTGAGAGGCACTTATCATGACTGTACCCTCACAAACATCAGCATAGACTGGTTTTACTAAGTTTCCTTTCTCTATTTTCAGGTTTCCTTTCTCTGCCGCAGGGGTACAGTCAGAGGGTTCATTGAAAAATGGACCTTCAAATGGTCACTATGAATATGAATGATTTGATATAGCATACTGCTCATTTTACTTGAAGTTTGGAATAGCTTGTGCAAGGGTGAAAGTAGTTTTAATCATTTTGGTTGTGACTGTTCCTCCACACAGTCAGGAAATGTAACTGTCTAATGATTATATGTAATGTTGAATGGATTAAATGCTTTATTCATGGTAGAAGTGAATGGAAGGAATAGTGTTGGTGTTAGGTTTCATTTATTATTGAATTCAATGGTTTCCAAGATGTGTTGAGGAGTTTTCTCCTTGCTTAATGTTAACTGTTCCTACACAATCCACTCATACAACAGTGAAGTTGCAAAACTAAACCGATGGTATGTTTACAACAAAGAAATAGAATGATAATAATATGCTGAAAATTCTATTCTGTTTAATACACGCCAAAGGACTGCATTCTAAATTTTTGTCACTAAAATGACCGCATTCTACTGGTGTCATGCCCTATCCCATGCTTTAACTCCATTATTTGATGTTATTGGTGCTTGTGCTCAAGGATATCCATTTTTTTGAAATGTTGACTATGGTTATCAAATGGACAGCCCGTGAGCTTCTAGCTAGGCACCATTTGTATTGATAGCTTAGGCAATCAAATGTATTGTATCATTGATAGTTGATACTTTGTTAAAAGGAAATAGGACAAAGAATTATTTTTATTTAGTTTCTCTATTTTGATCCCTAAGTGGCTTACAACCCTAGAGAAGCATATGCAGATTTATGGATGCAGTTGCAGGATACATAGCAGCTGATAATTCACAATAAATCCATATATCCAATTTGAATAGAAATTAATACAAGGAACTAGGGTCCTCCAATGGCCCAATCATCCGAACCTTGACTGTCCCCTCAACCAGTGACAATTCAAAACCAGGTTATCATGCAATCAGTGAGTGATCCTTTATTCTCCTAGTGAGCTTCTAAGTAGGTGCCATTTGTATATTTGATAGCTTAGGGCATCAAATGTATATTGTATCATTGATAGTTGAGAATTTGTTAAAAGGAAATAGAACAAAGAAATATTTTGATTTAGTTTCTCTATTTTGATCTCTAAGTGGCTTACAACGGTAGAGAAGTATATGCAGATTTACGGATGCAGTTGCAGGATACATAGTAGCGGATAATTCACAAGAAATCCATGCATCCAATTTTAATAGCAATTACTACAAATAAATAGGGTCCTCCAATGGCCCAATCATCGGGACCTTGACTGTCCCCTCAGCCAGTGACCCTTCAAAACTGGGTTATCATGCAATCAGTGAGTGATCCTTCATTCTCCTAGTCTGCCCTACAACCAAACATATTGGAAATACACAATACAATGATAACAAGTCTTTCACAATCCCCCTTCCCTCAAGGAACACTATCAACCATCCCTTCCACATAGAATTTCACTATTGTATGAGTGGATTGTGCAGGAACAGTTAACATTAAACAAGGAGCAAACTCCTCAACACATCTTGGAAACCATTGAATTTAATAATAAATGAAACCTAACACCAACACTATTCCTTCCATAGTTGCAGGAAAATAGCAGTCGATAATTCACAAGAAATCCATGCATCAAATTTTTATAAGGATATCCTACTAATCAATAGGAATTTTGTTGAGATGACCAATGATTATGCATTTTGATGGTAGTGTGCTAGTTCAAAAGGATAATATAAATCTGAAACAATTTTTTATGATTTTCTCAAACTATAAATGTGGTTAAAGGGAAAATATTATGTGGAAAACCCACAAACCAAGCTAGCAAATTATTGTACATCAAATTATTCCTATATTCATTCAAGTATTGCTATGCTTCAGCTACCTGACCTTTGAGCTTCATCTAGAGTAATGTGTAGCTTTAAGATAGAGTTACTTCTTGGGCCTTAAAATAGGGTGGAATATGATCAAGATTTGTTTAGGCTATATATTTGTTAGTCCCATTGTTAGGTTCTTATAGTTCATGGTTTGAATCTATTATGGTTGTGTAAGGGATTTTTAGATGCTTTTTCTAACATAATTATTGGACACCATGATTGGAACAATTGGTTGTTGGCTATTGTACACATGAATCATATCTATCAATGGTTCTTTGTGTTCAAGAATTCGTTGATCAATCTTTGAGATTTATTGTCCTAGCTTTAAAAGAGTGATAAAAGATATAGTGAGTGCTATCTTTTCCAAGTGTTTTTTGGGTGCCATTATCTTCTAGGAGTAATTGCTAGAACCAAATTATGTTCTTTTCCTATAGTAAATATTGCAGACACAACCATCTTCTTGGTGAAGGGTTTCTTCCATCCCCATGAGGCACTATTGCATGGTTTCCATTCCCTTGTAGTATACTGAACCTAATTTAATACAAGTGTGCACTATTTTGGGTTCCATAATTTATGGCCCCTACACTGTGGTTGTTAGCCTAATTAAGACAGGCCTACCTTTGCATATAATAAGAGGCCAACATGAAACAAACATCCAGAGGTTAGGGGGTTGTTCCTTGTCCATAATTTATTATTTAAGTGCTAAGTGATGATGGGTATATTGTGTAATTCATACCTAGTGTGTCTCTTTCTTTCTCTCCACATTTCACATTAGGAGTATATGTTATAAAATACTAATGAAATCAACTATAGGTCAAATCTAATCAAAATTGCAATATAAAGATTAAAATAGATCTTGAAGAAATATGGGAACCATTTTTGACAGATATTGTACAAACGAAGAGAATACTCCAAAGAGGAAATACTTCAATGTGGAACAATTGAAGGACAATATTTTACTTTTATATGCACATCTGCAATGTTTTTGATATATTTCTGAGATAACAAAACCATAGAAAGAATAGCATATAGAAGAAAGTAAAGAATAATGATCATACTTTGAGATATTTTGGAAAATTAAAGGAAAGAATTCTTGGTGGGGTTATCATGAAATCAGTGAGTGATCCTTCATTCCCCTCTTCCAGTGACCCTTCAAAATTGGGTTATCATGCAATCAGTGAGTGATCCTTCATTCTCCTGGTCTGCCCTGCATCCAAACATATTGGAGATACACAATACAATGATAACAAGTCTTTCAAAATCCCCCTTCCCTCAAGGAACACTATCAACCATCCCTTCCACATAGCATTTCACTGTTGTATGAGTGGATTGTATTGGAACAGTTAACATTAAACAAGGAGAAAATTCCTCAACACATCTTTGTTGTAAACATGCCATTGGTTCAGTTTTGTAAAAAAAAATTTGTGTTAAATGTATTTAAATGGAACATTAAGCATAGTAATAATATGTTTAGTCTATTAGTAATTACAGATTAAATGCCCATAACACCTTTATTAGTTTAGCATGTTATTATAAGATACTAAAGAAGACCTGCTATTTGTCAGAGAAATCTTCACTGTCCCCCACAATGAAGACAATGAAGATTGACCTCCTACCCCACAACAAAGAACATTGTAATAAGAATAAGATAGTGCCAAGAAATATTTTCACAAATATGAAACGTGAGGAAAAGTAATAACATTAACAATGCCAAGATTCACAGCATTAAATTTCACCTGCGGATGATTTTCTGCAGTGGGTTGCCCAGCATCAAAAATATGTTGAGTTCCATTTGAGCTGTAACTAAGAGTATCATGTAGAACAAACCCTAAACTTTGAAAGCGGTCTCCAGCCTGGCAATTCAAAATTCAATCTAGGCAAGCATCAATAAGTGAAATAAATTATAGACATCAACATCAACATCATCATAATCATTAGACATAAATTATAGACATCAACATCAACATAATCATAATCATTTGGAGGGTATTCATTTTGGTTCTTGGATAGTACTATGTTTCTTGAAAGTTCTTTTGATGCTTCTAAACTTTAAAAACATATTTTATGGCTTAATGATAATATAGATTAGTGTTTTGTTTTCTAATGGAATGTTGTTGATCATTCATGGTCTTGAAGAAACTTTTGATTATTTTGATTCTCGAGTCTTGATGTTGTTTCTCAATGTGATATAGACTGACCACAAGATGGTTCAGTTGGTCCTCTCTTTCTATTTAATCATTTGTCTTCTTCATGGTGTAAGTGTCAATATGTTATAATCCAACTAGCATGTCATACCCCCACTTCTGACAAACCTCACAACATGCAAATCATAGCCAAAGACTTGGGTGATCAGCATACACAAACAATGATTACCCTTATGAAATAATGATCATTAATATTCATTAATGGCAGGTGGTGATTCCTTGGTAATAAAGGCATTGCCAGCATTCATCATCTTAACCAAGTCATGGGTGGTGATCCTTGAAATAGCACAATTAGTAAAAGGAAATAACAACATAAGTCATGGGTGGTGATCCTTGAATTTGGAGCGAGGAAGAAGGAAAATTGGAAAACAAAATATGGAATAATCAAGTTGGAATTGGAGAAAAATTCAGAAATAAACTTGAATTAGAAAAAAGCCAAGTTATCTGGTTCTTTGTTTGAGGCTGGGTTCTGATTCTACTTTTGTTCTCCTCTGGGTTCAACTTGGGTTCCTTTGGTACATGAAGTGTGGTTCAAATGAAGTTGAACCAAATGCTGACCGTGATGACTATGATCATGATGAAGATAAATATGAATATTAAATCTAAAATATGGCTTGTAATTTGAATTTTCATTGTGAATGAAGAAACTATAGATTCAAGTTGACTCATTCTATGTTGTAGTATATTTGTTCCCTAGATCTACCATATTATATATGTGTAGCCTGTAAGGGACATCTTCTACTCATCCATGTATCATAGCTCGGTGAGAGTTCTTAGGAGAAAGACAAGATGTCAGTGGGAGATGAAGAAACCAATATCAGAACACCACTTGAATCCTTGCAATGTTGAGAGTGGGATAAAAGCTACACTTGAGACCCTATATAAGGAACAAACCTATTGAGCTTCACTTTGTTTCGAGAATAGTTTTATATTTTGTACTAAACAGGGCCAACCACGTGAAGGTGGAAGCTCATTTGGCCCCACCCCCCCCCTAACATCACTCTAAATTCCCTGTTAACATCTAACATTCATTCATTATTTCATCCATTAATAAAATGTAACATTCATTAATTATCATACGATAACATTCATTCACACATTAATAAAATGTGACATTCATTAATTATCACATGATAACATTCATTAACACATTATAAAATTTATGAACATTCACTACCACATAATTAAATTCATTGGCATATAAAAATCTGTCATTATCAATTAAGGTGCATAGATGACAATCATTTCTTTTTTTCTTTTGATTTCTAGTTTTTAAGATATAATTGTTAAGATGAGTATCGATATCATCATCATGATCATCTACCCTCTCATTAGATCTCAATGCATGCCTAGTTCTCTATTGATGCAAAGGGGGGTCATCTGCAATAACATATAAAAGGGTTAAATTAAAAACATTTTATTATAATTAAAAACATTTTAAACATTTTAAAGTATTTTAGTACTTTACAGGCCATAATCGTATAGCTCTTTACCTGATCTAGTCACATCATCAACATCGAGGTTAGTTTGTCGATCCATGAGACTGTGTGGGATGCTCGTGAAAGGAGTCTGGGTACCTACATATGTAATTCAATTATCTAATATTAGCTAAAAAACTCATGATACATAAACTCAAAACCACATAGTAAGTACATTAAAAACCATAAGCATCCTATAGTAAGTACATCACAAATTAATTAGATTAAGCATTGATTGCATAACTACACATTTCTATCAAGAAATAAATATTAAATAAATTAAGCAGTGATCACGTAACTGTACATTTCATTCATGTCATTCATCTTCTTCTTCATCCAACTAATCACCATGATCATTGTTGACATCGACATCATCACCACCACCATCATTGTCTTTGTCTTCATCGTCATCGTCGTCAGCATCATCATCATCATCATCATCATCATCATCAGCAACATCATCATTAGTAGCATCATCATCATCATCATCTTCCTCTTCTTCAAGAAAAGTTGCGTCAGGAACATCATTGACTAACTGTTGTTCATGATCATCATCTACATCATCTTCTAGTTGTTCGCAATCTTCTTCCATCGCATTATACCTCATCGGCCCTCCTCTTGGATCATGTCTAACAACAAACGACCAACCTAATTTATGCAAAACCTCTGAGTAAAATACCTGCTCACTTTGGCTTGGAAGAACATAGGGTTCATCCCCAATTGGCTCAAACCACCTTGTATTAATCATTGGAAATCCATTGTCATGTTCAATAACAATTCTATCAGGATCATTTTGATTAAGTCGTAACCTATACCATCTGACAATGAAGAGAACTAATATGAAGGAATTAAAGTCACACTCAAATATATCATCCAAAATGTCATAGTATCAATTTTCGAACTCTTGAGGATGTAAGTCATTTCTAGATGAAATATTAGTTACCTGAAAGACTACACTTATCCCAAAATAACAAGTTTTCTTTGTGTCATCCAACTTTTTGATGCGAAATTTATGACCATTTCAAAACATAGCCTTGTGGTGTTTGACCTGCAAAAATATGTAAAACATGTATAAATTAATGCATTGAGAGTTCATAAATGTACAAGTGATTAACAAATTTATATGTACCTAGAAATCTTTTAAACCATGTGCTAAATCTATTTCCCTTTGGGTAACATTTGGATCTCCGTTACGATGAGCTTCATTAACCAATGAAGACACAACTTCCCATGTTAATGTGTGACCTAAATGATGACATTGTTCAATCCATTTCGTCATCCAATCTTGATTGTTTGCAATATACAAATGTATTGCATCCCACTCTCGAAAAGTTGTATAAAAAATAAATAGACGACTTACAACTAATTAATTTTGAAGATTAAGAATTAATTAATAGCTACAATAACATCTTATAATTTATTACCTCTCACTTTCCTCATTCTGCCTTCCCCCACCAAGTACTCCTCTTCAAATTTTCTAATGGTGTTGAGATCTCAAATGTGATCTATATGGATCTTTGCTGCAAGCTTAGGAAGATATTCAGTAACATACACCATAGTCTGGTATACCATATATCCCTCCACCATAGAACCTTCAGGACGTGCTCTTTGCCAAACCAAAGCCTTCAAAAATTTCAAGTGCCTCTCAACCATCCACATTGACCGAGTGTGTACAGGTCCACACATTTCAATCTCCTCAACTTGGTATATGAGGTAGTGTTCTTGTGCATTGAAAAAGGTTGAAGGTAGACACTTTTGCATTTCACACATTAGAAGAGGAATTCTTCTCTTCCAATATTTTATATCTGCTCTATGGATTTCTTTAGATGACAACCACCTACAAGACATTCAAGACACAAAAATATATAAACATGAGACTTTACAATATATATACAACAAATTGAACAGATATCATTACTTACCTCATGTATTTTCCAAGATCATATATCACTTGTTTGATGTTATTGTCGAAGTTCTTTGGGAGAGATAGGGGTAGCACGTACTGCGACAATTATAAAAATAATCATGTCATTCTTTTCTCATATAATACAATGAGAAGTACATGCAATTTACAAATATATTGTAAATACAAAAGAACATGAATTACCTTGATGAAGGTATGTCAATCATGCATTTTCAACCTTGGCCCAAATTCACCTTTCTTTGATATGGTACTGCTTATGTTTGCAGCAAATCCTGTGGGAAATTGAATTTTTCGTATGACTTCTTTTATGGCATCACCTTGTTGTTCTGTTAATAACCAAGGGCACTTGTATTAATCCATTCTCCATTTCTATTTGATTCAATGAAATTTTTCATTGCATGATTGGATTCATGAATGTCGCTACAAATTTTGACAATTTTTTCTTTGTCACGCCTTCCATCCAATATCTTCCACAATGTCTCTGTTACATTCTTTCCAATATGCATAGTATCAAACAAATGCACATAAAGCAGTTGCTCGTAGTAGGGCAACCTACTAAATTGTCTGGAATAACTCTTTAGTCCCTTTGGAAGGTGCTCAATAGTGTTTCCTTGACGACATTCATGATCATCAATCACATAATCAACAAACAAAACACAATAAAAATATACAAATTCCAAACATAAACCATTAGGTAGAATGGTAGTACCTTGACGATTAATTCTATTATATTCCAACTTCCATAAGTGAGGTGTCATTCTTTGTGGCTTATATGTAGTCTCTTCTTTCCCATTGAAAAGATTTTTTTCGGTAATTCGATAGTTATGATTTTTGTGGAGAAAGTGTCTATACTCATCAAACACCTACTTTCCTAAACTTTTTTAATAACGAGATTTCATCTTTGGTCCACAAACGAGACATGCAAATTTTCCCTTTGTTTGAAGACCTACAAGGTAATGATACAATTGGATTAAATATGTTAATTCTTATTTTTAGAATTATCATGTGCAAATTGAATTCACCATAACATACCAGAAAAATGTGTTAGCCCTGGGGCATCATATATTGTCCATACAAGCATTGCATGGAATTGAAATTGTATGTCTCGTATTGGTCTAGAGATGTCATAGATAGTGACACCTTTCCATAACTCCACGAACTCGTCGATAAGAGGCTCAATATAAACATTCATATCTTTAACTTGGTATTTACCTGGTTGAATGAACAACAACATTACATAATTATTGTGACCATTTTACTACAAGATTTATAATTACATGCAAATAACTATTAAATGATCAAATGCCTAAAACAATCATTGCCAACATAATGTGCTCCCTCTTTATTGACATCCATGGAGGAATGTTATTGTTGATGACAAAAATAGGCCAAACAATGCAAACATATCTTAGCTCTCCAAATGGATTGACACCGTCCGCTGCCACTGAAAGCTTGAGATTTCAAGGTTGTTCGATAAAGTGCGGCCACTTTTCCTCTATGTCCTTAAATATAAAACCATCCCTAGGCATTCAAATAATGTCATCTTGACTCCTATTGCATGCATGGTAATCCATAAATTGTGCCAAGCTACTACACCTAAGTAATCTTTGCAAACATGGTATAATGGGGATGTAACGAAGAACCTTGTGAGGCACCTTTTTTGTTATTTGATCTATTTGATATCTACTCATATGACATTCAGGGCATTCTATTGCAAATTCCTGTTCTTTATGATAAATAATATGATCATTGAGATAAGCATCTATTGCTTGATACTCTATTCCAATATCTTTCATAGTGGCACATAATTCTTGGTATGAGCGAGGGAGAATATTCGATGGTGGTAACAAGAACTCACCTATCAATCTGTAGAAAAAAATATATGTTGTTAATATTAACAATATTTATGGTACATGTTTCACCATTTAATTACTATAATGACATATATGACATACCGTAGCATACGTGACATTGTTGTATTGGATAAACCATTCATAACCTTCAAGTTCAACAACAACAATACAGCAAAGAGAAGAGTTGTTTGGGAGCCTTCGTAAAGGGGCGTGGCTGCCTTCTCAAGTAGAGATATATCATGGATGACATCAACATCATCCTGATCATCATCATCAGTTGCGCCAATACCAAATGTGTCATGGATCAATGTATTAGTACCATGATCTGGCGCATCATTGTCATCTTCCATGGGATCATAATCTTCATCTTCAATATTTGCACCTCCATGATCCTCCACTTCCAAAGCCATATTCTCAATATTCGCACCTCCATGGTCCATATCACGTACTCCCCCAGGGAGGTCGACCTATATTAAAATGATGAACACAAATAAACCATGATAATGATCTCATCATCAGGTGTATTTCATATATATATTAACTGTTAAATAAATATAATGAAAAACTGACCAATTCATGATAATCAAAGCCTCCTTCAATGTGACCATTATCCCTACAATGTCTCTTAGCTGTTTTGATTAGCAATCTTCTAATGTTTAAGCCCTTACAATTATTGCAGGGACAATAACATTTTCGATCACCTTTTCTTTTCAAGTTCGACCACAATCTATTGATTGCATCCCCATTACCTTCTTCACTTGGATTGTCTGACACAATGCTTCTTCACTTAGATTATCTATAACCTAATTATATATATAAATTGAAAACTTAGTTATGAAATGATGCTGTAGTATAGTATACCAAATTGAAACACTTCTATTATTGTAGTCTTCCACCGCAATCTCTTTCCTATTGTGGCAAGAAAGAAAGATATTCAAATAATATAGTAGTTTGTAAATCAAAATAAAATGGAGGCAAGTTGTTGATTGAGGGTGCAGGGAACAACACCCGTCAGTACTTTTATCGAATTGTAAATTTCAATTTTGAACCATTCTGTGAATATAGAACATGGATGTAATTTTAGAAAATAACAAAATGTAGACACGACAGATTACTTATTTTGTTATTCTACATTACTTACTATTTACTTGCACGTTCCACCTGCAACTTGATCAAGTCTTGTTTGATGCTTCAATTTTATGTTAACTGTCCTGTAGAAGTACACAATTTTGTATTTGCCCAATATGTTATTCAAAAAACAACAATAGAATAAAATACTTGTTGAGAAAGATCATCATAGGAGTATCAAAAACTTGAGATTTAAGGTAACACAACATTATAAGACTCTTACATTCAACCTTCAACTCGTGCACCTAATAAATAGGAAAAAAAATACATGAAATTGAAAAATTTAACTAATGAATTGTGTTTTTCTTCTCATCTTAATTGGCTAAATTTATATGAGATTCTAAAGAAGGCCTCACTCTTAATCAGCCAAATCTTCTTTGTACCACACAAAAAAACTGTGTGATAACTATGTCTACTCCAACCTTAATTGTTTAAAAATTCATCATATCAGATAAAGTATGTTTAAGAATTGCTGGGACTGGTCCTTTGGCATGTATTAAATAGAATACAATTTTTAGCATATTATTATCACTCTATTTCTTTGTTGTAAACATGTCATTGGCTCAGTTTTGTAAAAAAAATTGTGTTAGATGCATTTAAAATTATCTTCATTGTCTTCCGATTGTCTAAATGCTTCTTTATTTGTCAACCAATTAATAAATGCTACTATATAATAAAGACAATCAGAAGACAATGAAGATTTATCTGACAAAAATGAATACACTAAACTAAACCAATGACATGTTTACAAAAATTATCATAACTCGCAAGCAAAACTGAAACAATAGCATGTTTATAACTCATTAAGAGTGAGGAATAGCTTGTGCAAGGGTGAAAGTAGTTTTGATCATTTTGATTGTGATTGTTCCTCTACACAGTCAGGAAATGTAACTCTCTAATGATTATATGTAATGTTGAATGGATTAAATGCTTTATTCTTGGTAGAAGTGAATGGAAGGAATAGTGTTGGTGTTAGGTTTCATTTATTATTGAATTCAATGGTTTCCAAGATGTGTTGAGGAGTTTTCTCCTTGTTTAATGTTAATTGTTCCTACACAATCCACTCATACAATAGTGAAATGCTATGTGGAAGGGATGGTTGATAGTGTTCCTTGAGGGAAGGAGGATTTTGAAAGACTTGTTATCATTGTATTGTGTATTTCCAATATGTTTGGATGTAGGGCAGACCGGGAGAATGAAGGATCACTCACTGATTGCATGATAACCCGATTTTGAAGGGTCAGTGGTTGAGGGGACAGTCAAGGTCCCGATGATTGGGGCATTGGAGGACCCTATTTCTTTGTATTAATTGCTATTCAAATTGGATGCATGGATTTCTTGTGAATTATCAGCTACTATGTATCCTGCAACTGCATCCGTAAATCTTCATATACTTCTCTACGGTTGTAAGCCACTTAGAGATCAAAATAGAGAAACTAAATCAAAATCATTCTTTGTCCTATTTCTTTATAACAAAGTCTCAACTATCCATGATACAATATACATTTGATGTCCTACGCTATCAAATATACAAATGGCGCCTACCTAGAAGCTCACTAGGAGAATGAAGGATCACTCATTGATTGCATGATAACCCAGTTTTGAAGGGTCACTGGTTGAGGGGATAGTCAAGGTCCAGATGATTGGGCCATTGGAGGACCTTAGTTCTTTGTATTAATTGCTATTCAAATTGGATGCATGGATTTATTGTGGATTATCGGCTGCTATGAATCCTGCAACTGCATCCGTAAATCTGCATATACTTCTCTAGGGTTGTAAGCCACTTAGGGATCAAAATAGAGAAACTAAATAAAAACTTGATTTTGAAGGGTCACTGGAAGAGGGGAATGAAGGATCACTCACTGATTACATGATAACCCCACCAAGCATTCTTTCCTTTAATTTTCCAAAATATCTCAAAGTATGATCATTATTCTTTACTTTCTTCTATATGCTATTCTTTCTATGGTTTTGTTATTTCAGAAATATATCAAAAACATTGCAGATGTGCATATAAAAGTAAAATATTGTCCTTCAATTGTTCCACATTGAAGCATTTCCTCTTTGGAGTATTCTCTTCGTTTGTACAATATCTATCAAAAATGGTTCCCATATTTCTTCAAGATCTATTTTAATCTTTATATTGCAATTTTGATTAGATTTGACCTATAGTTGATTTCATTAGTATTTTATAACATATACTCCTAATGTGAAATGTGGAGAGAAAGAAAGAGACACACTAGGTATGAATTACACAATACACCCATCATCACTTAGCACTTAAATAATAAATTATGGATAGGGAACAACCCCCTAACCTCTCGATGTTTGTTTCATGTTGGCCTCTTTTTATATGCAAAGGTAGGCCTGTCTTAATTAGGCTAACAACCACAGTGTAGGGGCCATAAATTATGGAACCCAAAATAGTGCACACTTGTATTAAATTAGGTTCATTATACTACAAGGGAATGGAAACCATGCAATAGTGCCTCATGGGGATGGAAGAAACCCTTCACCAAGAAGATGGTTGTGTCTGCAATATTTACTATAGGAAAAGAACATAATTTGGTTCCAGCAATTACTCCTAGAAGATAATGGCACCCAAAAAACACTTGGAAAAGATAGCACTCACTATATCTTTTATCACTCTTTTAAAGTTGGGACAATAAATCTCAAAGATTGATCAACGAATTCTTGAACACAAAGAACCATTGACAGATATGATTCATGTGTACAATAGCCAACAACCAGTTGTTCCAATCACAGTGTCCAATAATTATGTTAGAAAAAGCATCTACAAATCCCTTACACAACCATAATAGATTCAAACCATGAACTATAAGAACCTAACAATGAGACTAACAAAGATACAGCCTAAACAAATCTTGATCATATTCCACCCTATTGTAAGGCCCAAGAAGTAACTCTATCTTAAAGCTACATATTCCTCTAGATGAAGCTCAAAGGTCAGGTAGCTGAAGCATAGCAATACTTGAATGAATATAGGAATAATTTGATGTACAATCATTTGCTAGCTTGGTTTGTGGGTTTTCCACATAATATTTTCCCTTTAACCACATTTATAGTTTGAGAAAATTAGAAAAAAATTGTTTCAGATTTATATTATCCTTTTGAACTAGCACACTACCATCAAAATGCATAAGCATTGGTCATCTCAAGAAAATTCTTATTGATTAGTAGGATATCCTTATAAAAATTTGATGCATGGATTTCGTGTGAATTATCGACTGCTATGTATCCTGCAACTATGGAAGGAATAGTGTTGGTGTTAGGTTTCATTTATTATTAAATTCAATGGTTTCCAAGATGTGTTGAGGAGTTTGCTCCTTGTTTAATGTTAATTGTTCATGCACAATCCACTTATAAAACAATGAAATGCTATGTGGAAGGGATGGTTGATAGTGTTCCTTGAGGGAAGGGTGATTGTGAAAGACTTGTTATCATTGTATTGTATATTTCCAATATGTTTGGATGCAGGGCAGACCAGGAGAATGAAGGATCACTCACTGATTGCATGATAACCCAGTTTTGAAGGGTCACTGGCTGAGAGGACAGTCAAGGTCCCGATGATTGCGCCATTGGAGGACCCTATTTATTTGTAGTAATTGCTATTCAAATTGGATGCATGGATTTCTTGTAAATTATCGGCCGCTATGTATCCTGCAACTGCATTCGTAAATCTCCATATACTTCTCTAGGGTTGTAAGCCAAATACAGAGACTAAATCAAAATCATTCTTTTTCCTATTTCCTTTTAACAAATTCTCAACTATCAATGATACAATATACATTTGATGCCCTAAGCTATCAAATATGCAAATGGCACCTACCTAGAAGCTCACCAGGAGAATGAAGGATCACTCACCGATTGCATGATAACCCGGTTTTGAAGGGTCACTAGCTGAGGGGACAGTCAAGGTCTGGATGATTAGGCCATTGGAGGACCCTAGTTCTTTGTATTAATTTCTATTCAAATTGGATGCATGGATTTATTGTCAATTATCGGCTGCTATGTATCCTGCAACTGCATCCATAAATCTGCATATACTTCTCTAGGGTTGTAAACCACTTAGGGATCAAAATAGAGAAACTAAATAAAAATCATTCTTTGTCCTATTTCCTTTTAACAAAGTATCAACTATCAATGATACAATACATTTGATTCCCTAAGCTATCAATACAAATGGTGCCTAGTTAGAAGCTCATGGGCTATCCACTTGATAACGACAGTCAACATTTCAAAAAAATGGATATCCTTGAGCACAAGCACCAATAACATCAAGTAATGGAGTTAAAGCACAGGCTAGGGCATGACAGCAGTAGAATGTGGTCATTTCAATGACAGCAATTTATAATGGCATCATTAAACATATATGCCAGTAATATCAACAAACGTGAATCCAAACATTTGAATATAGTGAATCGATATCCTTGAGCACAAGCACCAATAACATCAAATAATAGAGATAAAGCACTGGCTACAGCACGACACCAGTAGAATGCGGTCATTTCAAAGAGCATTCATGATCAAATAAAATAAAATGCATTCGAATATGATGCCAGAGGCTCGAAAGATGAAGAAATCACATACCTTCTCCTACGCTCAACTTTCGCTCCTTTTCTCCCGCTCCCTCTATCCAATCGAAATAAAAATGATGAGGTCGTTTCACTTCTTTTTTTTATCTATACTCTGAATCTGTCAGAATTCCAATGGTCAGTTAAACACCCATCGAAATACCGACATCATCGGGGCCTATTACAAAAAGAAAAACACCAAATTTGTAATAAAAAGTTACCTGTCGAGAACTTCTATCGAAATTTGGCCCCAAATGTAGTAGTGCTTGCTCAAGTGACCGACCTTGTGATAGTGCAAACATGTCATTCTAGTACTTGTCCACTTACAAGATCTTCCTCTCAAGTTCTTTCTCATGCAATTTGTTGCTTGATGTCCATACCTGCCACATGTTGTGCAATTAACCCAAGTGTTGTAATCCCAAGTATATGCATTACCTTGCCTTCTTGGTTGATATGATTTGTTATGTTCCTTCAGTGCCCAGACTTGCTTCATTTATGTCCTGCATTCTTGTGACATGTGTCCATGCATGTTGCAAGTGTGACAATGTTTCTCCATATAAGGTTTCTTAGATGTTCTATTCAACTTTGATCTGCACTCATTTACCTGATGTCCATACTTATTACATTTATAACAATAACCATTAAATTTAGCAATGGATTTAGGAATACCTTTTTCTTTGCTTCTGCAAACATTTGATGTGTGGCCTAGTTTTTCACAATGATAACATGTTAGATTCTTTGACCTTGGATTAGCATAGGCATTCTTTTGTTCATCTTATCTTGATGACTCTCCTTGCTCAGTGCAGCCTAAACCAGTTGTGATATCAAGTCTTTTATGACTAATCAAAAATTCATCCATTCTTTTAGTAATGTCTTCAGCTTTCTTGATCATCTCATTATGTTGTTGCATCTTTACCTCATTTTTCAATCTTTCATTTTCCTCTCTTAATTCACCTAATTCACCGATGTCTTTCAATTTCTTTGTAATTTCACTGTTTACTCGATTGAATTCCTGACTTATGACAACCATTTGATTAGATATTTCAAAGTGATGCTCGGTGAGTCTCAGTATCTCAGATTCCTTCTCTTGAAACTTGTCAGTCATTTGCCTCCTATCTTCAATAGGCAAATTTCTTTCTTGTTCCACTTGCCTTGCATTGTTCATGACATCAATCATTCTGCCCATTTGTGTCTCTTGACCAATATGCAGTGCTTTTACTTGTTCAGTAAGATGTAGATTCTTTTCAGATAGATCTGATATGGTTCCTTCATATGCATCAGATATGCTACTAGATCCAAATCCAGATACCTCAAATGGATCATCTATCTCTTCTTCATGATAATCAGTCTCATTATATCAAATTTTCATATCCTTCCTCTTGACCAGTAACTTCTTCAGTTCTTCTTCGGCTTCTTTGAATTTTTCAATATAGATCTACATCTGTAATATTTGATTCTCAATAGTCTTATCCAACCTATATCTTTCCATCCTTAGATCTTTTCTCTTCAGTGATTAAACTTCCTTGACAAGAGATCTAGCTCTAATACCAATTGTTGGGATTATGGAAAGATAAGTACTGAGAGGAGAGGGGTGAATCAATACCGTCAAATCTTTTTCAAGACTAAAAACTTTGTAGGTGTAGATAGCATTAACCGGCTGAATCCATTGTATGAAACATACATTCAAATATAATTGAAAATGTAATTGCATGTAATTTAATCAATAAACCATACATGAAACTTCATACACATAACACAAAATATTTTGGTATCACAGAAACTCTTGTTAGAAGGTAAAAACTATGGTGGGGATGACACCCAAAAATCTTCACTAGCGTAGTAACAAAGTATTTCGGTTAAGGCTACAAAATGTGATCACTTCTGGTGATCTTACCCTATTAGGAGTAATAATAAGATCAGCTAGATCTACCTTGTTAGAGGATTTTAACAACATAATACATGTGTGTACTCGATTAAGAGATTTAAACAAGAATTGTTAAGTCCATTTGTGAGGAGATTTTGAATTTGCTACAATGCTTAAATAGTAACAGTAAAATGTATCTGTAATTAGCAACTCAATCTTGCCTGACTCAGATCAACAATATACCATAATGATATCACCTTGTAGTGTATGTTTCCTTATGTTCTGCTTGGTAGCCTTGAATATGTTCTGAAAAACTGATTACTTCTCTCAAATCTTTCTGTCAAAAACTTTGTCTTATCTCCTGATGTCCTTAGTGCGGCTACTCCTTCATGATATATTATCATAATGACATCTTTTTACATTTTATATCAAACTATCTTAACCTAATTAGGGTTTTACAATATCTTAGAAAACCTAAGATCAACGGTAAAATGAAATAACCTAGATCTAACAGTACATAGGAATTATCAACAATTTAATGATTACATCCATATTTAATTATGTCTCGATCTTGGCAATTTTTTTTCCTGGTCGGTGTGAAGCGTTTACATTAATGTTTGTGCCATTTCAAACTGCTATGTTTTTTCCTATTTTACTCAGTGTTCACTGCATTCTTCATTCAGTAATTAACTGGTGTTCGATTCATATGAATGCTCAGTTACTACTGTACTCGATACTCGGTAATCGGTAATCATCTGGCTCGGTGAGAGTACTCGGTCAAAGCCATCTTCGGTTAACTTTAGAGATCTGCCTTTGTCCTTCTCGGTGTAGGCATAATGTGTTTTGACCGGATGTCATGTTTGTTTCCTTTACCGATTGAATGACACTAATGACAACCATTAATGCTCAAATACGAATAACATTCTCCCCCTTTGGCATTAGTATCAAAACTTTATGTATATGTACCGACTACCAAAAAAAAATACTAACTACTAACTCCAAAAAATATATTGACTCCCCCTTTGTACATGCTCTCGCTGTGAAGTACATACTGACATATATATACATAGAATTTCCTTTTTTTTTAAATTAATGCAAAAAAATAATGTACTTACAACTTGTCAAAAATATGCTGATGGGTTTTGTCTCAAATAAAATATCATAGCTATCGATCATATGTGTGTCACTTAAAAATAATATGCACACTTAATAAAATAAGATGCCCACTTAAACAAGTATTGTTATCTTAGTGCACAAATACTATTCTTATGTGTACAACTACTGGGGTAGCAAAGTATATGCATTAGAGTATTTCATATTAATAATTTGTTTTATCACAAATATAAAAGGTAAACACAATAAATACCTTGTATTTTCCCATGAAATGTGTGAGATTGTCAAAAAGTTTGTGTTCAACTATTGGTCCCTTTGTGTTGGATATAAGTTGTATTTTACATAATAATGTGTTATTTTTATAATAACAAATAATGTTTTTGTGTTGAAGCATTGTTCCTTTTGTGTTGAATTTAAAAGTTAGATATAACAAATATTTATGATTACTAATAGGTATGTTTTTAAATAGACGTGGCTAGGCTTCCTACAAATTGTACTATTAACTAAATTTTAAAAATTAGAAAATGCAACAGCGAAATTTTCAGCATTATGATCTACATATTTTGTGGTCCAAAACTACAAAAAAATTACTATATTTTTACGAATCTGAAAAAAAAAATTGTACATTTTTTTCTTTGTTGTGTTTTGTAGGGAGCTTAGCCCATGCCTTTTTAAACTCCATTGTATTACTTCCCCCTGCTTTGTTACTATCATTTTTTAGCTATAGATTCAATGGAAGCAAATGCCATTTGGATGATCTAATGCCTCACATGGAATGTACCTACTTAAGAAGGCAATAAACTAATCCCCTTGTCCCCAAATTTCATCTTTGGAAGTCTCAAATGCTCTCTCACATCTTCAAAATAACCATGGTACTCAAACAAACCCTTGTTACAATTGCCCACTACAAGAATTGACAATATGTTCCCAACAAATAAATATAGAGATGCAATTTTAGGCAATTTATTTGATGCAAATACATTAGATTTGTCAATTGAATGTTAGAAAAATAGAGCATAGTATTTTATGAAAATGAAGAACCTATTATATGAAAGAAACAAAAGACCTATGCAACATATTATTTAGACTATTCTTAACACTAAATTTAAACATGTAGGTGTAGATACCTAAAAATGGACACACTTGCATGTTCACATTTAATGTACTGATTAATCCTCTATTAATTAATGATTCTTTAATCGTTAATTAATCATATGTATTCTTCCAAAAATGAATCTTTGAAAAATAATTAATATAATTAATTAGTCTTTACTAATTAATTAAATTCAATTTCTAATGTCTCAGAGTTTAAATAATTATTATTAACTATTTAATTTAATTGATTTATTCCTCTTGATTAAATTAATTCCTAAATTAATCTAATTCTAGTTTCATCTCAATTTCTGATTAATTTCGTCTAATTTCAATTTAATTTCATCATTTCTTATTTAATTGAATTTTATTTCAATTAAATCCTCAAATATCTGAAAATGCGATTTACGAGGAATTAAATTTCTAAGAAATGGAATAAATTCTCACAATTGAAAAATTAATTTTCTAAAAATATAAAATTAGAAAATATCTAACTTTCCATTTTTAGTTTTTGGCAACTTTATCTCTCCAAAAATTGAAAATATCTCTAGATTTTATCCTCTGTCTTTTTCAGTTCAAAATTGGAAACATACCAATTCTTTCTCCATTCTCTTTCATCCTCATTCATTGATTGTGATTTTCTCAAATCAATCTCGGTTGTTCGTTGTTAACCCAATTTTCTATTTAAACAACCCTCTTTCCTCACATTTTCATGAAGCATTCAAGCATCAAACCTCTATCAATTTGTAATCACAAGCAATCAATCAATATCATTTTCTCAGAGCTTTGAGTCAAGGTGTTGTCGGAATCACAACTGAGTGCTACACCTCAACAAAGTGAAGAGAAGAAACAAAAGCTTGGAGTGTTTGTCGGTTTGCATGCATTCATTTGTGTGTTTTATTTCTAATAGTAATGCTTTTCATTTTGTTGTTTGTAGGGCTTATTTGTTTAGTAGTTTAGATTATATAAAATGATGCTACTAATCTTGTTTGGCTGAGCCTTGCAAAAACCCCTACTATAGTAGGAGCACGATCATTTATGATAATTTGACCATTAAAAATATAGAATTTGAGGCTTTTTATTTTTGCAATCTTAGACTAAAACACAAGAAGAGAAATGAAGTAAAACTAAAATGTAGATGCAAAAATTAACAAATTCATTAAAAAAACATTTTCTTCATTGGGAGTCATTCGTTCCCATATTTTCAAAAATAAATATTTACCCCTCTCTCTCTCTCTCTCTCTCTCTCTCTCTCTCTCTCTCCTTATGCAAATCTTATGCAAATCTAATGTGAGCATGTTGGTAATGAATACATAGTTGATTTCAAGCTATCACTTCTTCTTTGAGATCTTTGTTGCACAAACAACATTATTTTCTAAATTTCTTACCAAACCCCATCTATCATATAATAGTATGCAGAAAAGTAAACCAAAAATTTCCTTCATTGACCTTCCACAACTCTTCGGTGTATCCATTGCACACCAAGGTGCAATTGCTAGTAATAATACAATGTCCAATACAAAGTCATAATTGTAATTTTTATTTTTATTTGAAAAGTTTAGACAAGTATTAGTTATTTATATGTTATATTTAAGAACTTTATTTTTTAAAATGTATGTTTTAATTTTTATTAATAAAATGATGTTTATAGAGTATATAATTTTATATCAATTTAAAAATTTAAAAATACTTCAATAATAAACATATATTTTTTCCTAATAGTAATGCAATGTGAGCTACCCCTATATAGTATTATGCAAAAAGAAATGCGAATAAACATATATTTAAATGGTGATGCAACTTTAATGAATCACATCACAACCAGTGATTTTTTAGTGGCTAAAATTGGCCAATATGCTAATAGTTGATTTGGGAAACAAAATTTGGCTAATATTTCAAGTTTTAAGGTGACCTAAATCACCACAATTTTATAAAAATTGATTTTAGTCTTGTTTTCGACGCAATATTTGATATAATAAGATTCATCTAAATTTTATACATTATTGTAAAAACTTAAATAAATTCACCAATAATATATCATAAAATATAATGTTAATTAACCAATCCTTTGTTGCCACAACAATACAAGATTGTATAGGCGAACTAGCAATCGACACCATCAAAAATATTCTCAAATAGCTTTCTTAAATTTGTATTTTTGTTTTGTTTATTTTTTTTCTTTCTCAACTTCTCTCCATTCAACTTGCATTCTTTTTGTCCATATTGTTGGCTTCAGATCGATATAGATTATGCAACCTCTCATTCAGTCCAAAAGCTAACTATTTGGTGGCAATTCAACCAATTTTTTGTTTAACTTGGAAGGATGATGTGGTCAGCTTGTTTTAAGGTGAAAGCTTTGGAACAAGGCATAGACATCCTTCAAATCATTAAGGATACATGAATTTCATCAAATGTAGTTGCAACTACCCTTGTAAACATGTATGCAAAATGTGGAAGCATAGATAGGGGACGTGAAATGTTGTCTCATAGACAACAATGATTGTTGGATATGCACAACAAGGATTTTTTTAAAACGCTTTAGACACTTCAAACGAATGGAATTGGTAGGCATAAAGCCGAATTCTGCGACCTTTACTAGCATAAAGATAAATGGTATCAATTAAAACACATTAAAGGAGGAAGAGAATGGGAGATTTAAAAACACCTATCAAGAAACTACGGTTTATTTATTGACAAAGTTAGCCCCCACAACTATTGGTCCCTCCCCCTTACTTGGCACAAGTTGGCACAAGTCCCCAAATTACAAGAGTCATTGTACACCTTGTGGACCCCTTATGTAGTATTTATTTTATATCCAACTTTAAAAAATTTAAACAATGTGACATTCCCTGCTGAGCATCTCATTTGCATATAATATCTAACCATACATTAAAGACCACTACCTCTTTAGTATTCTAGATTTTCATTTTATTTATAAGAGCACCAAAATTATATATGGACTCGTCCTCCTATCCGAGGCATAAGCACACGTATTCATTATAAATTATTGAGAATTTTCATGAATGATATAATGATAACAGACACATTAATTGACTGGCAAGTTCTCCAACAAGAAAGACAGTAGACCAACCACTTAGAAGACCTAATACATAGTTGCGCACAACTTCTCCCAAGCTATATGACTTGCAGAAGTTTATAGTCGTCCATTCATAAAAATGATAGCGAACCTATTCCTACTGTGTTTCCTGGAATATAAATCGTGTGCTTCATAACAATAACGTTTGATGGTTACCTTCAGCTACATTCATAACAACACAGTTAAAAGATTGTGAAAAAAAAACTACATTTTACTGTTGTATGATACCCCCATAAATGCCATTTAAAAATGGCATCTCCTAGTATAACTCTTGTTTCTTTTATCAGGGGCATGGGATGTCTTCTACCAGATATTGAAACATATTGTACTCATCCCAGACCAATATACATGGGTTGGAGTTTTGCATTTATCTCAAAGTAATTTTGTCAGAATAGATTGTAGTGAAAGTTCATCCATCATGCTTTGAGCTGAACAATTGAATTCTCCTGATTTCAGTTTCGGTACATTGCATATTCTGTTAGCTCAACAGTTACCACAAGGCAGCCCAAGTCCATTGGATACCTGCAAAAACCTTCATCTCCTTGAAAAATGCTTGCAAAAATACAAAAACAGCATCAAAGGAAAAAAAGACATAAACATGAATGCTACCACCAATTATGTCCTCTGTGACTGAGTATGAGAAACAATTGAATTTAAGAGGTTGAAAACTGATAGGAAGGAGGGCATGTATTCAAAACACACAGTAAATAAATAGACCCTACATTCTTCATCAGCATGAAAATACAATCCATGGGCAGTAAAGATTTATATAAAAACACGTAAGCTTATAGTAGAGAATGTGTTTATGCAGCATTGACTGCCATGAAAAAAGATCTATAGGCATTGGAAAGAATTTGATTTTAGAAGTGTATGAAACTCCATGTGTTTGAAACTCTGTGAATATTTATCCAAAGTTTCCATCCATTGAATTCCTAAGATAACATTAGTATCAGCTAAATCAATCACATAAAAATCATTTGTTACTGTATAGTTACCCAAAGCAATACTTAGTTGTGGAACCTTATGTGTGCTTACTAAATTAGTACCATTTGCAACTTTAACATCAAATCCTTCATGTTTTTCTGTATGTAAGCCTCATTTTTTAAAAAGAGCAACAACAATGAAATTATGAGTAGATCCACTATCTAACATAACAATAACCCGATGTCCTTGTAATACTCCTCGTATTCTAAAAACATTGTAATGTGGAGTTCCTGTCATGGATGCTATTATACCACCTTCTTGTTTATTTTCCTGGACATGGTCTGTGGTCTTTTGAGCATGCCCCTGATTTGGGTCTATATTTTCTTCTTCTTCACTATTTGATATTACTTCAATATAGTGTATCTTCCCCTTCCCCATACATCGATGGCCTGGTACCCAGTATTCTTTACAGTTAAAACATAACTTTTTCCTTCTAAACTCATCACGCGCATCCTTATCCTATCTGTTTCTAGGAGGTGTACCTTTATTAAAAGATTGTTCGTTTTTATCTGGTTTTGGGGTTGGTCCTTTATTAAAAGTTTTCCCCTTTGAAGATGGTTACAATTCCCTTGACATTTTGATTGATGTCTACAAGGAAGGAGGATTTAAGGATTTGACCCATCCTTTGAGCACGTCAGATAACCCATCTATGAATATGACAGTTTTATGTCTTCCTAAAATCTCAGTTACTAGGACTGCCAGTTTTTCAAATTCAGAAATATATTGTTCCACAGATCCGGTTTTTTTAAGCTGGGTTAAATCTTTTAGATGAAGTTCAGGATCCTTCTAATCAAATCTGTCTATGAGCTTCTCACTAAATTCAGCATGTGACAATGTGATTGTGTCCTAAGGTTATTTGCCCATGGTGCCACCATTCATGTGCTACCCCATCTAAATGTAAGGCTGCATACTCGATTGGTTCATCTACCATCATAGGATTTAACTGGAGGTAAGTGTCAAGTTTTTGCACCCATGCCTTGGCAGTTGTTTTTCCTGACCCGTCAAAATAAGGAATAGGCATCTTACCAATTTTTCTCTACAATTCACTCTTGTGCCCCGTTGTCCTTTGGGTCTATGCTTCATTCTAACATCCAAATATTCTCTAAATGTCATTGTTGATCTAAAATCATCCCCTGATAATAACCAGTCCCTGTGTATTTCATCCTATAACTCTCTAATAGTCGGTTCCATTACCGGTTGTGGATTCCTAGGTGTGAAGGTTGGCATGAAAGGCCTTGTTAATGTGGATCCCTTTGTATGGTTGTTTGCTGAATGGTCCTCCCGACCACCATTTCCCCCTTTGTTATTCTTGTTGTGGTTTACATTGTGGGCCATAAACTGAGTCATTAAATCAGTCATACAGTTTACATTATCCTGCATATCATGTTGGCTTCTGATTAATGCCGCTATTAGATCCCTATTGTTGTCTAGTTCCCCCATATTATCCTGATCAAAAATTATCTCTTCGTCAGATTCAGTATGGCTATCCTCAATTTCAACCGATAGGGATGAACTAGATTGTGCTACCTGATTGTTTTGGTTTATGTTTTGTCTCACCTGAGTATTTCAAAGACTATAAGATATGTGTCGCATACTCAATTGTTCATTTCTAACCTATGAGGTTGTATTCTTGAATTACCCTACAGGCTGGCAAGATGAAATGCTCTGATACCACTGCAATATCCCGGTTTGTGTCCCTCCTGAATTTCCTACTGTATTCCTTAATTGACCAAGAATTCACATTTAACAACGAATTTCGACATTCATTACATCCTACTTCTATAAAATTCCCAATTTTCCCTTGACACAAAATGCTCTAAACTGGAAGTTTCGAGTTTACTCAATTTTTGACAGAGCTCTTCAGAATTCAATGTATCTCCTATGATTAAGTTTCAACTTTTGTACGACACAACATATATACATTTATATCAATACTCTAATAACAACAGAATAAATGATGAATGCACTTGGAAATAAACTTCCGAGTTCGAGCCGTATTGGAAGGTAATCATGTCATGTCTGGACCCACTCTACAACTGAAAGAGTAACAACATCAAATCCTGCGACCTCCTAGTTGGCTCCTAAAGGACATGCCTGTATTTCGCACCGCTCACAACTCTCTATCAACTAAATAAGTTTGCAATGTTACAATGTAACGTCCAGCCGCTTCTCCCAATTGTATCCATTCTTGGGCCCGTAAGTGTTTCCTGATTCCGTTGTTTGGAATCCACTACACACGATACCACCCTCCTTTGTTTTTAATTTAATGGCACTGCCAAGCTCTCCTCCCTTGTTTATTGTTGGTCGTGCACAACCAAGACTCGTTCCTTGCTAACAAACACTCCCACTATTTCTATTGTCACCTTCCTGACGCTATCCACTAGACCAGATGTTCCACTGGTGAAAGGATTGTTCTGATCAATCCTTTGGATCCCCTTGAAATCTGTCAAAATTCCATTTTGTGTTTCATTCTTCCGGAAAATATATTTTTAAAGGAAAATAATGCCTGGAAGTTCTCGTAATCGAACCACCTTATTCCCATAAGCCAGTTCCATTTACCAACGTAAATGTTTTATCAAAAAGTTTTATTGACAATCACTTACCAACATAAATCTTTTCTTGAAAATAATTATATATTATTAGTTGAAAATAATTAAACTAATAATAAATAATTAATAGTCTTAAAAATAAAGACATTACTCAAGGGATATCACACTTCCTCTCTTCACCCATCTTTCTATACCTATATCTCCCTCTCTCTCACTCTCTCCTTGTTGTAAACATATCATTAACCTATTGGTAATGGAGTCTAGTTAGCTTCATAATTTAGATGTTTTATTTTAGTCATGTTTAAATCCTTGTAAGTGGATGCATCCTTGATTAGAAGAGTTCTCCATTTAAACCTTTTCTGAAGAAGTGTCATTGTTTGCTAAATGGCCTACCAATTGACCTCATGTACACAAATGTACATTAAAAATAAACTATTTTTTTCCCAACTAACCTTCCACGCCTCTTTAGCATGCCTACTACAGACCAAAATGTGATTGCTAGTATATATTCTCCAATTGACAATTTTTATGTGTTGTATTCCTGAAATTCAATTACAAATTATCCTCCATTGAAGTGTTCAATTATCCATGTGCTTAAATTTTATGATCTCGCAAGGGTTAGAAAAGAATCAAAGAACAAGATGATGCAAAACAAGGAAGGTTATGAAACATGTTAGGAGTAGATAAATGACATTTTTTAGTTTAAAACTTCACACTATATGAAATATTTGTATACGTATAATAGAACATAGAGTTCTTTGTCTCTCCACTCAAGCTACAAACAACACTTTTGTAGTTGACATGGAGATGGAAATTGTCTCTATTGGTGAGATTTAGGAAGTTTGCTAAGGGTCAAGTAATTTATAGACAAGTGAGCCATTTTAGGATGTACAGATAAAATTGTGATCATGGCATCCAACAAAGGCTCTATCTTTAATTGCATATCAATGTATAATGGGATTCTAGGTAAACATTTAAGATTTAAGGTTTAGGTACAACTATAAGAAACTCTATAAATAATGAGTTGCCAAATTTGAGTATTAGCCTAACAAAATTTACTTATCAAGAACACTAATTGAATAATTGATATGCTAACAGTGCTATTATATGAGTTGTACACATTTAGGAAGCTTTCAAATTCATATCTTAGCAATTTTCAGTGTCAATTTGTCCGCATTTATCACGGTAAGCAATAGCTCAAATCCTACTTCAAGCAACAATTATTTCATTGATGGCAAGCCACATGCAAGAGTCCTTGTACACTTTGTGGATCCCCTTATGTTATAATTATTTTAAATGCTACTTTAAAAAATTCTAAACAATGTGACATTCCCTGCTGAGGATCTCATTTTCATATAATATCTAAACGTATACTAAATACCACTACCTCTTTAGTATTCTAGATTTTCATTTTATCTGTAATAGCACCAAAATCATACATGGACTCATCCTCCTATCTGAGGCATAAGAACACGTATTCATTAATAAATTATTGCGTATTTTCGTGAATGATATAATGATAACAGACACATTAATTGACTGGCAAGCTCTCCGACAACAAGACAGTAGAGCAACCACTTAGAAGACCTAATACAAAGTTGCGCACAACTTCTCCCAAGCTATATGATTTGCAGAAGTTTATAGTCGTCCATTCATAAAAATGATAGCAAACCTACTCCTAATGTGTTTCCTGGAATATAAATCATGTGCTTCATAACAATAACATTTGATGGTTACCTTCAGCTACATTCATAACAACACAGTTAAAAGATTGTGAAAAAAAAACTACATTTTATTGTTGTATGATACCCCCATAAATGCCATTTAAAAATGGCATCTCCTAGTATAACTCTTGTTTCTTTTATCAGGGGCATGGGATGTCTTCTACCAGATATTGAAACATATTGTACTCATCCCAGACCAATATACATGTGTTGGAATTTTACATTTATCTCAAAGTAATTTTGACAGAATAGAGTGTAGTGAAAGTTCATCCATCATGCTTTGAGCTGAACAATTGAATTCTCCTGCTTTCAGTTTCGGTACATTGCATATTCTGTTAGCTCAACAGTTACCACAAGGCAGCCCAAGCCCATTGGATACCTGCAAAAACCTTCATCTCCTTGAAAAATGCTTGCAAAATACAAAAACAGCATCAAAGGAAAAAAAACATAAACATGAATGCTACCACCAATTATGTCCTCTGTGACTGAGTATGAGAATTTAAGAGATTGAAAACTGATAGGAAGGAGGGCATGTATTCAAAACACACTCAGTAAATAAATAGACCCTACATTCTTCATCAGCATGAAAATACAATCCATGGGCAGTAAAGATTTATATAAAAACACGTAAGCTTATAGTAGAGAATGTGTTTATGCAGCATTGAGTGCCATGAAAAACGATCTATAGGCATTGAAAAGAAGTTGATTTTAGAAGTGTATGCTTACCGTGACAAAGTAGAAGCATGCAGTGCTAAAGGGAGTAGAACTGCAGGAAAATAAACATTGTAGTCAGCAAGGATGGGTAGGAAAAACAAAATAACAATGAACAGATGAAAATGCATAGAATATACGCGTAAGAAAAGATTTATGTTTATGACAGAGATTGGTGTGTTAATGGGATTACATAACATGACCAAGAAGAAACATAAATTGCTACAGAAAGTAAAACAGTAGCAATGCTTTCCAATAACTGCCTTGCACTATAACCGTGTACAAATATCATAGTAATCTTCATCAAGGTAACATAGACTGTGATAATCGGAAATAGTGGCAACATTTCACCTGGAACTAATGTTCAATGGAAGTTTGATTAGAAATAGGACAAATATTTTGACTTGAGATTTGTCAAGGCTTCTTAATGCAAGAGTGGCAAATTATTTACAGGAAATTAAATATATTGGGAGAGAAATCTAACAAAGTTAACGAGAAAAAAGAAAAAAGAGAAGGTTAAGCCAGTCCTAATGACTGTAGAATCTTTGTGCTATGAGACTTAAGGAGAATTTCAAGTACACACAGCACATGTCTACGTAGTCCTTTGTGATTATCATTTCGGTATTCTTCAAATAGTTGGATTGCAATACTAACCTTATGGACAATCAAGGATACATATATTGGAGGAGAGGAATACAATGGTGCTCAGGAAGAGGGCACCAGGGTTTTTCAAAACCAACGGAGCAGGCAGACATCTATATGGACATTCTAAAGCATTAGCTATACATAGGATTCCAATCGACAATTTTTAAATAAGCAGAAATGCTTTTCAAAATCATCGAATGCATGTGATCGAGTCATCCATGGAAGTTTAGCCCAAATGCTTTGAGAAAAGTTGCTCTTGTTTTAGCCCCTAAAATTCAAGAAAAGTCAATTTTCCTTTCTGCATGAAAATTGTTTTCTTTTTCTTGTGGATTTATGCCTCAACCGACAATGGAAATATGGGTTAAGCCATATAGTCTTCCTCTTGATTTTTGGACTGACAGAGCTTTAGAAAGAATAGCCAATGCTCTAGAAGATGTAAAGAAGTCGATTGTCAAGATTTAAATTCTTTCCATGCAATTTTCACCCAAAATAAGCAAATATATAGATTGCTGGTGTGAAATGGATGTTTTATCTAGCTAGTTCATCACCTAGGCCCTATTCACACTTGTCTTAAATTTATTTAGGGTAAACAGAATAGTTATCACTTTATGTCTCAAGTCATAAAATTAAGACATGTCTTAAATCTTATATAATCCTATGTCTCACCTTGGTCTATATAACCAAGGTATTCCCTTTGTAATCTAATCAATCCATTGTAAGTTAGTCATCATTGTATATTTCCAT
This sequence comes from Chamaecyparis obtusa, assembly GCA_027943335.1. Classification (NCBI taxonomy): domain Eukaryota; kingdom Viridiplantae; phylum Streptophyta; class Pinopsida; order Cupressales; family Cupressaceae; genus Chamaecyparis; species Chamaecyparis obtusa. Next base: position 1,242,416 of record BSBK01000139.1, on the reverse strand, counting down.
ACTTCGCTAGAATAGCATTGTTCAATCATTCTAATAATTTTTATGCTTTCATAGAAGTTCTAAGATCTTGGGTGGCTACAATCTTCAGCCAAATCTTGCATGGTATAGAACATTCTATACCAACTCTTACATGGTATTAGAGCTCTATGGAATTACTTCTTGTTAGTCTTTAATGAGATGAAAAGTTGAGCATGCTCTTCTCTTGCATCAAATGATGATTTGAAGAATCGGGTAAGAATAATTAAAGTATCAGATTTTGGGAGTTTCTCTTTGTGGCTTTGTATTGCAAGTTCATTTGAAAGCTCGTCGGTAAATTTGAGCTCACCATTGATTTTAGGATGTTCAAGAAAGCCTGTTTTGCCATTTGTTTTGTCCAAATTGACATGTGAGACCAAATCTAGAAGGGTTCGAAGTTGAGAGATGGTTGCCAAATCTAGAAGGTGGCTACAATTTTGGAGCATTTTGGGTCAAAATAGAGCTTGCCATCACATGTAGAAGGCCCATGCACATAAGATTGATGGTTGATTCATGGAGTTTGGTGCACTCTTCCCCAAGCCCTTCAAAAAATCGATTTCCCTCTATTGTATGATTGTACGGCTGTCATAACTACCGACTGCATTTGTGCAAGTGCTGGCATCAGTGCAAGTAAGTTTTTTAAAAAAAAGATTTAATTCTTTTTCTCGGTATAAAGATGTTTCAAATTAAAAATTAAGATAAGAAAACCACAGTTTATAGACCATACTATGCTGCACCTGTGATTTTCCTCATTTCTGATTTTTATCTTGGCAAAATCGATGTTTTCCTTCCTTTTGCTTGGATCGAACTCCACTTGCTAGCTGTTGATGCCGCCTTCTTGCTTGCTTAGCTTTTTTTCTTTGCCGCCTTTGACCTTTCAGACCTTAGAACTCCTTGCTTTGTGCTTTCTTATAGCTGTTTGATGGCCTTTTAAAGGAGTTTTAGTTTTAGTTTGCACTTCCACAGCCAATGTGGGATAAAACATTTCTGCCTCTAAAAATTTTGGGACTCATGCAAACTGAATTTCACTTAATTTCCCTTTGAATTTCATTTAATTTCATTTCACAGCCTTCAAGGGAGACTTGATGCTTCTAAGGACAATTTCAGCGTTCATTAGATCCATTTTAAAATTGCCCAAGTCTATTCAGTGGAAATTCAAAGCATGCAAGGGCAAATTTAAATCATTTTTATATCATGCCCAGCCTTGGTGGAAAACGACCTGCATAAGGACTTCCTCTTACTTGTGTTTGGTTTTGTTTGGAAGTCTCTATCACATCTTCAAAGGGAAAGTTGATTCACATAGGGACTGAACCTTGTCATTGTCCATTTAAAATTCCAAGGGGAAGATCAACCTTGATAGGGACACTTGGGTTCCCATCAAATTCCATTCATTTGTTCACCTATTCCTCAAAGGGGAAATTCAATCCATATAGGGACAATTAAAACCCCTAAATTTGCTTTGTTTCCTCTATTCATCCCTCAAAGGGGAGAATCGACCCTCTCAAGGACGACCTACATCACTTGCCCACCAAGGGGGAAATCGACCTTGATAGGGACAAGTCTGATTTCAACACTTCATTTTTTTAATCACTTATGATAGCCTTCAAGGGGAAAAATCACCCCTACAGGGACAAGGACAAGTGGAAATTTCCTATCCACGAGGACTTCCTCACTTTAGCTTCGAAAATCTTTTGAGTGTCGGACTAGTGAAGAAATGACCAGCGCATGGACAAAGGAGGAATTTCTTGTCCATAAGGATTCTCCCCAAATATCCCTCAAAAATTTCTATGTATTGAGCTAGTGTAAAAATGACTTGCATAGGGACTTTTGGCCCTTTGACTTGGTTTTTACACCCAGGAGTCGAAATTTGACTCCTATAGGGATTTTATGCATTTTTTAAAGGAAAATTCACCTTCCATCCGGGATTTGCCCATTTTTGGAGTGGAGATTCTATTCTCAAGGGGAATTTATGCATTTTCTATGTAAAATCATTTTTCATTAGGATTTGCGCAATTTAAGAGTGGAAAATCGATTTCCATAGGGGCTTTGAACTCCTTTTGCTTGATTTTGTCATTTTAGTCCAAAATATGTCATTATAACATCTTTCAATCCATTTGACTAGTCAAAATATCCCAATACTTAGAAATATACTCTCAAACTTAGTCAATTTCACAACTTGACCCTAGTGACCACCAAACCGTTATAAATTGTCCACATTTGCAACTTTGATGACTTGATCATTTAACCACCCCTCAACCCTTTAAGCTCAGATTTGGCATTGCTACTGCCAACACCCTAAGACTACCAAACAAAAAGAGGGGGTCCCCATTTGCAATGGGGCGATGGTGTGAAAAGGTCACAGCACTTCCCTAATGAAATTTGGGGCTCTAGATAAAATTTAATCATAAACAATCCTCTTATCTTGGACTACTTTAGTTTAAATCATATAAGAAAATAGAAGAGGATCACTTGGGTTTGCCACTTTGACTTCTAGGTACATGAATGTGAAGAATGCATATGAGAGGTAGATCTAGTTTTGGAATGGTGATTTTCCTTTCTTAGAAGGTAAAGCTTGCCAAAGTATGTGCTTCATGGGTCCCACTAAAACACTTCCAACAACTAAGGTCGATATACAAAAAAAATTGTACCTTGGAATCTCATGATAGCTCTTCTCTCTTTGGACAATTAGATCTTATGTTTTGCCAAATAGGAGAATGGCCAAGGACTCCTAGATTTATAGCTTCGTGATTGCCTTAAAGAAGTCCCTAATTAGATTGCATTAATTCCACCATGGAAAGTAGTTGAGTTGTGCCAATTTTCAAATTTAAATTGTCTCCTTTTGATTGGTCAATGGTGCACCAAGGTGAGCTCAAATGTCAATAGTTCTTGCTGTTGTAAAAACTTCCAATGGTGATGACACGTGGTCATTAATGTGACTACATGGCAACCTTTCTTTTTTGGAGTGGACTTACACTCCCTTTTTAGGTCAAATTTGACCCAAATTAGCTGCTTGAAGTGCATTCAATCATTTCTAGAGCTTTTCGCTTTCAATCATAACATCTGAAAAAATTTCTCAATTTAGGAGTCATTCCATCATTCACCTTTTCTTGGGATTAAGGTGTCTAAACCTTGGAGTGCTAACATGTTGATTTATTTAAATTAATTACTGCATATATTGTTATATCCTAAGTTTTTAACTTCTTAATGTCATGTCATCTTTGTGGGACCTCTTCGTAAGGTGGCATCCTACATGGAAGATGAGTGTATGATAATTCCTACTTATTGATGGGTGTTTTGTGACCACACCAACACAAAATAAAATACTAAGGAATCTTATTCTCTCTTGAACAAAATCTCGTGTATAAGATTGTGAAAGATCATACAAGTGATTCCAAGGTTCTTTTCTATTAGGTCTTGACATGTGGATAATTTTAATGGTCGTTGTGATATGTTGGTAACAAAAAAGGACTTACGTTTGAATCGTTAGTCACCTCTTCCGCAATGTTGTTTGGAACTTCTTTATCAGATGTTGCAATCTCGTGATTCTTCTTCCTTGGATGACACAACTGAAATATATTGAAAGTAAAAGGGGAGAGGGTGAAACAAATCTAATATATTCCTAAGAACAATGATATCAATGGATAGTGCTCCAGTGGACAAATTCCACAATAATGATGTTGTGCTTTGCCAAGATCAACTACAACTCCACAAGAATTGGTGCAATCTTCCAAGGGTTATGCAAAGATTTTTCATATCATAATGCACATCATCATAACAAACAATGCACATTTAATGATCAAAGTGAAGCAATCATATAACAAGGGCTCAAGCTAATTTTAGACTGCAACTTATAATCTTTAAGATGCAAAAAGTATGAGCAATGGAAATTCATCAAACACTATTACATTATGTGTTGAAATTAAAGCACTTTATCTAACAATTGAGAAATTGGACGAACACCATGCAACAAGTTGAAATAAAAATGAATCCACCATATCTTCAATGAAATCATTTTTTTTATTTTTCCCAAGTCTTACAACAATGTCTTCTCCTTCTCCTATCCTACTACTCTAAGGAGCAAGAGCTCTTACTTCTAACGAGCTAACTATGAGCTAACTATCTATCTATGAATTACAAATAAGTAGGCAAAGCCTTTTACAGAGCTCCTTCTACAAGTGAAGGGCCAAGATTGATTTGAAATCAAGGGCCACGATTACAAGATGAAACCTTGATTAGGGTTTTAGTAACAATAGCTTATGTGTCATTAAGTAGTGGATCCACCTAAACCAATGAGAAGAGAGGTCACCCACTACCAAGAGAGTGGGTCTAATTGACCATTTATGAGAAAAGATTCCTGTTGTGGTTCCACAACCACACTCCCCTTTTAGCCACTTGGCTTCAGGGGCCCCCCTCTTTCTGGCTTACCCTAGGTTGTTTCTCTGCTTGTTTGTTTAGTTGTTTGTCTTTAGGTCTAGTTGTTTTCTTTGGTCTTGTTTTGTGTTTTGCACTTACGCAGTCCTGGAAGTGCGAAAAGCCCGAAAATCCAAAAAAACCAAAGGCATATTCAAAGTCTGGGGCTTCAGACTTTCGGAGGACCGGGCACCGAAAGGTCCGATTCTCCAAAGAGAGTCGGCCTTTCGGCGTTTCGGACTTTCAAAGGTCGGGGGCCCCCGAGAGGCCAAAAAGCCGATCAGCAAAGGTGGCTAATGTCACCCTCGCCAGTTGCCTATATAAGGCAAAGAACTCGCAGTTGTCCTCACTTGTTCTCTGCTTGCAATCGCGTTTTTCAGAGCTTTCAAGAGCGCGTCTTTCCCTCGGTTTCTTTTGCTCCTCGGCTGCTTGTGTCTACTTTTTGGTTTTTTCTTCTCGTGGCGTGTTTGAGGTTAGTGTTTTTCTCTCTCCCTCTGTCCTTTTTTCATTGGTTTCTAGTTTGTCTTCCGTTTTGGCTTTCTTAGTTAGCGTTAGCTAGGGTTTTTCGGTTTTGGTCGGTCTCGTCCTGCTTCTGGGTCTCAGGGTTGTCCCCCTGGACCCCTTAGCCACGGTTTGTGGTTGGACCCGTTTTCGAGCTCGAAACCCTAAACCCTCATTTATTCACCGTTCGGCCCTAAAACTTTCGGACTTTCGTAGTCCGAAAGTCGCAGAGGGATCTTCTCTTCATGAAATCGGCTAAGTCCTTTTCGGCGTTTCGATGGTTTCACACACCGAAGATCTGACACTCCCGAATCGTCGAAAATCGGGTCTTTTGCACCTTCGAAACGCCAAGCCCGAAACTCTGGCAGGGGTCCCCTTCTTTCGGCGTTTCGGCGTTTCGGCCTTTCGGAGGTCATGTACCCCCGAAGGTCTGAAAGGCCGAAATTGGTTCCTGGAGACTTTAAACTTCAGTAGTTTAATTGTTTCTATCTCATTTTCTGTTGCATAATTTGTGTAATTTGATAATCTCTAATTTGTGTCCCTTGGCTCTTTGCAGAAATGGCAAAGAAGGTCAACTCACAAGCTATGAGGTACCAATTCAAAGGATATCACGCACCCTCTAAAGTGGGGAACTTGCATGCTGAGATCACGGATACTGACATCGGGAACGTCAGTTGGAATGACTACCTGGTCAAATGTGCACAACCGGCAGGGAAGTCTGAGGACTGCACTTCATTAGTGTATTGTTCTCTGGTAAACGCAGCAGCACACCCTGTTTCCATCCTCTCATCGGATTTGATCAACACTCTGGCAAGTCACTATATATCGGATGAAATAATAGTTAAGAACAACATGGGCGAAGTAGTTCTAGATCTCAGGCCAGACAATATTGAAGATGTCTTCCATCTACCCAAAGGGGTAGACAAATTCTACAACTTCTTCATCAGCAAAGGTATGGAATTCTACAATAGAGACATCTCGTTATCCCATGAGATTGTGAACAAAGAATACCTCATACAACCTCTGCCCAAGAATAAACTAGAAAAGATAGACATGAGGAGGGGGTACATGAAAGAGGACATCCAAGCAGCCATCACCATGATCAGTCAAGTGTATGGACTGTCAAAGTCTATACAACTGGAACCTTGGATGATCCTGCTTATTGAAAAGATAAAGGAAAGGCAGGCAAGATTTGATTGGGCCACCATCCTCGGTGACAACTTGGATCAGCAACTGATCACAGTAAAGAATGACCCGCACTTCTACATGACATCCTATGCTATGTACCTATTGGCTGCAAGAGCGGTGTACTCGAGACTGGTGAAAGTTGGTGCTATGGGTGATCAAAATGCATGGTCGTTCACAGTATACCCACAACTGGTTCGGAAGGAATAGTACACATAGAACAGTCTTGATTCCCGCATCATCAACAAAGCTTTTGTTTTTGCTATCATACGCTCCATTGAAGGAGACTATGCCAAAAGGATGTCAACAGAAGCTGCTGCAAAGGTGAAGGCCCTTGGGGTATTTTATATTCAATTCAAGACTTTTACATACATCCGGGTGGCAGGATGCACCCTGGCTCCTAAGAAGCTGCCAAGATATCCATCAGATAGGATAATCTTGTTGGAGATGGCTAGGCAAATGTCGGATGCCCACGAACATATCTGGCACAAGAAGAAGCATTGTTGGGACTTCCCAATTTCCATAGGGCCCCACTGTGTACAGGATATGAAGATCTGTAAGTCCTTGGCATTCGAATGGGATGAATTCCCACTACAAAGTTACAACCTCATAAGGACCCGTTTCGATCCAATTGGTACATAGAGTCACATAATGGGAAGGCATTATGTACACGAGCCCCATATTGAGGACCATTGGATAAACTGCCTAGATGACTATAAGGTCAGGATCTGTGCCTACTGTCGGATGAGCTTGGAGCTGGCACAAACCACTCTACTGTCGAGGATACCCCCAAAGGTGAAGGGAGCTAACTCTGAGGATGTCCTGCATCCTATTTACAATTTGGATAAAGTATACACCAGGGCCATCTTCAATGCGGAGGTCGATAGGGATGAAAATAATGATATCAATTTCAAGGCAAGACATGTCATCAAAGTAACTAAGGCATGGATCGCCCGTCCATTTCCTATGGATCCAGTGCCAATGAAACAACAAACAGCTCAACCTTCCAAGGAAAAGAAGAAGAAAGGAGAGAAAGTGTTGATGCCACAATTCAAAGAGGCTGCACCACAGAAGCCGGAAACGGTGTATAGACATGAGCTCCCTACGGCATACGGCTCGGCTACCCACTCAAAGAAGCCCAAAACTAGAATGACTAGAAGCATAGCACCTCCAGATGCTCCTCCTTCTAGTGGTCTTGAACATCCAAGTGCACCAAAGAAGGCGCCCAAGTTCAAGATAATTGGACCTAGGCCGGTCAAGGTGATAAAAGGGCACGTCTACAAAAGGAAGAAAGATTCGATGCCCACTGATATGGACACCCTCTTGGAAGAAGGTGAAGATGAGGAGGATAAATTGCCCCTAATCAAAAGAACCCGGTCTGCGGGATTCTTAAAGAGAAGGCGGGTACTGGAGGAAGATCAACAAGAAGACGCCGGAGGAGGAACTCAAGGGGAGCCTATAAATCTGGATGCTCTAGGAGATGATGAATTTGACATCTCTGACTTTGAAGGACTTCATGGTTTCCAAAAATCTGAGCAACAGGCTCCAACTGCAGGGCAATCCTTTTCTTTTGATTCCCTCCCTACACAGTTCACTAGTCCTCTTGGTAAAGTGTGAGAGGAAGTCCCGCGAGACTCTTAGGAATCAGTTGAGGAGGTCGCGGCTGAAATTCAGAAGGAGACTACAAAGTCAAGAAGAGATTCTTCTGTAAGTCTCACTTCTGAGGAAGACATAGCGGCACAAATTCCTCTGATTTCACACTCAGTTCCACCTCCACCTCCACCTCCACCTATGCATCAAACTCCGCCTCCGCCTCTGCATCCGTCACCACCTACCACTCCACTTTCGCCTCCGGTTCAAACTACTACATTGCCACCACAACCTCCGCGTGTTCATGTTCCCATGCCAACTCAGCCTCCTCCGCCAATGCCTTCACCCACTCCCCCTATTGCTCCAACTCCTGTGCAGAACCCTCCTTCTCAAGCTCCCATTCCACCACTGGTCCACACTAAAAAAGTGGCACAAGGGCCTCAAGAGCTAGAGAAGGAAACAGAGGCGATCGGTGAGATGCTGTCAAAAGGACAAGATGGATCGAAGAAACAGGTTGAAGAGGAGGAACAGACAAATGTGGAAGAAGAGCTGAATGTGATGGAAGAGCAAGAAACAGAAGGAGGAGAGGAGGAGAGTCATGAGGAGATGGAGATAGAACGCCTGACAACTATCCCGACTCTAGCAGCCCCTTATGAGCCCCTTAATGCTTTTTCAAAGCCCACTTGGTTTACCAAGGAGATTCAGCCAAGAACCAGGGTGTATACTGATGATGAAACAGATATAGCGGCATTGGAGGAGTCAAAACAAAAGAAGACCTCCAGCAGATGTTTTATTAGAAGGAAGAAATTCAAAAGATGTTATCCCGGGAAGAAGAAATAAAAGGGCTAGCAGATGGATTTCTCACCTTCCGGGAGAAACAATTAGAACTCGTTAAAGGGGTCAAAATCGCCGACTTTGAAGAGGTGCAAGAGATTGTGGATAGGTTCCGCAAGGCTCACCCAGAAGTCCTCCCAAGTCAATAGACATCCAGTTTTGACTTAGCCAAATTTTGATAGGGAAAAAACATTTTTCACACTTAGCCATTTTTGAAGCCCTTGATTTTCGACATTTCGGCCCTAGAGGATTTTCGGCCTCCGAAAGTCCGAAAGATTGAGAAAAGGCTGTCCCCACACTTAGTCAATTTTGGAGCTTCATTTTTTCGGGGCAACAGTCGAGATCCAAGATTTCTGGGCACGACCGTCGTTTAACTTCAATCGTCTCCAACTTGATTTTCAATCAAAGAGATCACGTCAAGAGGGTCGTTTCTGCATGATTTGAGGGCCTCTTCTAGTTGAGTCCACGTGGGAGAGTCATAACAGAGGATAAAGGGCAGGATCACAAAGTTTCATGAAGAAAATGCATGAGCTCTAGCTTCGTTTTTGAGTTATTTTATGCATGATCTACTCTAGTTTTGTAATACACGAGGTTCAATTCCGTGCTAGGGTAGTTTAACTTGTTTTTAGAGATAGTTTCCTTCATGTAATCTCTAGTTTAGATGTATTTTCGAGTTTTAGATGCAGCGGAAACCCTAGCTGCGAAATTGATATCACAGCTCCATAAATTGTATGAACTCAATGTAATTAAGGTCAGATTTTTATCATAATACAATACATACAATTGGTGCTTCAAACGTGGTGTAATTTATTTTGCTATCTTTGCCAAATTTATGAATGTGTGAATTGCTCATTTGTTTATTTCAAAGAACCAATTGATTGTGTGGTGATTCTGATCTGCAATTCTTTTAGTTTGGTGTTTACCTCTGCTGCATTGCTTTGTTGTGACAAATTATTGAGATCTCTCTTTTTTCGGTGCTTAAAGATAAACTTGTCTCACGTGTGCGCACATCGGTTGTGGCTTTGTGATCTGATGAGTTTTGGCTTCTTATACATCTGAGTTTATTTCCATTGATGATTGCATCTGCCTAGTTGAGATTGTGATTTTATCAAGTCTCTGTTTTGTGGGTTTTCCTTATCTCCTTGGTATTTTAATTCACGAAGCAGCATAGTATTGGTTTATGTCCATTAGTTTCTTTCAGCAGATTTCCTTTAAATTCTCTTTACCTTGCCTCTTAACTTCCTTGTAAATTAGCTTCGATAGATTAATTAGATTAACATTGTTTTCATTTAAAAATCTGAAAATCCAAAAAAGAAAGTATTGTGGTGTTTAAAGTTTGTTTTGCAGCCCTTTCGAGATACGAACCAACAAAGGCCTCCTCGTGAACAGATTCACATTTATCTTGTGTTGAGCTATCCAAGCAATTGAGACCCAACACAGAAGGAACCTTGAGATTGACTAATATCATTCTTCCAAGAGGGGAATTTGCTCATGTAAATTCCTAGCCATTGTCTCGTGTAAAAACGACACTCAACAATTCCCACTCGGCATTAAATGTTCGTTTGCCCAGAATAGCCTATGCTTGAATCCTTTCTCTAAATGCATTGAATTTGCACGTCAACTTGAATACCTTTGATTGGTCAGTGAAGATGACTGGGCGCAATGCCATATAAATTTGGTAACTCATCTCAAGCAATATTTTCTAACTGCATCATTTTGTGACCAAGGTCCTAACTTTGATTAACACTTCCAAAGCTATCTCTCCTTAATCATTTTCTTTCTTCTATGTATTGGCTTGGAAATTCACCTTCTTGAAATGGATTGGACTCATTCTAGAAATTCTCACACAAAACCACCTAACTATGGTCCTGGATTTCAGGAGGAAATTCAAGATGTTACATTCTTCCTTCTACATGTGTACTTGAACTTTGATCTTTGAGGTTTTGAACCTTGAATGGCTTGAGTTGGATTGTCTCAAATTGAAATTCTGGAATTTGAATGACCGAAATTTGAATGCCTTGAACTAGAATTCTCATGTTGTCCTTGTACTTCCTTAGACTAAATTTCATCTTAGATCTTTCTTACATTAATGTCTTTCATCTTCTAACTTGTCAAGATGCCACATTTCATCAAAATATCACCTAAAAAATTAAATTTTGAGCCTTGTGCCATTTCTCCACCTTGGGAGCATATGAAATCTAGGGAGGGAATTCACACTTGACTACCTTAGTCAAGTTTCAATGCGATCCATGTTTTGAATGCTTGAGCACATATCAAAGGGAGAGGAAGAGTTTCTCCATACTCAGCCAATTTTTTTAATTTTTCACGCCATTTGAATGGTTGGGCACACTTTGGAGGTGAAGGAGGATTTTTCCTTTTCTTAGCCAAATTTTGATTTTTCTTTCCATTTCAACGCTTGGGCGCACTTTGGAGGTGTAGGAGGTTTTTTTATTGTGGAGAAAATCCTTGGCATCGAGGAATTCCCCCTCTTGGGCGCAAATAAGGCGTGGAGAAGGATTTTTCCTTTGAAGAATTCCTTGAACACAAAGAATTTCCTTCCTTGGGCAGTCTTTGAGTGTAGAGAGTTTTCTCCACAATGAAATTTTGATCTTCTTCATGCCCCTTCCTATTCTAGACATTTATTGGAAAGGATCAAGGATTTTTAAAAACTTAGCCAAATTCAGATCATCTCCCTCAATTGTTCATTCTTCCAGAAATAGAACTGCCAAAAATAGACTCACTATAAATAATAAGTTTGTTTAAACACAAAATTAGGCCAATTTGGGATATAGTGAAACTTACTAAAAATAGTAAGTTGTTCCAAACTCAAAATCAGGCCAATCCAAGACATAGTGAGACTTACTAAAAATAGAAATTTACAAAAATAGTAAGTTCACCAAAACGCTCAAAATTTCACTAGCATTCTCTCTGAAAGATCAATTCTTTTTCATACTTGACCAAATTCACTATTCCCCACAAAACTTCCTTTTTCAAAGCCAAAGGCAAATGACACCCAATTTTGTACTTAGCATGAATCAGAAATGTATTTCATGGGTCAGGAGACAACACTAACTGCAAAAGACTTGGCTTATTTAGTAAAAAGAGGGGGCACCATTTGCAATGGGTGATGTGTGAAAAGGTCACGACACTACTTTGTAGGAAGTTGGTGCCCATTTTTTCAGTTCCTATTTTTTAGGGGACTAGTATCATAAGATCCTATGCTGCAATAAAAGAGGGATTAAAATTGATTCAAACAAGAAGAAATACAGAGCATAGGCATCAAACAGCCCTATCAACATCCACTCAGTGATCTAACTGTTGATATACAGGTACTGATGGATGCAACACAAGCTAATTTCATGGAGCTTGATATTGTGAGCTATGGAATCTGGTTGTTTGGGAACCCAGCATTCATCGAAGGCCCTAACACTTGTTTCATTTTCTTGCCCACCTCCATGGCTTTAGCATAGGCTTCATTCAAGTTGGTTGGAGCAGCATGAGAGACCCTTGTGAACATGGATGTTTGAGAATCCCAGACATTGTAGTACATCTCCAATGCACCAGCATGTTGAACAGTGTAAGGAGCTTGCAATCGCATGTATGCTTTGTGAAAGCGATTGTTGAATGAACTAATAGGCTCCTAATCTCGTCTTTTAACATCTGCGAACTGTTTATACAAGTCCAATGGAGTGATGAGAATACCAAATTTTCCAATGAATGTTATCTTCACTTGATCCCATCCATTTATAGATGAGGTTGGCAAATGTAAGAACCCTTCACAAGCTCTAACTGCTGAAGTTGTTTTGTCTCAATATTTGTTTTGAAATTTTATAATTTTTTTGAGGTTTTCACGAGTTTTAGAGCAAAAAGCAAATATACCATAATTTGAAATTCTGAAACGATTTGAAATACTGCTGCAACTTCTATTTATTTTCTAATGAAATACAAGTAAAAATCCAGACAATCCTTTATTGGAAAATGATCACCAAAGGCAACTATGAAATACATAAAAAAATTTGGAAGAGTACACCAGCTGCTGTAGGAATCTTTTCTTCAAACTAGGTAATGCCTAATCTAATCCAACTGTTCTTTTTTAACCTTCAACCAGCAAGCACGCGCCATATATAATTTATTTGATTTTTAAATAAAATTGCAGGCCTTGGGATTTGCACCAATTTGCCCGTAGGCTGCAATTCTCTCATTTTTTTGGGCTGCAACTTGTATGAAAACCCATTGTAGCTTGTTCCTCCTTATTCTGCAATAATAAAAAAAATTTCTTCCTTCCCGACTATTGAAAAAACAATACTCTTGAAGCACAAATAGAGTCTCTGAATGAAACTCTCTGATATTCCAAATTCACTAGATATTTTACCAGCTCAAACGGAGGTGCACAGAAGAACTACGTTCTCCAATGACAGAAGTTGAAACTCTTCTCAAAGCTCAAGACAAATCAATTGATCAATAGCAATAACAATGAATGCCCTTTCTTCTTCCTTAGCAAGCTTAAATAAGCTTTTCAACCCTAAATCGCCAATGCTTGGAAAACTGTAATTTTTCCCTTTAATGCTTTGGAAGATAATCATTAAATGAATTTAATGATTTAGACTTAGGAAATAACATTTAATATTTCCCCCTCCACTTAATATACTCATTTGGCCCCATTCCATGAGAATTCGACCCATTCTTAAGTGATTTAATATAAAGTTGGTTTAAACTTTAATATTAAATCATTAATCATTAGTTAATGCTAGAATCCACTGGAAATGCAATAACTCACTCAAAACTGAGAATCTGGCCATGTCGTCTGAAACAAGAGTTGGCATAATAATTTCTTATGTGATCAAATAATATTTCTAAAAATAGAAAGGGTCCATCTCTATGACTGCTAAAAATAGAAAAACTCAAACAAACGGAGTTTGAAACCTCTCCATATCAAATCGAAGGCACTAAGCTCTGCAAAAGTCAAACAATCAGATAATCATATCTCCCTTGTGCAAGAATTGATCCTCTATCTATCTCTACTAGCCTACGAGGGTCCAATGATAGGCTAATCAATAGCTAGAATGAAGACTCCAGCTAGAGGGGGACATCACAGTCTGCCCGTCCTGAAATTGCTTGTCCTCAAGCAATCTCAACTCTGAATGTTGTAAAATCTCCTTGCTCTCCCAAGTAGCATCCTCAACCGGCATGTCCTTCCATTTCACCGAGTACTCCCTGATAGTATGCCTCCTCAAATTGCTTTCCCTAAACTCAATGATAGCCTTGGGCGCTAAAACCAACTTCCCCTCATCATCCAAGCGTAGAAGCATTGTAGAAGGAACAAATTGATGTCCTAACACCTTTTTGAGACGTGACACATGAAAAACATTATGGACTTTGCTCTCTGCCAGCAAATCCAACTGATAAGCCACCTCATCAACTCTCCTGATCACCCTGAAGGGTCCATAGTATCATGGCCTAAGTTTCTCGGCACCACTCTTTTTGAGAGTGGACATAAGGTTGCAACATCAAATAGACCATATCCCCCACCTCCAAAGCCCGCTCAGTCCTCTTCCGATCTGCATATTGCTTCTGCTGATTCTAGGCCTTAGTGATGTTCTCCTTAAGAGCCTTTACAATGTTGGGGCTCTCCTGTAACAAATCTCCAACACTAGACACTACTATCGGTCAACAACAGATCCATGAAATTTGGTGCCTCATATCCATATAATGCCATGAAAGGTGACATCTGGATAGACATGTGATAAGTGGAATTGTAGCAATACTCACACAAATAAATCCACTTAACCCAAGCCTTCAGTGGCCCTACTATGTAGTTCCTGAGGTATCCTTCCACCCATTTGTTGACTATCTAAGTCTGTTCATCTGTCTGGGGATTGTAACTAGTACTCGGAGTGAGCTTTGTCCCACACAACCTGAATAACTCTTACTAGAAGTGACTTATAAACTTGATGTCCGTGTCATTGACTATGCTCCGAGATAAGCCATGCAACCTGAATACCTCACGAAAGAATAACTCTACCAACTGCATAGCAATGTATGTAGCTGTGATCGGAAAGAAGTGGGCAAATTTCGTAACAATAACATATATGCAATCTTTTCCCTGAGCTCTCCGCAGTCCTGTGATGAAGTTCATAGACAAGCATTCCCACTTCCTATCGGGAATCAGAAGTGGTTGTAACCAATCGACCAAGTAAGAGTGTTCCTTCTTATTCTACTGGCAGGTGGGACACTCTCTAACATAATGCAACACCTCAGCTTTGAGCAAAAAAAGCGCTCTCTAATATGTTGGTAAGTCGTGTAGAAACCAGGATGTCCTGCCATAGGCAAATCATGATAAGTCCTCAACACCATCCTCCTCACCTCTGATCCCGGAACCAAATAAATGCGCTCTTTGTAAATGATAAACTCATTCACAAGGGTATAGTCACTGTCTTGAACGGCTCCATCTATAAATCCTGATGCCCATGTATCCTTTGCATACTCTGCAACGATCAAGTGTCTCCAATCCTCAAATATGTTTGTCATCATGCTCAAATGAGGTTTGTGTGACAAGGCGACTACTACAACATTTTGTGTTCCCTTGAAATAGGTAATGTCGAAATCTTATTACTATAATTTACTGCCTGTCATTAAGATCTCGCTGCCCTAGGAAATGTTTCAAGTTGTTGTGGTATGTTTTATGCAAAATTTGCTACCCATTCAGTACTGCCTAAATTTGGTCAAAGCATGCATTATTTCCTTATCATAAATATTGAAGCTCCTCTCAAGTCCCTTGAGCTGCCTACTCTCATAAACAATCGGGTGCTTGTCCTGCATAAGCACAGCTCCAACACCCTCCCCATATTTATCACAATGTAGCTCAAATGGTTTGCTAAAATTTGGGAAAGCTAACACTGGGCAAGAAGTCATCAACTCCTTGAACTTGTCAAAACACTCCTGTGCCTCAAGAGTCCACAAGAAAGTCCCTTTCCTCATCAAGTCTATCAAGGGTGTTGTGTGCCTGGAATATCTACTGACAAATCTCCTGTAGAACCCACACAAACCCAAAAATCCTCTCAGCTGTGTAAGGATCACTGGTGTAGGCCACTCAATGATAGCACGAATCTTTTCAGGATCCATGCGTACGCCCTGTGCACTGATAATGTGACCCAAATACAACAACTCTTACAATCTCAGATCACATTTTGACTCCTTTGCATACAAAAACTCTCTGCTCAAAATGCCCAACACTATGTCCAAGTGTCGCAAGTGCTCATGACATGTCTTACTATAAACAAGGATGTCATTGAAGAAAACCAATACAAATTTCCTCAACTGAGGCTGAAAGATCTTGTTCATTGTGTACTGAAAAGTAGCAAGAGCATTAGTTAGCCCAAATGGCATAACTACAAATGCGAAGTGATCACAATGACATCTGAATGTTGTCTTCTCTACATCCTTCTCTCTAACTCGGATCTGATGATATCCAAATCTTAAATCGATCTTTGAAAAGAAGCAAGCGCCATGAAGCTCATCTATCAATTCATCTATCTAAGGGATGGGGTACTTGTTCTTAATTGTTTTTCTGTTCAGGACCCTGTAATCAATGCACATCCTGTGTGCCATCTTTCTTCTTCACTAGTACCACTGAAGAAGCGAAAGGAGATTTACTTGGTCTAATATGGCCCATGGCTAGCAACTCCTTAATGGTCTTTTCTATTTCATCCTTCAATCTTTTTGGATTCCTGTATGGTGTAATCATAATGGGTTTGGCACTCTCCTCCAACTGAATGATGTGCTCAATACCTCTATCAGGAGGTCTACCTGGTGGAATATCACTGAACACCTTATAATGCTTGATTCTCAGCTCCTGTATATCTGGGGGATATTCTGATTTTTGCTGCCCCTATGATGGCATCAAAGCGCAACAGGCTGCCCACTCAACCTGGTCATGTCTCAGCAAGCTCTCCATGCGTCTGCAAGACATCATCCTAAACTCATTGTCACGGATGGCCTTAAGTATATGTGTCTTCCCATCCGACAGGAACTTCATCTCCATATCTCTCAAATCGAGAGTGAATACTCCAATGTCATGTAACCAAGTCATACCAAACACCAAATTTGTGTCACCTATGTTTACAACATAAAAATCAGCTTTGAAGTCATAGTTATTAATCTTCAAGGGTACACCTGTAATCTTCTTATCACATTTGAGGACATAGCCATCAGCTACCCTCACTCTCAGACCCTCAAACTGCTCTGCATGAATCCCACACCTCCCAACCATCCTAGAATCAATAAAATTATGAGTGGCACCTATATCGAGTAAAGTGATAACTCGCTGCCCTATCAATACTCCTCTCATTCTGAATGATCCCTCCTGTTGTACACTGGTGAGACGGGCCTCCTTAAGTCTACCTTCAGTCTTTTCTTCACCTGTAGTCATTTGGTTCAACTTTTTATCATTTGTGCTTTCCTTTCCCTCATTTGATTCCTCATTTTCAGATTGCTGGTCCAAATTTTCAGAATCAGAATCCTCATAATAAGCCCACATAACCCTCTTTGCTTTGCCCTTGGGTCTTAAAGGACAATCATGGTTTATGTCATAAGGTCCTTTGCAATAGAAACATAATTTCTTCTTACGTAAATCATTGAGTGTTTCCATATCGAGTGATGCAAAAGATTTATTTTTATTCTCATTTTTAAATTCAGTCCTTTTTGGTTTCTTGAAGAAAAGTTTACAACATAAAAATCAGCTTTGAAGTCAAAGTTATTGATCTTCAGGGGTAGACCTGTAATCTTCTGATCACATTTGAGAATAAAGCCATCAGCTACCCTCACTCTCAGACCCTCAAACTGCCTTGCCTGAATCCCACGCCTCTCAATCATCCTGGAATCAATAAAATTATGAGTGGCACCTGTATCGAGTAAAGTGACAACTCGCTAACCTGCCAACACTCTCATTTTGAATGATCCCTCCTGTTGTACACTGCTGAGACGGACCTCCTTAAATCTACCCTCAATCTTTTCATCACTTGTAGTCGTTTGATTCAACTTTTCATCATTTGTGCTTTCCTTTCCTTCATTTGATTCCTCATTTTCAGATTGCTGGTCTGAATTTTCAAAATCAAAATCCTCATAATAAGCCCACATAACCCTCTTTGCTTTGCCCTTGGGTCTTAAAGGACAATCATGGTTCATGTCATAAGGTCCTTTGCAATAGAAACATAATTTCTTCTTACGTAAATCATTAAGTGTTTCCTTGTCAAGTGGTGCAAAAGATTTATCTTTATTCTCATTTTTAAATTCAGTCCTTTCTGGTTTCTTGAAGAATGGTTTATAGCTCGTGCTAGAGGAAGCTACCTTGGACTGAAATTTATTTACTGGAGTTGCATGCTCCATACTCCTAGCTTTCTTCATATCATCCTTCAGCGTGATAGGATCAAAAGCTTTTACCCAACCTCTCAATGGTTCGGTTAAGCCTTCAATAAATAATACTATCAACCCCCTCTCTGATATATCTGGCACCATAATTGAGGACCGTTGAAACTCATTAATGAAATGCTCTAAATTCCTTGTCTGCTTGAGCTCTGTCAAGTCTCTGAAGTAGACCTCTGGATCTTCCTTATCAAACCTCTCAACCAATCTATCCACGAATTCCCGGTAAGAAGTCACCTGATTGTGCTAAAGAGTGATCAACCCATGATACCACCAATCGTGTGCTACTCCCTCCAAATGTAAAGTGGCATATTTTATTGCCTCAATCTCTGTCATAGGCCTCAATGCTAGAAAAGTATCAAGCTTGTGGATCCAAGCTTGCGCTATCAATCTACTGCTACCATCAAAAGTGGACAAAGTAAGCTTGCCTATAGCACGCTTCGACTCATTATTTTGTGGGTCTCCTATCCTATCTAACTGCACGGTAGTGTTCTCTTCTCTAGTTCAAGAACCTCTCAAAAGTCATCCTCTCTCGCACCTGTGGTGCCAATAGTTCCCATTCATCATTAGCAACCATAAGGATGTCTCAAATGTCTCATCCTCGGCTTCCTCTGCTGGCTCATGTACTGGTTCCTCTCTAGCAAAGGTAGGATGTGTGGGTCTGTCTGCTTTCCTAGAATGTGTCCTTTGTACCCTTGGAGATCCTATGGCACTCATGTTATCCTCCTGATCTAGATTTTGCCTTGTCAGTCGATTCATGCGCTCTACCATAGTGGTAAGAGCCTCCAGCGCCTGGGCTACCTGTTGTTGCCCTGTAGGCATGGCTCTAAAAAACTCTTTGTTTTCCTGATCTTCATCATTCCTATTTATCCTGGGTGGGATACCGTCACGCCTGTCACCCATGGTGCCCAACTGCCTGTCTAAAACCTGTTCACCTTCAAGGAAGGATCTCCTGCATGTATAATACCTGTGAGGACCAACTTCTTCTGGCTGCATGTAAAATCCCTAACCCTCAGGATGGCGGGATTTGGCTCTAATACCAATGTAAGAACCCTTGACAGGCTCTAACTGTTGAAGTTGTTTTGTCTCAATATTTGTTTTGAAAGTTTATATTTTTTTTGAGGTTTTCACGAGTATTAGAGCAAAAAGCAAATATAACATAATCTGAAATTCTGAAACAATTTGAAATACTGCTGCAACTTCTATTTATTTTCTAATGAAATACAAGTAAAAATCCAAACAATCCTTTATTGGAAAATGATCACCAAAGGCAACTATGAAATACATCAAAAAAACCTGGAAGAGTACACCAATTGTTGCAGGAATCTTTTCTTCCAACTCGATAATGCCTACTTTGATCCAACTGTTTTTTTAACCTTCAACTTGCAAGCACGCACCATATATAATTTATTTAATTTTTAGATAAAAATCACAGGCCTTGGGATTTGCACCAATTTGCCTATAGGCTGCAATTCTCATTTTTTGGGGCTGCAACTTGTATGAAAACCCATTGTAGCTTGTTCCTCCTTATTCTACAATAAAACTATTTTCTTCCTTCCCGACTGCTGAAAAAACAATACTCTTGAAGCACAAATAGAGTCTCTGAATGACACTCTCTGATATTCCAAATTCACTGGATATTTCACCAGCTCAATGGAGATGCACAGAAGAACTACATTCTCCAATGACAAAAGCTGAAACCCTTCTCAAAGCTCAAGACAAATCAATTGATCAATAGCAATAACAATGAATGCCCTTTCTTCTTCCTTAGCAAGCTTAAATAAGCTTTCCAACCCTAAATCGCCAATGCTTGGAAAGCTGCGATTTTTCCCTTTAATGCTTTGGAAAATAATCATTAGACGAATTTAATGATTTAGACTTAGGAAATAACATTTAATATTTCCCCTTCCACTTAATATACTCATTTGGCCCCATTCCATGAGAATTCGACCCATTCTTTAGTGATTTAATATAAAGTTGGTTTAAACTTTAATATTAAATCATTAATCATTAATTAATGCTAGAATCCACTGGAAATGCAATAACTCGCTCAAAACGTACAATCTGGTCATGTCATCTGAAACAGGAGTTGGCATAATAATTTCTTATGTGATTAAATAATATTTCTAAAAATAGCAACGGTCCATCTCTACGACTCTAAAGGTTGCTTAAAATAGCAAAACTCAAACAAACGGAGTCTGAAACCTCTCCATACCAAATCGAAGGCACTGAGCTCAGCAAAAGTCAAACCATCAGATAATCATATCTCCCCTATGCACAAATTGACCCTCTATCCATCTCTACTAGCCTACGAGGGTACAATGATAGGCTAATCAATAGCTAGAATGATGACCCTAGCTAGGGAGGGACATCATAGCAAATGCACAATCCAATAGAAAGCTTCTTCTCCCAAAGAGTGAGGGAAAAGTCTACATGCCACATCCTCATGTTGAATTCTCCTATTGCATAAGGCATCCTCAAAAATCTTAATGTGCTCTTATGTTGTGCGGTTGGGATCATTCACATGGAACTTAGAGCAGAAATCTTCCGGATTCTTTGGCAAATCATTGTACTGATTGAACATGAGAGGCAAGGCATTGTTTTGAATCCATGGTGCTTGTTGCACCATTGCGGCTTGAGTTGGTTGAATTACTTGAGCCTGAGTAGCTTGAACTGGACTGCTTGAAGAACTTGCCCAATTTGAAGTGTTGACTACCCAACGATTCTTTCCTTTCTTTTGAACTTTCAACTCAATCAATTCCTCCTCTCAATGTGGAGTTGATCTCAATATTCTCTGCCTTCTTTCTGATTGTAGCCTTTCAAACCTTTCTGGAGAGAAAGATCCAATCCTCTTATCCATCTTTGTGTTCTAACTTTGATCTTCTTCAAGACTTGATTGAGCCAACCTTAGTCCTTTTCTTTCTCTCAAACTTTCTCTCTAATTCTCTTTGGCATTCCAACTTTCTTTGAATTCTCCTTTCAATTGCTCACGCTTTCCTTTCTTCCGGATTCAATACCTCACAAGCATCCAAGTACTCTCTATTATCTACTCTATCTTCCCAAGCGATGGTGTGCAATGTAGCTACAATATGATCTCGAAGTGTTCCCCAAGTTGCTTTAGGCTGCTTTGATCTAGGAAGAACAATCCTTTATCATCCTTCAATTTTGCCTCGCACACCCCAACCTTTCTTGATTCTATCTCTCAATCCTTTGAGCCTTTCCTTCTTCCTTTTCTAGCACATAGGCAACCTACAAATACTCAAGGGTACTTCTCTTTTGATCCCAAGCAAGAGAATGGAATGTCAAGATGATGTCACTCTGATATGTTACCCAATTTTCTTTAGGCTACTATGGTCAAGAAAGTCCTGTATTACATCATCCTCAATTTGTTGACCACTCTTAAGTGAACTTTGAACAAGGCCCTCTTTCTAGCATCAATCTCTGTCAATGTGAGTTTTGTTCCACTACTACATGCAGAATTAAACACCCAACATTTCGGAATGAAACACTGGATACTAAATCCTCTCTTCAAATAAGGTCATCTCTCATGCTAAGCTTGCAAGGTAAGATTTTTTATTTTTTTTTGGACACTCGCTCAATTGAAATGATGTGATTGTTGGTTCTCAAAGGGGACTTACGCCAGTTTATTCAAGACTTGTCAACAATGTGCTTCTAAAGATTTTACTTCACAATGAGCAATGAAAATATGTTTTGATTTTCCAAATTTTAATTTCTCCACTTAAAATTAAACTTCTAATTCTTGTTGCTCCTACTTAATCGTGAATGCAAGGAATGTGTGAATGGTCTTGGACTCTACAAGGTGTAGCTTTATCAGCAACTCCCCCCACCTAGTGCAAGCTTCTATGGTAGACTCAAATGGTTTTCAAATTAATATTTCCTCTTCAATCCCATCAAATGGATGCAAACTAAAGATTCAATACTAATTGAAGTTAAGTACTTTCATTTATTGGCTAATCACACAAGGCACACTTACAATCTGCAAGAGGCTAGTGGCCCAGATCTGTCGAGTCAATAAAGTAAACATCCACAATTACTTTCATTAATCTAAACTACTTGAACAAATTCTATTCTAACAACTTCAAATGAAAATCTATTCTAAATGAGGGATGTAGATCACCACGGAATAATGCAAAGTTGATCACAATAATTCACCATGCAAGACACAACAATGAAAAGTAGAGCAAATTTGGCATTATACTAGCAACAATTCTCAAACAACCTCCTTTTACAAATGAGAGGGGTGGGGGTTTATATAGGAGCCTCAATTACAATGAATGGCCAGGATTAATTTGAAACCAATGGTCCAAATTAAACTATTACAAACCCTAATTAGGGCAACCAAAAACAGACAATAGGAATGAAGCACCATAAAATTAGCCAATGAGAAAATTCATAAACTTTAGGGCCAATAAAAAGCAAGGAAGACACATAGTCATCATATAACTCATCATCCAACATAAGCACTCATTTTTCCTTCTCCCTTTTAGCAAAATTGCTCTAACTTCCTCCATGTCAATACTAGGAAGGTTGTCATGTTGTATCTCCATAACTTCTTCTCCATGCAAGTGTCCAATGTGCCATCCCAATCTAAAGTGTGCCACTATAGATCACTAATAGGAACCATAAGTCAAAGGAACCCATTCAAGTGACTCTTCTCAAGAGAGTTTGTATCTCTGAAATAAAGTGATTCCAATCTCGTCTTCAGCTCATCTAAATCCAACCCACCAAAGGCATCAATATCAAGACGAAGCAAATACTTGATTGCAATAAGGACTTTCAAATGTATCCTCAAGATAGGATCCTCAATATCATCACACTGTGTGCGCGCATGCTCATATGTAGTCCTCATGGTAACCAATGAGAGATACTAATGACCAAAGTCATAAGCAATGCCTCTATCAATAACTCCCTCCTATGCCAAGATCGATGTATGGATAGTCATCAATGCCTAGAGACACGAAATAGCCTTATGTTTGATGGGCTGAAATTCCTTCCACTTTCCTCTAATCCCTGCATTTTATCTATAAGTATTGTGGTCTTTTCATATGCTCCAACCATCCTAGTAAGAAAGTCCTGTGCTTGCCTCTTGATATCACTTGTCCATTCCTTTACTATGTTGCAAGCACAATGAGAACTTTGAGAAGTGGGAACATATGGAATAAGTGTTGTGTTCAATAAGTATTTGGTTCACCATGAAGACAAGAGGTATGAGTTACAACCCTTATTGAGGCATCAAGAAGAACCAATACTTATGTGTTTTGGGCAGGACATAGCAAAGAAGGTTCAGTATGATACTGGATGGCAGAGAGGTACACAAGTACAGTCAAAAGGCTACCATGACAGTCCTAAAGATGGAGAGCTTTGGGACTTAGCCTTTGTGCTAGTTGGGACTATAAAGTGTCCTGTGATGCAGCCTGAGAATAGCAAAGGGGCAGAGGAGTAGAGACAAAGTTAATGATCAATTCCAGATCATAAAGAGTAATGTAAACCGTTTTGAAGGTGATGGAGCCCTAATTTTTACAAAAAATTACGGCCTCCATTTGAAAAATGATGTTAGAGAAACATGATGAAAACATTGTCATTGATGTCAATATTAAAGCAGATAACTTCCCAGTAATACAAATACGAATGTCTATAAGGAATACATATGCTAGGGAAGGAAAAGCCACCGGGATCATGATTCACACAACTTAGAGATATGAATGGAAAGACAAGTATGCCACACAATATCAGACTTAAATAAGAGAGTTTGAACGGATACACATACGCGATTGGTGACTGAATAAACATAACAGCCACATATATATTTGATATGTCTTGTAAAAAAAATAAAAATAAAAGAATGATGCCGCAGTCTTAGTTATGTCATCATATTATGAAAGCACAAGAGAATCAACTTATAAGAGCAACGCAAATGATTGATAAAGTTCTACAATGATTGAGATCTTAACAGCAGTGATTACATACTGGCGGACTTTGTCAAAAAGAGACAGCAGCGAATGAAGACTTTTTTCATATATGGGAAAGGACAGCGGCAAAATATAAAAAAATAGTAAAGTGAAGAAATTGCAGAGTTATGGGAGAAAATAATATCTTCAAATTATTATACATACACGGGTCATTGGAGTGTATAAGACAAAGTAGAGACCCTTGTAAACATATTAGTCATGTCATCTAAGTCAACAACGGCTGCAAATGAACAACACTGAATAAAGAGACTGTTGACTTAGGAAATACATCGATATGTTTGGAGGACTGATAAGCAAAGATAGAGATGATAAATTACAAGGCGAGTGTATATTTACAGCAATGGAAACTGAGTCTACGATAATTACAAATGATGTTCCATTCCGCGTCATCAAAGAAGCACAATAATTCCGTCAAATTGAATTAGCATACACAGCGATATAGATGCAGCAACGTTAAAGAGAAACAAAGTGGCTCTATGCAACGATTGTTGAAAAGTTTTTGAACAGTCAACGTGGGTATCCAGTCAGATTGTAATCTGCCAAACATCGAATGATAATCTTACATGTGACAAGCGATTAGTTTTGGCATTGTTCTGAGCATATACGCGAAGGATTCTACTTCACATAACATCATCGTTAAGCACAAATTACAGAGGATAAACCTATAAAAGACAACAAAGGTCAATATATAAAAGTTTCGATGAACACACAAGCAGCAAAATAAGTGGGATTAGATTTGCAACAGCAAAGACTACACATATCATCATTAACGGGAAAACCATTCTATTAAGTTAAGACAGCAAAGAAGATAGAAGCGCCAGCAAGAAGAATTATTACTATGGAATCCGTAGTATAATAATAAACAGAATATTTGAAGGAGCGGTTCAATATTGGAAGAGCCGCACTAAAAGACCAGATATATTTGTTATTGTTACAAAAGACAAAGCTGCGATCATGTTTGAAGTAATTCGGCAATGAGACATGCTTTCTTTGTTAAAGAAATTAATTTATCCAAAGGGTGCGATTAAGAGATGTTAAGAAAACCATTGTTTCATTTTGAAAAGTCACATTCCAAAATATATGAGGTATATATGTGGGATTCATTTTGGATAAATAAAGAAAAAAGGGGACAGATCGGAGAAGCATTTTTTTTGATATTTTTATTTCGTATGGAGGGATAAGGGGTATATTATGACTTTATAAAAATAAATTTATTTTATTTTAATAATAAAATAAAAAGTCTTTTGTTTATTATTTCAGGTGTGGAGAATTAAATTGTTGATGAATCGTCCTTTGTAATTATTATTTTTGAATATTGTGTACAATTTAAATATCGGATAAGTGGATAGGTCAGATAGCATCCTAAATTCAATCAGGATTAATTTAGGATTGCATAAATATTTGATTTGTCGCATCTTGATTATTGAATTGATTAGCAATATAAATGTGTTGAACATTATAAAGTTGTACGTAAACCTTCATTGAAGTTGACTCTATTGCCCGAATGAGCAGAGGCACTGGTCTTTTTATTTTTTGAAGTATTGGGTTTATATGTGAAGTCAGAAAATCTATCAATTCCTTCCCACAAACCTCAAATCCATTATTAATAATCATTACACAACAATTAATTCAAACATTCAGCATTCAATTTCATATTGATCGAGTTTGAGGAATTTGCCAGTCGGAAAACTCACAAGCTTAAATTCGCTATAGAAAAACCTTGAAGAAAGTGATCAGGTTCGAGGTGAAGGTTTACCCGCCTAGGTGTAGCGAAGCCTAAAGTGCAGGGGAATTTGAATTATTCCCGTTTGTTGGCCAGAACTGATTTGGAATCCTATTGGAGAATTGGCAGGCTCTTGAATTTCCAATCTGTGGTTTTGGGAACCAATAGAAGGAATGAAAAATGTAAATTCATTTGTATTCTGCCAGTCACTGCCTGTGAGGGCATAGTCTGAATATTTTATTGACAAACTTTTATTTAATGGTTAGTGTGGATCCAAATGGATTCCTAGGGTAATGTGTTGCATTTAATTTGAGTTTTGAATAGCTTTGTGCAAGCTTGAAGGCATTTTGGGTCCCCTAGACGTGACTGTCCCTGTTCAGTCAGGGAATGAAACAGTCTAAATAAATTGATGCAATGTGGATTGGTGTGATCCTTCCTCGTGCATAAAAGAGTATGTTAGAATGGTTTTCTTTATTAAGTTGAGTTCCTTTGTGAAGATCCAAGGGTTCTGAAGAAAGTAGGGATGTTGGAATACAAACAAGGGTGACTGTTCCTGAACAGTGCACCAGTGAAATGCCATGAAGAAAGGGTGATAAGATAGTATCTATTGTGTTCCCTAAATGGAATGAAGTTGCAAAAGATGTATTGGCATTATATTATGTGTTTCAAATATGTTTGGATGTAGGCAGACCAGGAGAATGAAGGATCATTCACTGATTGTAGGATAACCCGGTTTTGAAGGTTCACTAGTTGAGGGGACAGTCAAGGTCCGGATGATTGGGCCATTGGAGGACCCTATGTCTTTGTATGAATGGTCATTATATGATCAAGATATGGTGTTAGATCCATTTGAGGGGTCTAAGAAGGCGTGGAAGGGTGTGTTTGAGAAAGCCCTAGGTTATTAGGCCTAGAAGTAAGGGTTTTCTAAATGGAGCCTTACAACTTGTTGAAGGTCCTTGAAAGCATGAAAACCCTTAGTTTGGGATGGTATAGGGATACTGTGAATGATGGAGAAGTCCTGGTAAGTTGAGGAGTTAGGGGTTCCTTTGGAAAGGGAGGCCTAATGGAGGGTTAGCCATAGTGCACCAGTCCTAATGTGGACAGTTGGTCCAAAGAAGCTGTTGGTGCCCAAAACCGATGGATCACTTTTGGCCAACTGACAAGTACACACTAATACCTCTGCAATTCTGGCTTAATCAAGCCAAGGCTGGTAGGCCTAAATTCACTTTAAACTATCAAATTCTCTATGTTGCACAACTGTGTACATAAATAAACAAAGTTCCTCCCAAGGTGGTAAATGATCCTTGGAGGAAAGAAACAAATCCTCTAATAATCTCTATTCTATAAATCTTGACTAAAGTGGATTAAACTAAGGACTCAAAAGTAATATTTTTGAAATAATGATTATATAATCTACAAACCACAAAGTATGAACCAAATGACAATTTCCAAATTATAGTTAGATCAGTGCCTTCTAAATACTTGGGCTATAGAGTCATAAAACTTTCAATCCTACGTACAATCAGAGACGGTTTTAAGATAACTCACTCCTGTAAAGAGAGACCATCACCCTACAAGCTTCTATTGAAACAAAATTTAAAACAACTTATACAATAGGTCCTATGGTGTTTAACCCAACTTAAGAGCTCGAAAGGAAACAATAACAAGTTCTCAGACCATGCTACCATTATTCAAATTAGTCATAAATGAATGCATCAAATAGAAAAACACAGTAGGATACCCTGGTTCATAGAGTAATTTGAAAGACTAATTGAAAACATATAACTTATAACCACAAATAAAAAAGAAAAGCATTTATCTTTATTAATGTTGAAAAAAATAATACATTAGAGTTCATATTGTAGTTTTGATCGAATTATATCCTATGAAAATATATCTTGTATTGTATTGTCTCTCTTTACATTTTACATTATGTATATATACATGTTTGAGTGGCTTTCACACCTCTTTAGGGTGAAAAGACACACCCTTATTACAAATTGTTTTGAAAAAATGATAAACTAACTAAAAAATAACTACCTAACTTTCGGATTTGGGCTTGGTTGAAAAACCAAAACACCTTGTGGAAAACTAAGATTTTTATGGGAGATAGGAAATTTGATTTCCCGAACTGGGTCTTTTTTAGATTTTTAAAATTCGACCATCTTCTGCCTCTGTCGACATCATCTTTGCAGCAGGTCGAAATTTCAGCATTTTCTGAAGGCTTTGATCATAGAATTTTGATTGTTCTTGTCACAGAGCTTCCTTCCATAATATCTCAAATTTTTAATTGAAAATTAATGTAATATTTTATCCCATTTCATGTACTCCATCATTAATTATTAGGCATGGAGTTTAAGAGGCCATTTTTTAAAGTTTTATCACTATATAGGACTCCAAATTTTGCCCAAAATTTAGAGCTCCAACAAGGTCTTTCTGGGGACATATGCTCCATGTGAGCATAGCGAGATTCTAGCTATCTCTGGAGAAGCAGACCAAGTATCCATACTAATCTGATGCGAAGTAAAATTGGGTGGCCCTAGGCCCCCAAAATTGAACATTGATCCTTTCCTCTATCAAACACTTGATTTTGATCACGTAACACTTTTAACCTTGCTGCATTACATATGTCATCCTTATAGACAATTCTCATTGCTTCATCAATACGATCTTTGGCATCCAATCTATGTTCAGCCCTTGAGAAATCATCAGATCCGTTGTAATCCTTGCTGAATAGAAGATTTTGGTTAATCGTACAAACCTTTAGGTTAGTCTTCTTTTTTGGGATACCTTCTTGTTGACAATCTGTCCCATCTCTATATTTTGGATAATTTTCCTCCTCACCAAAAGGCTTTGAGAATATCTTATCTTCAAGTAGTACAAACTCTCTACCACCAAAAGTTTGATCAGCTAGGACATTTCTAAAATTTTCAAAACTATGCTTCAACACATTCTCTTCATCATGTCTAGCTGATTCCATCTCATCTTCATATGTTTGGTGTACCAATGGCTCAAAGGATGAACTCCAAGATATCTCACCCTCTTAATGCACTTCATGAGTTTCATCAACTTTAAAATTAGGACTATTATCTTCATTATGATGCTGATGGATTCTATTGCATAAAGGATCCTCTTCAAACAATGGATTCGATAAGATAGAGAAATCAGACATATCTTCATCTACTTCCTCTTCAAACAACGGATTCAGGAACATAGATAATTCAGGCATACATTCATGAAAATTTTCATTTGGATCATCAAGTTTTTCATCAACAAGGCTAACATCTTCATTGACATTATCTCTTGAAACTTCCTCATGTTCATGTAGTTCTATTTCATCTCCACAATTTGATTTCTCTTGAATATGGGCTGATCTGTCTACCTCCTTACCATGGTGGATTGAGAAAAAAATTGGACAATTTCCCTGAACATGTTTATGATACTCGATATCTAACAAATCTGAAATTTCCTGTAAACTGAGAGTATGTTCCTCTTCATTATTGAACTCATTTGAATTCATTTTTATACAAGTCTTTTCTTGGATGGGACCTTCTTCCATCTGATACAAACTTTCTTGTTCATCTGAATCTAGAATATCATTAGGTTCTTGTGCCCCTTTTGTAACTTTATCATTTTCTTCCATTACATCTTCCTATGCAATTTTAAGAATAAGCTCTAATTGCTCACTAGTTACTCCTAAACTGTATATTTTGTTTGAAAAACTTGGCCTGATATCAAAAGGTATTTTACGGAAAATATCCATCATCCTCATAAACAAACTCACCACATTTTCATTATCATACCGTTCTAAAGTAATAAATGCATCCAAGGGAGACATACATGATTCATCCCTGTCATGGAATACATCAAGGAACCATTGTTCAAACTGCATCCATGATGAAATGCATTGTGCAGGTAATGATTCATATTTTTCCCTTGCATTATTCTTTAGTGACCATGCAAAGAACTTCATGGCATCATCTTCTGTATGGATCTCATAATTATCAAGGAATATATGAAACACGTCCAAATGATCAAGAGCTGATTCATCATAATCTCCATAAAATTCAAGAACCCTCTGTGAAAGTTGTGAAAACAATTCATTAGTACTACATTGAAACTTTCTAAGATCCAAAGGCCTGATATCAAAGGGAATCAAAAACCTTTTGAAAATTTTCTTGAAAGGAAAATTTATCATCCCTTCTAGGCTATCTTCCTCTCTCCTTCTGAGTTTTCTCCCTCAGTAGAGTCACTAACTGAAATTCTTTGTTCAATAGAATCGCCACCTTCTTCATAAGAAGGATAAAATCATAACTAATTCTGAGTTTCGTCTCCAGTAGAGTCTCATAACTATAACCAAAGATTTTGCAAACATCTTTCACTGATAGCATCCCCAGTAGAGTCGCCAATTTGTTGGTGCCCAAAACCGATGGATCACTCTTGGCCAACTGACAGGTACACACTAATACCTCTGCAATTCTGACTTAATCAAGCCAAGGCTGGTAGGCCTAAATTCACTTTAAACTATCAAATTCTCTATGTTGCACAACTGTGTACATAAATAAACAAAGTTCCTCCCAAGGTGGTTAATGATCCTTGGAGAAAACAAACAAATCCTCTAATAATCTCTATTCTATAAATCTTGACTAAAGTGGATTAAACTAAGGACTCAAAAGTAATATTTTTGAAATAATGATTATATAATCTACAAACCACAAAGTATGAACCAAATGACAATTTCCAACTTATAGTTAGATCAGTGCCTTCTAAATACTTGGGCTATAGAGTCATAAAACTTTCAATCCTACGTACAATCAGAGATGGTTTTAAGGTAACTCACTCCTGTAAAGAGAGACCATCACCCTACAAGCTTCTATTGAAACAAAATTTAAAACAACTTATACAATAGGTCCTATGGTTTTTAACCCAACTTAAGAGCCCGAAAGGAAACAGTAACAAGTTCTCAAACCATGCTACCATTATTCAAATTGTACAAATTAGTCATAAATGAATGCATCAAATAGAAAAACACAGTAGGATACCCTGGTTCATAGAATAATCTGAAAGACTAATTGAAAACATATAACTTATAACCACAAATAAAAAAGAAGAGCACTTATCTTTATTAATGTTGAAAAAAATAGTACATTAGAGTTCATATTGTAGTTTTGATCGAATTATATCCTATGAAAATATATCTTGTATTGTATTGTCTCTCTTTACATTTTACATTATGTATATATACATGTTTGACTGGCTTTCACACCTCTTTAGGGTGAAAAGACGCACCCTTATTACAAATTGTTTTGAAAAAATGATAAACTAACTAAAAAATAACTACCTAACTTTCAGATTTGGGCTTGGTTGAAAAACCCAAACACCTCGTGGAAAGCTAAGATTTTTATGGGAGATAGGAAATTTGATTTCCCGAACTGGGTCTTTTTTAGATTTTTAAAATTCGACCATCTTCTGCCTCTGTCGACATCATCTTTGCAGCAGGTCGAAATTCCAGCATTTTCTGAAGGCTTTGATCATAGAATTTTGATTGTTCTTGTCACAGAGCTTTCTTCCATAATATCTCAACTTTTTAATTGAAAATTAATGTAATATTTTATCCCATTTCATGTACTCCATCATTAATTGTTGGGCATGGAGTTTAAGAGGCCATTTTTTAAGGTTTTATCACTATATAGGACTCCAAATTTTGCCCAAAATTTAGAGCTCCAACAGAAGCAATATTTGATTTTCAAGTATGTTGTACAACCTTGAAAAGGGTATCCAAATATGTGATTAGTTTCCTGAGTCTTTTGGGGAAATTGGGCAAGAACTTGGGAAAACCAGTCTGGTAGGGCTACTAGGAAAGTAGGCCTAGTGAATACTCGGTTGTGAGCTATTGGGTTGATGGGTTGTTGAGATGAATCCACTGATTAGTTGGAGGGACAATGGTGATGTTGATAAGATGTAGAGCCTCTGGTGGCACAAAGCATAGTGTGCACTCTGATAAGGTTTGGTGTTGATAAGATCAATGAGAAGATCATCATGAAGATGCTTGGTTGGTGTTGTAGAAACACTTGTGAAGTCCCTCATAGCCTGACCGATGGCAAGTCCACCTAGAGCCTCTGCATCACTTTTCCCTTAGGAAACTTTTCCCTACTCTTGAGTTCATCATAAACTAATTTATCCATCTAAAGGAGGGAGTGGAGTTTGAGATGACAAGAGGATTGGCAGAATTCCGCCATCCCCCTTGTCTCCAATTTTATCTCAGATTTTGCTTGCCTTCTAGAACTAATTTTTCCCTTCGTTCAAGTTGTAGGATAGCCCATTTCGAGAAGGGTGGAATTTAAGGGTAAGGGAGGATTATTGAATCCTTAGGGTGGAAATTCTAGACCTCCAACGGATTTTCCTCATACTTGTTCTTTAGCATCATTTGATCATGTCTACCTTGCTCTCTAAATGTGCACTCGCATACCAAATAGAAGGGAGAAGTGATTGTGCTTGTCTCCATGGCTTCATAGGGGCTGCCTTATCTCCCCTTGGGTGAGGATTTTAGCATTTGAAGGAGAAATCCTTGGTAGGGGGCAGATTTTACCCCTACCAGAGGATTCTCACATGACTTAACATTTTCATTCCACACCTCTTCATCACCCAACCTCATGCCTAAACTCAAGTTCAAGTACTTAACTGATTTTCGCCTTCTCTTCATTCAAACTCCTTCTAAGGCATGGAGACTCGAAATTGCCACCAACTAAAGCACCTAAGACTTCCTAAGAACACCAACTGCTACTCGCTAAAGCGAAAAGAGGGGGTCCCCATTTGCAATGGGGCAATGGTGTGAAAACCTCACAACAGTGCACACCTTTTCAAACCCAGGACTTGTGAAACCAACCGGTGCACTATTGATTGCCAACACCATTTCCCACCAATATGGTGATCTCACAAGTTGAGAGTAAGACAATTGGCATAGAAGCAACGTGCAATTTTTTGTTCAGCAATGTCTCTTGCCTTCATTCTAAATGCTTTATCCTACTTCATCTTCATCTTCCACTTCCGCTATAGGCAAGAATGGATGTTTGGAGGCTGCAACTAAATCAGTGGGTAATGCATTTTTTTCCAGCTCCACCAGTATAAGCACTTTGTTTTGATCTTAGAACCAATTTATCAGCCTCTTCGTGTTCGTTTACAAATCTTGCTATTTGTGCAGGAGACAACCCCTTCTTATCTAGGCCTTGACACATTCCCATCCCTTTACCAATAGGGCCCATAAAGTGAAGTTTCACTCAAGAATATGAGCTATTTTTTGGTTTAGTATTACGATAATTACATGTCCGAATATATGCCCCACCTCCTGGAACCTATGAAATTCTTGTGGTATGTCTCCATAAAGTAGATGCTATATCAATTTTGAATTTATCTGTTCCTTCCCACCGACTAAACTTTCACTACTGGCCATTCTTACAATCTGATTTCTCACTATTATAAGAAATTAAATAAACTTAAATTAGAAAAAAAACTAAGAGATACAAGCATACAAGTACAAAACAAAGATACAAAAACATTAGAACAAAGAGCTTGTTGGTTCCCAAAACCACAGATTGGAAATCCAAGAGCTTTGCCAATTCCCTAGTAGGATTACTCAATCAGCTTTGGCCAACTAACGAGAAAAGTACCTTGATACAATTCTCCTACACTTTAGGCTTCACTAAACCTAGGTGGGTATACCTTCACCTCAAACCCTAATCACTTGGTCAAAAGGTTTTCTATAGCGAATTTAAACCTTATGATTTCCCAAGGTGGCAATTGATCCTTGAGATTAATCAAAATGAACTGTATGTATGTTGTGAATTGAATGCTTTTGTAAGAGATTATTATTATGAATTATGAATATGACTTATGGAACAATGAACTCTGCAGTTTGATGAATATTCCCAAAATTATGAAACAATCTTTAGACCAGTCCTTATCCAATATTGGGCAGATAGAGTCATTCCTTGTCAGATCTTTATGTACAACTCTTGAGAGACAGCATACACCATCCACTACCACACATATATATGAAAAAGATCTTCTACAATACAAATCTTAGTCCAATTGAGTTTAATTTCTCAAAGAAAACCAATTAGACAAAGTCACATGGACAACACTTCGCATGCAATCTTTGATGATCCAAGAAGTATACTGCAACACTAATCTTTTCAATAAATATATTAAAAGGTAGAAATTAAATCTAAATCAATAATCCTAGAGGACTAACCTGAACAAGTTTAATGAGCAATTCTTCAATTTGGACAGAAAAGAGTCTTTGTATTAATTTCAAAAAATAGGTACAATTGATTTGTGCTTCAGTTGCATTTCCCTATATAATCATTTTCGAATGCTTTCATCTGTATATATATATATATCATCCATTTTATCTATCCTATCTGAATAGTCTTGGTATCCTTCTTATACAAAATGAAAAGATGCATACAAGCTTCAAACCATCACGATGCTTCCTAACTAATAACTAAAATGCAACTGAATAACCAACAGTTACAATAAGATAAAACAAAACTAATCTAAAAGAGCTAAATTGTCCTCGCCACCTTTCCCGACCTCATCTAGCGCTGCCTCTAGAATCTATTAGAATGTTTCTAATATTCGGAAGATTCTTTTAATTCTTTTAATGCTCTATCCTGATTTAGATAGTTGCTAAATATTGTATCTTTAGTATTGTATATATGAGCTCGTGCAGCTCTTCGTAATTATTCGATCAATACAAAAATATTCTGTCCATAATTATTTTTATGGTATCAGAGCCAAATCAAAATCCTTCCGAAAGTATTATAATTTCTTTTCGAAATTATCTGGGCAATATTTTCTCTCTGCTCGCGTTTTTTTTTTCTGTCCACAACTTGCCTTGCTCGCGATCTATTTGTGCTACCATCCGCGACTTTCATCTGCAGCCTGCAACCTGCTTTGTTCACGACCTTCATTTTCGTCCACGACCTTCATCTTCCGGCGCAGCCTGGTTCTCTTCCAACACGACCTGACTGATCGCGACCTGCCCTGCTCATGTTTTTGTGCCGTGTATTTCTCTTTCGGCGCAACTTGTTTTCTTCAAACGCGATTTGTCTCTCTTCCAGCGCGGCCTGTATTTCTCTGCAATATCTTGGCTTCTGGTTGTGGTCTTTCGAAACCAAAGCCGTTTTTTTTGCGAAAACCCTAATTTTCGAGATTTGAAAAAAAATTATTTCATATTCGTGGTGGGTTTTTCGAGATCCTATTTGGGTCATCGTCAAAATTTTCTGGGTATCTCATTTTTTGTGCCTCGTTTTTCGAGCCAACAGATTTGAATTTTGGTTTCAGATTATTTCTAGGTTTTCTGTCTGCTCTTCTGGGTTCTTATCAAATTTTTATGGGTTTGTCCAAAAATTGCCTCAAAATCCGTGCACATGACATCTTTGACCAACTTGATGCTAGAAAACAATCAACGGTTTAATGGCAGCAATTATAACACCTAGAAGCAGCGAATGGTGACCATCTTCGAGTACCGTCATCTGGATACACTTGTTCTAGGAACAGAGACTCGTCCGACCTCCGTCCAAGTAGATCAGGATAAGTTCGATGATCGGAATCGAGAAGCTGTTACGCTTCTCAAGCTCTCTGTCACAGATGATCAGTTGCCTCAGATTCTTTCTGGCAAGTCTGCTGCAGACATTTGGAAATATTTGAAGGAGTTGCATGAGACATCCGACAATAGTCGCGCGTTCTTTCTGAAGAATCAGTTGTTCTCCATTATGATGGATGAACGTATGTCCTTACAGGAACATCTCACGAAGATTAAGGACATTCGTGATCAGCTTGAAGCCATCGGTCGAAAAATGGAGGAAGAAGATATGGTAGTTATTACCTTGAAAAGTCTACCATCATTGTATGAGCATTTCACAGAGCCCTCAACATTACCTCAACTAATGTTGATCTGAAATTCCCAGAGTTGTGCACCAAACTTCTACAGCAGGATTGCTGGAAGCAGCAGTTTGGTAACCGTACTTCCTCATCCTCGTCAGAACAAGCCTTTGCAGCAAAATTTCAATCTTCTCAGTCATCACAACAAGGCAGTTCACATCAATTCTCAGGCAATTCTCAGCAGAAGAGTGTTCAGTGTCACTACTGTCATAAGTACGGCCACATGAAGAAAGATTGTCGTCAGCGGCTCGCTTCCAAACAAAGGAAGCTGGGAGGGTCAAATCAACAGGCAAATGTTGCTGAACATTCTGAGATAAAGGAGCATTCTGAGAAAAAGAGTTTGCTTTCTATGCTTTTATGGCTAAACGCCCTTCTGATTTAGCTCGGTCATCTACTTGGTATATCGACTATGGTGCCTCACGTCATTTTTCTCATCGGCGTGACTAGTTTACAGACTTCTATCCCTACAATGATACAGTTGTGTTTGGTGGAGGAGAGGAGTTCAAAATTCTTGGCAAAGGAAATGTTCAGATACAGTCTGGTGAGTGTCAACTCATCTTTCTCAATGTATGCTACGTTCCTGGTATGGCACTCAAGCTGCTCTCTGTGAGTCAGATCATGCGAAATTCCCCTCAGTTGGATGTGGTGTTCAATGCCCACAAATGTTCCATTATTGATCACACAACTCGTCTTACTGTTGCTTCTGGTCTCGAGGATCATGGCCTATATCGGCTTACTGACACTGGTGATTCCCCTAAAATAGCTATGGCAGCTCATGATTTATCTCTCAGTACCTTGTGGCATCAACGCTATGGACATCTCAACATCCAGTATCTCTCTCAACTGTCCCGGAAGGAACTTGTTTCTGGTCTACCTCCGATTCAGACGCAGCATCCTGGAGTATGTGATACTTGTCAAGCTGGCAAACAACATCGGACTCCCTTCAAAGATGGCGATTCTTGGCGTGCATCTCAGGTACTTCAATTACTTCATGCTGATATTTGTGGACCTATGAATACCTCTTCAGTTACTGGTTGCAAATATTTCTTGCTTATTGTTGATGATTTTAGTAGAAAGATGTGGGTGTACTTTCTTAAACAAAAATCAGATGCTTTTAGTACATTTCAGAATTTCAAGTCATTGTTGAAAACAAGTCTAGCTGTAGTATCATTTCTCTTAGAACAGATGATGGAGGGGAATTTTGTTCTACTGCATTTTCCGTTTTTGGGCTGACCATGGCATCAAACACCAGTTCACCACACCCTACACTCCTCAACAAAATAGTGTTGTTGAGTGTCGCAATCGTACGATTGTTGAAATGGCTCGTTCTATATTACAACACAAGAGTGTTCCTAATAAGTATTGGGTAGAAGTAGTGTTTACTGCTGTTTACCTTCTTAATCGTTCCCCTACTCAGGTTGTCAAGAACAAAACTCCCGAAGAATTGTGGTCTTGTTGTAAGCCCAAGATCAACCACCTGAAGATTTTTTGCTCTCTTGCCTATGTTTGGATTCTTGATGCTAAACGTTCCAAATTAGATTCCAAGAGTCAGAGACTCATGATGACAGGGTACAGTGACAACCATAAGGCCTACAGACTGATAGATATCGACATTGATCGTCTTATCTTTAGTCGTGATGTTGTTTTTGATGAAACTCGAAGATTTTTTCCTTCTTTTTCTGAGCAATGTTCTGAGGAATAGCCTCACAGTGTTTCTCTTCCTTTAGCACCACCTGATGGGAGGGATGATACAGATAATGCTTGCCTTGCGGTCCCCGAACATGATCATATTGCTGCTCCTGAACCTCCTCCAGCTCCTCCAGAGATTGGCTCGTCTACTCTCCAGCCCAAATGGTGGGTTAAAACTATTAGTGTTCTCAGGGATGATGAGCTCCTCGAAGGTAGAGCTTCTAGAAATAAGGGCAAACCACACCCTACAGTTAATTTTGCTCTTATAGCTAACATTCATAGTGTTTATGAGCCCCAGACTTATTCTGAGGCTAAAGGTATCCCTGAGTGGGAATAGCCTATGGAAGCTGAATTTCAGAGTATTCAGAAAAATCACACTTGGGTCCTTTCTGATCTTCCTATAGGGAAGAAACCCGTTAGCTGCAAATGGGTATACAAGGTAAAATACAAAGCTGATGGTACCTTAGACAAGTAAAAGGCTCGTCTTGTTGCTCGAGGGTTCTCACAAAGGGAAGGTATTGACTATGAGGAAACTTTTGCTCCCACAGCTAAAATGAGTACCATACGACTTGTTCTTGCCTTAGCAGCTCAGTTTGGTTGGAAAGTTCATCAAAGGGATGTTAAGAGTGCATTTTTGAATGGTGACTTACAGGAAGAAGTCTACATGACGCAACCTTCTGGATTTAAGGTTGCTGGTCAGGAACACAAAGTCTGTAAACTTGTCAAAGCTCTCTACGGGCTGAAACAAGCTCCTCGGGCTTGGTACATGAAAATTGATAAATACCTAACCGATCATGGTTTTCAGAGGAGTCCATCGGATTCCAACCTGTATATCAAACATGTAGGTGATGATGTATTGTGTATAGTGGTCTATGTGGATGACTTGATCATCACTGGAAGTTCAGCATATTTGATCACTGACATCAAACAAGATTTGTGTCGCACTTTTGATATGACAGATTTGGAACTCTTGCACTATTGTCTCGGGGTTGAGGTTTGGCAGACTAAGCACAGTATCTTTCTTTCTCAGTCCAAGTATGCTAGAAGTCTTGTGGACAGGTTCAGAATGCAGGATTGCAAACCTGCTCCCACTCCTATGGAACCCGGGCTCAAATTATCAGCTCAGTCCGATTCACCAGTTGTGGATGAATCTTTATTTAGACAACTAGTGGGCAGCCTCATTTTCCTTACTGCCACCAGACCTGACATTAGTTTTGCGGTAAGCTACACATCTCACTTTATGACAACACCCAAGACTAATCATTGGACAACTGCAAAGCGTGTCTTGTGCTATGTTAGTGGTACTCTTGACTATGGTCTTCTGTACACTCAGAGCTCTGATCCTACACTATGTGGCTACACAGATTCAGATTGGGCCGGTTTTGTTGATGATCATAAGTCTACCGCTGGATATGTGTTCAATTTGGGGTCCGGGGCTGTCACATGGACTAGTAAGAAACAACAGGCAGTGGCTCTGTCGTCCACCGAAGCAGAGTATCGAGGAGCAGTTAAGGCAGCTTGTGAGGCCGTTTGGCTTCGGCGGATGCTTGCAGATATGCATGTTCCTCAGTTAGGACCGACTCCTCTATTATGTGATAATCAGGGAGTGCTCAAACTAGCCAAGAATCCGTTCTTCCATGAACAAACCAAGCATGTCGAAACACATTGTCATTACATTCGTCAGCTGGTTGAAGACAAATCTATTCAGCTGCTGTATGTTCCTACCTTAGAGCAGTCCGCTGATATCTTCACCAAGTCTCTCAGTTCTGATAAATTTGTAAAATTCAAGGAGGCTATTGGTGTTATTGACAGATTGAGCATTATGGGAGAGTATTAGAATGTTTCTAATATTCAGAAGATTCTTTTAATTCTTTTAATGCTCTATCCTGATTTAGATAGTTGCTAAATATTGTATCTTTAGTATTGTATATATGAGCTCGTGCAGCTCTTTGTAATTATTCGATCAATACAAGAATATTCTGTCCATAATTATTTTTAGAATCTTCATACGATCATCGAACCATTGAGCAATCTGTGCATGGGAAGGCCATTTGAACTGCTCAATCTCAAAGAGGACTATGAGAAGGTCTAACCATCATTTTCCTGTAGCAACCCGAACCTCTGTCTGAAATTTGACAAATTACTTTCTAAAACAATAATCTTATCTAATAATACATGAAAGTCATTGATCTCGAAAACCCTTTCTTTCATTAAATGGGTCAATATTTTCCAAGGCAACTCCATAAACTCTTAACTCTTTCCTCCATTCTTCTAAACCTTTTACATTTCCTGAATCATCAACAATGCTTGGAGTTGACCAATGTTTGGAGGTTGTTAGTGTTGACAATTTTTGCTCCACTTTACCCTCCTCTTGCTCCATATAACTCAAACTGTTGGATAATATGTTCAACATCTGTACCGTGGCTTTTATCTGGGAAGGAGCATCTTGATCTCTCCGAGTGACCTCACATAACCTATTTAATTCAAACTTTGACGGCTTCCATTTCCTTACCAATTTTGTAAACATAAGCTTGGTTTGCTTAAAAACATCCATCATATGGGCCATACTGTTATGGCCAATGTGTACTTCATTACACTTATCCAGGATGGATTTGATCCTAAAAGATATGATTTCTTTCAAATTCCTGTACACACAATCCTTGTGAAGATTTTCAAGCTTTTCTCTCTCTAACTGTTCTTCCTCCATCACTGTCTTTGGAACACTTTTGTGTACAACTATGGCACTGCTATTGCCGGGGGTTTTAAATTTGAATTATTTCATACCGTGCATCTGCAAATACAACTTGTTCATTACCTTAATCATTTCCACTTCTCTGATTTGAAGCTCCTTAATCTTATCCTGCATGTGCTTCATCTGTGCTATGTTGAACATAGCCATGTGCATCAACTCCGAAGCAGAAACCAATGGGTTAGTATTATCAATGGTCTGAACAATGGCCATACCCTCTGATCCTTCTGATATATCAATCAATTTTGGTTTGTCACCCTTAAAACTAACCCATGTGGCAAGAGTTTTTGTCATAGGGTTAAACCCTGATCCTTCAATCTTCTCCATAGTCTCAAATTCAGACACAAATGTGGTATCTTCTTGCTTTCTCACTTGGTCTAATAAGAACAATTCTTTCAATGTTAATCCGAGGACAATCAACATGTTGCCATTTTTTACAATTTCCTTAGCCTCTTGTGCAATACTTGTGATTTCATCTAAGTGCAACTCAGCAATCATCTGCTTCACAACAACTCCATGTTGGGATTCATCAACACCTTCAAGTCTTTTCTTCTTTTCTTCAAAATCCTTCATCTTATATCGAATCCAAAAGTCTCTAAATTCCTCTGTATTAATAAAATCTTCTTCTTCCAAGAATCTCGTAGAAATGGCCTCACTTTCATCATCCATGTCAATTGGTTTTTCGCCATCAAGGGTTTGTGCTTCAAACCCATGCACATCATCTTGAAACATAGGGGGTGGAGAAGCAGCCCTAACTTCTGAATCCTCTTTTAAGCTTTTTAAGATATAAGCTACTTATTCCAAATTGGTCTCATTATCTGATCCTTCATCTGAAACCAAAGGGACAACATTCTCTTCTTGTGGTGCTGAAACTACTTCTTGAGGAATTGGGGGAGGAGAGTCGGAATCAAACTCATTCAAAATCAATTTCCTTCTTTTCTTTCTTGGGGAAGATACAAGCTTTTTGATTTCCTTTTCTTTCCCTTTATCTAATTGTGCATTTTCATTGCATAGCTTTTCAAAATCCTCAAAACATTTTTCAACCCTTATAGTTTCAAGATTTACTTCATTATGAAACCTAGGCATGCCCTTGCTTAATCTTTCGCCCTCTATTTTCCTAGCCCTCTGAATAATGGTGTTGACCTCATCACAATTTCTCTTAATATCCTCGTCCATATTGAACTAGTGTTCATATTTTGCCACGAAAGATTTGATGCGACCCTCGGGATCATAACATCTAGCCAAATCACTATCCAATCTGAAACTATTCTTTATGTAGTCCTGTGCTTCACTTAACATACCTGAGCCAATAGTAAAACCAGCAAACTTCACAACATGAGGCATAAAGGTACCCTTCCTCCTCTGCTGCATGACTTCCTTCTCAAACCAAAGCATCTGCCAAATAAACTCTAAGAATCCAACCCTTTCGAACACAAACCTAGGCAATTTATGAGGTTGTTGCCTACATCCATAAATTCTTAGTAGTGTGTGATTCAGTTTACAAATCTAGTCTGCAAAGTTGTGACTGTATTCCTTGTCAGGGAAGAACTCCTTCGGTCTCAGCATAACCTTAACTTTCTCTGGCACTCTTGTCACTAGTTGTCCTAACAATCTGAAAATCCATATCACAAAGATGTCATGAAATGTGATGTAGTTACAATCTCTACTGTGTCGGTCCCAAGCCCTGCACCATAACTGCACTAACAATTTTTTTCCTTCCCCCTCACATGTTGTCAACTTCATTGAGTTCCTAAACTGACCAGCATTTTGGTATAGTATCACGTGACAAAGCAAAGAATAATTCCTGAATGATTTGGTTGTTTTCCATCTGGTCAATTGTGTATGTAGTGACCTTTCTATTTCACTTGCAAAATCGAACTCTAGATAGCAATTTGGATTTTGAATCCTCGTCAACATATACATAAAATCCAATGGCATTCTAGATTTTTCATCTTCTCCACATAATTGTGCCCACACATAGTATGTATTCTTGAAAAAATCCATGAAGTTGTTTGTTGGGTGTGGCCCCTTGTTATTGACTAGTACCATCTGGTTATTTATACCTCCCCGTGAAGTCTAAGATTTCCTTAAATCCTGCACTCTTGACCATCCTTTCATAGTCTATAGCACATCCTTTCGTAGTCTATAGCAAATTGCTCTTTATCAATTTTGGTCAATGCTTTCCTGCTTAGGCCAAAACATTCTTCAATGCACGACCTCGTGATGACGACTAGAGGCATTCCATCAGCTTTCCTTACTACCCTAGTCTCTGGTTCATAATTTCCCAAATCTAATTTCCACGGGTTAGACCTAGGTTCTTTCTCATTTCTATTTGCAAAAAAGAACCAGAACAGCGATCTGCCCGAGATTGGAATGGTTGAGTCTTTGCACTCCTTCCACTCATTAGAGAACATAACTTTTGTGCCCATGTCGGAAGATCCTGGCAATAAACTTAGAAGTGTGTGTTGCGGAGGTTTTTCTTTCTTCATTTCCTCCCCTTTAACAGCCTTTTTAACATTTTCCTCTTTCTTTTTAGACATTTTAGAAATTTGAAATTTCACGAGCTAAGGATGGGTCTACTTACTGATTAAAAGTATCAACTGCCTCCTTCTGAATCGGCTTGTTTCACTCTACTCCTCCAATTCCACTTAGCTCAACTTCAAAGTGTTCAGCGTCCTCACCAAAGATTGCCCTTCTTGTTTTATAATTTATCTCATAAAAAGAGTCCTTTAATTTATGCCATCAATTCGAGACCTTGCATACGTGCGACATCGTGTCAGTACACTCCAAGCTATCAAATCGACCACCTTCATTAATGTCCATCCTTATAAACATTCGACGCCCTTTTCGCCAATTCGCAAGTCTCTTTTTGGTCCTTTGCGAAATGGCGAGATTTTGCTACTTCTTGACTGTTAACAATGTGGCCCATGAAATAGTGAAAAATCGCTATTTCGCACATCCTTAACCTTATCCTAGTGCAATGGCGAAATTTCGTTGTTTCGCAGTTAATGTTTTGAGGACCCACGAAACAGCGAAAAATGTTCCTTCACTCATTTTAAAAGGATAATATGATATTTCTCTTTTATCAAACGCAAAAATTTGGCACTTTTCGAAGCTTCAAAAGAAAATTTTCAAGTGACCCAACAGAGATAAACTTGTTTCTTTATTTCTTTAAAATAAATGGAAAAAAAACTTGAAACTTTTCATCCCAAACTTGAAAATATTCATCAAAATCTTTTAAAAATAATTAAAAGACTCAAGAACTATCTAACGCTTCGATCTCCTTTGTGGAAGCTATCTAACACCCCACGAACTATCCTCTTCAACAATAATCACCTGCCCTTTGAAATGCCAAAATGGAGACCAAATGAGAAGAGAGAAAAATAGCAAACAAAATGATATGTTTAAACAATGAATGGCCTCATACCGTTTTAGGGTTTTGTGGAGAAAAATAATAATAAAAAGCTCTTTTTTAATGCACATGTTAAAAGTAAAATTTTACTTTTTAAAGTTTTTTCATTAAAAAATGGGTATTGGAATACGATTGTCATAACGTCAAGGCTTCCAAAAGTCTCTATATGCAAAAGGTCTTCGGAATTTTTATTAAATATTACATGTTTTATGGCATGTAATACTTATTAGCTTAAAAGTGCACAATCCTTCCAAAGTCCCCATAATTGTATTTGGGCGGATATTTTGAAGACCATTGCATATGCAATTACAAGTGTAATTTGATATGCAAAGACTTTCAAGAGTCTCAATAATTTACCTTTAATCGGACTTATACTTGTCATCGCATCTATCTTTAACATATTACATTGTATACAATGTAATATGTTAAAGGTTTTAAAACACGCGATGAGTGAAAGGAGCGCGTGAAGTATCAGCTCGTGGGTGCCAAATGACAAGTTTTTGGCAAACTAAACTACAGTTAACAGAAAATGAGGAAACTAAACTCCCAGTTCGCAGCGTTTGGAGCGCATATATTCAAGCTTCAAGGTCATTTTTTATTATTCTTTCATCCTTGGCGACTTTGGAAACCATTCTCCTCTATTTGTATTTGGTCTTGAAGCCCTCTTTCAGCACCATTGAATTGTTTTTCAAAGTTTTGTGCCTTGTGTTGAAATCTGAACCAGAAAGATATGCAAAAACAAGATGCAAAGGCACAATCTGATTATCCTGGGAAAAACCCTCTTTGACAGAGGGAAACAACCCAGCCCACAAAAGCAGTACTCCTTTATTGTATATTCAATGCAAGCAATTACAATAGATGAATAATTTAGAATGATAATGGAGTAAACA
Organism: Chamaecyparis obtusa; assembly: GCA_027943335.1. Classification (NCBI taxonomy): domain Eukaryota; kingdom Viridiplantae; phylum Streptophyta; class Pinopsida; order Cupressales; family Cupressaceae; genus Chamaecyparis; species Chamaecyparis obtusa. The sequence continues at coordinate 1,198,063 of BSBK01000139.1, read as the reverse complement.
AATCTCACTGATCAAAAGCAAGAAAGAGATGCAGCTCTGAGATAATCAAACATGAAGGAGAGCAGTCACACTGTCAGCTCGAATACACAGAAGTTCATGATGCAAATAGAACAATGCCTTCCTGTAGGAACAATACATCGTTAAAGGTGTCGGTCCTCTGAGATGGTAATACGCATAAGATGCACCCGAGAGCAACACACCATGAAATACGACAATCTTCTAAGATAGCAATATGCAGGAGAAGTACTCGCTCACAGATTGAGCAATCACGCAAAGACTGAGGTGACAACCGTCTTGCCAAAAGAATACGCATGCCAATGACAAGATGATATCCGTAAAAATGAATATAATCTTCATGCTCGCGATGAGTGAATGAACACAACCCGCAAGAGAGACGTTTAGTGAGGCAACACTTCACCTTGCTGGGCGTTACAGCTAGCAAGGTGAAGCGCCACTGCTTAGCCGTTATGGGAGAAGATCATCAACCAACGCCGAGAGACAACATGCCAAGTGTCAATCACGATAAAACATACCACGGAGGAAGTAAAGGCTGTCAACGGTGACAACCAAATCACGGGCTGGGAACAACACGATAGCCGTGAGAAATGCTTGACCGTAAATGGCTGTATGAACAGTTACGCAAACTATGAGCACACAAAATACAATGATTACAATGAATGCATTATCGCAAAGGCGGGAAGAGAAACAATCGAGTCGAGTCTCTATAGCAGCTACAAGATTCAACACTCCCTCTTAGCAAGATAGAGACCTTACATGTAACTTACTTGAACAAATGTATTCAGCTGCAAAATGATCAACATCAATAGATAACTTCAACACATCCAAATTCCGTTATCTTACACAAAAGAGTTAACCATGGCTAATCTAGAAGACAATAATGAAAATCACAAACCATTCATTATAGCTGCATCTAGAGCATGAGTATAATATATCACAACAAAGTATTCAATATGATTATTTAGAGATCACAACAAAATCATGAAACCCACGTGAACAACTTCCACCATGGCTACTCCCAGAAGGTGGATCAAGGGCTTTCACCTCAAGCTTCTCCCTGAGAAGAATGCATTATCACCTTGCCTACTCACAGAGGGTGATCCCACCATACCTACACGCAGAGGGTGGGTCAAGGGCTTTCACCTCAAACTTCTCCTAGAGAAGAATGCATTAACCACCTTGCCTACACGCAGAGGGTGGGTCAAGGGCTTTCACCTCAAACTTCTCCCAGAGAAGAATGCATATAAAAAATGGAGCACTCCGCTTGAGGTGCCTTCTCAACAAGAGCTTCATTTTCCACTAAACCAAGTTGTTCTCGAAAGTAACAAAATTTCACCCTTGGAAGTGGCTTGGTGAGGATGTCCGCAGTTTGTTCTTCAGTAGGAAGGTATTTCAATTCAACTGCCTTTCTTTGTACCATGTCTCTCAAGTAGTGAAATTTGATCTCCACATGTTTTGACTTGTCATGGAACACTGGATTGACTGAAAGCTTTATGCAGCTTTGGTTATCACACATGATAACAGAAGGCTCGAGAGGCTGTCCAAACAATCCTCCAAGCAACTTTCGTAGCCAAACAACTTCTTTAGTAGCCATACATGCTGCCACATATTCTGCCTCAGTTGTGCTTTAAGCCACACAAGACTGTTTCCTACTGCTCCACGAAATTACAGCGGAACCAAGATTGAAACAGCTACCTGAAGTGCTCTTTCTATCAGACACAACCTGCCCAATCTGAATCAGAGAATCCCTGCAACTTCAGTTTGGTATGAGAAGAATACTTGAGTCCATATCCAATGGTGCCACGAACATATCTCAACACATGCTTGGCTGCCATATGATGGAGGTGCCTTGGTTCAGACATGAATTGGCTCAACATATTGATAGCAAAACATATGTCAGGTCTTGTGTTGACCAAGTACATCAAGGAACCAATGAGTTGACTGTACATAGAAGGATCAACCAAATCTGAATTGACTAAATCATCATGGAGCTTCTTCAAATTCACTTCCATAGGAGTTGCCATGGATTTACAGTCCAACATACCAAACTTTTTTAGGATGTCAATAGCATATTTCCCTTGACTTAGGATGATGTCATCTAAGTTCTGCCATACTTCAAGTCCAAGGAAATAGTGCAGCATGCCAAGATCTTTCATTTCAAATTCTAAAGTCAGCTCCTTCTTACACATGATGATGAGACTATCACTGCCTGTGAGAAACAAATCATCTACATATAGAACCAAAATCAGAATTTTATCATCCTGAAGCTTTAAGTATATGTTAGGATCAGCAACATTCTTTTGAAATCCTAAACCCAAAAGATATTTATCTATCCTCTCATACCAGGCACGTGATGCTTGCTTGAGTCCATACAAGGCTCTTTTCAACTTACACACATGAGACGCTCTGTCATGGATGATGAATCCTTCTGGCTGTTCCAGGTAGACTTCCTCTTCAATGACTCCATTTAGGAATGTTGTTTTCACATCCATCTGATGAAGTTTCCAGCCTTTGATTGCAGCTATGGCAATGATGGTTCTAATGGAGGTGTATCGAGCCACTGGTGCAAATGTCTCATCATAATCAATGCCTTCCTTTTGGGAAAAGCCTCTAGCTACAAATCATGCTTTGTATTTGTCTATGCTCCCATCAGCCGCATGTTGAATCTTGAACAACCACTTAGATGAGACAACTGATTTGTCTTGAGGCCTAGGGACAATGTCCCATACATCATTCTGAATTATGGATTTGCATTCCTCCACCATAGCATCTCTCCACACTTGATGTTTGGAGGCCTCCTCAACATTAGGAGGTTCAGATGAAATAATGTGACTCATTAACTGAACATAACTAGCAAACTTGTGAGGTCGTTTGCTTTCTCTGAAAGTCCCTCGAGGAGCTACAAAAGGTGTAGCCTCTTCCACAATATTTCTAGCCCACAGAGGTCTCTTTTTATTGGTGAAAGAGGAGTGGGGACCTGTGGGATCAACTGGTGTAGTAAGAGCAGGGTCAACAATATCTTCACACTCCCTCTCAACCTCTGAAGGAGAGTTCGGATCAGCCATGGTGGAATCTTGAGGGAGTTCAAGATCTTCCTCATTTACAACCTCAGATTCCTTGGGAGGATCACAAGCTATGTCTTCATCAAAGATGACATCTCTACTGATCTCAATCTGCCTTTGACCTGGTACATAAATTCTGAAAGCTTTAGAAGAGTCATTGTAGCCAACAAAGAATCCTTTCTTGCCTGAAGGTTCCAATTTTGACCTTTTCTCTTTTGGAATGTGAATTACTACTGGGCAGCCAAAAATTCTGAAAAAACTAACATCTGGTTTTGATCCTAAGAAGGCCTGTTCAGGGGACATGTTACCAAGAATTTGATGAGGGCTGCGATTCTAAATAAAGACAGTCGTACTGCAAGCTTCAGCCCATAAAAACATAGGAATATTCTAATCATGAATCATTGCTTTCGCTGCCTCAACAATGGTCCTGTTCTTTCATTCAGCCACACCATTTTGTTGAGGATTATAGAGAACGCAAAGCTCCCTCTTAATCCCAGCATCAGTACAAAACCTATGAAAGACTCCATTTACAAATTCCCTACCATTATCAGATCTCAAGGTCTTGATCCTCTTCTCAGTATAATTTTCAACCAAAGCTTTGAATGTTTTAAAACAAGACAACGCTTCATCTGATTCTTTTGATTTAAGAAAGTATATCCAACACTTCCGAGAAAAATCATCAATGAAAGTAATGTAATACCAAAAACCACTAAGGGAAGCAACAAACATTGGGCCACATAAATCTAAATGAATTAAATCTAAAATACCTTTAGCTCTAGATTCACTACTATGAAATGTACTCTTAGTATTCTTACCTAGAGCGCATCCTTTGCAAATACCTTCATGATCCTTCTTGAGCTTGGGAAGACCAATGACAGCCTTGTCCATAGATGCCAAGGTACTGAAATTTAAGTGACCAAATCTCTTGTGCCAAAGAATGTTTGGATTTGAGGAACAAAGAGATAGAGCTTGAATAGGCCGAGCTGAAAGTCTGTAGAGGCTGCCATGACGAACTCCTATCTCACAAGCTGAAGAGGAGTTAGAGTTCTTCTTCCAAGCCAGAACCTTACCATCAATGAAGGATACATGATATCCTTTGTCTTCAAAAGCTGAAATAGAAATCAAGTTCCTCTTAATACCTAGGACAAATAGAACATCACTAAGGTGCAGGGGAATGCCTGAATCAAGTTGGAAAGAAGTGGAGCCAGCCCCCTTCACTGAATAACTAGCATCATCCCCAATGATTACTTGAAGGTGAGAATCCTTTTCACTGAGGTTGAAAAGATGATCACTGTAACCCGTGATGTGACGTGAAGCTCCGCTATCAATCAGCCAGGTGTCACAGTTTGTAGGAATGTTGCTGGATAAGGCAGAGATGAAACTAAAACCCTCAAGTTCATCACATGATTTTTTCTTGGGAGAAGAGTCTTCAACATGTGCAGTAGAGACTTGAGGCTTCGGCCTTGAGGTGCAATGCCTGGCATAATGGCCGAATTTGTCGCATCTGAAGCATTGAACTTTGAAGACATCAACCTTCTTTCTTTTGTGTGAAGAATCTAGATGAGAGTCATTATTCCTAGATCGCTTGAAGAATGGTTTCTTCCCTTTTCCTTTAGAGGTGTGGGCTGCCAACACTTGATCATCTTCATGGTGACTTTTGCGACCATTACCTCTAGCCTCAAGTCTGCATTCCTCTTGAATGCAATCAGCTCTTAATCTGTCAAATTTAGGGAGATCATCACGTCCACTGATGCCTTGAATAAACGATTCCCAAGAGTGAGGAAGACCATTCATGGCAAGCATGACCAAGTCTTTGTCAGGAATAGAGTCACCAATAGTGCTAAGCTAGTCCCTGAGTTCTGAGATTTTCATGAAGTAAGATATGGCTGATTCTCCTCGAGCCATCTTGATGTGAAGGATCTGACGCCTCAAAGCCAAGGCTCTGCTGGTATTATTAATCTCATAAAGATCTTTCAAGGTCTGAAACATCACATTGGCTGAAGACAGGTTGGAAATAATGGGGACAAGATAATCCTTCACAGAATCAATAAGAATTTTCTTTGCCATAATTCTGTTCTTTTTCCAAAGTGCTTTCTCAGCATCATCAGCAGGTTCTTCTGGATCAGAATTTATGTAGGCAAGATCATTCTCCTCTAGGGCAATCAGGATCCTAAACTTCCAGGAAGAGAAGTTGGAAGAACCGTCAAGTCTGTCCTCGACCTTTAAACCGTTCACCATGAGGGCGAAGCAAGAAGAAATGTGAAAGAGGATATCTGGTCTTTCTGATTCTGGATTGAAATGCCTAAACCCGCTCTGATACCATGTTGAAATCTGAACCAGAAAGATATACAAAAACAAGATGCAAAGGCACAATCCGATTATCCTGGGAAAAACCCTCTTTGACAGAGGGAAACAACCCAGCCCACAAAAGCAGTACTCCTTTATTGTATATTCAATGCAAGCAATTACAATAGATGAATAATTTAGAATGATAATGGAATAAACAAAACTCACTGATCAAAAGCAAGAAAGAGATGCAGCTCTGAGATAATCAAACACGAAGGAGAGCAATCACACTGTCAACTCGAATACACAGAAGTTCATGATGCAGATAGAACAATGCCTTCCTGTAGGAACAATACACCGTTAAAGGTGTCGGTCCTCTGAGATAGTAATACGCATAAGATGCACCCGAGAGCAACACACCATGAAATACGACAATCTTCTAAGATAGCAATATGCAGGAGAAGTACTCGCTCACAGATTGAGCAATCACGCAAAGATTGAGGTGACAACTGTCTTGCCAAAAGAATACGCACGCCAATGACAAGATGATATCCGTAAAAATGAATATAATCTTCATGCTCGCAATGAGTGAATGAACACAACCCGCAAGAGAGACGTTTAGTGAGGCAACGCTTCACCTTGCTAGGTGTTACAACCAGCAAGGTGAAGCGCCACTGCTTAGCCGTTATGGGAGAAGATCATCGACCGACGCCACATGCCAAGTGTCAATCACAATAAAACATACCACGGAGGAAGTAAAGGCTGTCAACGGTGACAACCAAATCACGGGCTGGGAACAACACGATAGCCGTGAGAAATGCTTAACCGTAAATGGCTGTATGAACAGTTACGCAAACTATGAGCACACAAAATACAATGATTACAATGAATGCATTATCGCAAAGGCAGGAAGAGAAACAGTCGAGTCAAGTCTCTATAGCAGCTACAGGATTCAACACCCTAGTCCAGGTATGCGGTCTTTCTTGTCCATTTTTTATCACATTTGTTTTAGTTTTTTTTAAAACAGTTGCTGTAATGAAAAACGTGTTTGTATCTCTGCCCTTCTATATATTAAGGGACGTTTTTAGTCAAAAACATGATACATTTGAAATGTTTTTCATTTTTCTTGGTCGTTTTTATGAAAAACGTGACTGTTTTTGCCTTTTTAATTATCTTTTTTGTCTTGTTTCCAGTCGTTTTTTCTTTTCAGTGGTTGTTGTATTCCCTATGCTACATATTTTTTGTAGTTAGATTTCATTTTTCAGCTACAGCCAGGGTTTTATGAATAAATTTTCTGTTAAAAATGGGATTTGCATTCATTTTTGGGTCTTTTGAAGTCATATTTGGGGATTTTTGTTTTGTGAATGCTTATCAGAATTTTTCAAGAGGTTCAAAGAGGGTTATATGTGAAGATTTTCATTTTCACAATGTATTCATGATCATGGCAAAAGGATTGTTCAAATCCGGTTGAAGCGCAAACAAATGAATTCCTTCCAACTTGCATCCAGCATGATTGAAAATATTTCCAATGCATATGCCACCATTTCCAAAAAAATATTGAAAGATTGAATTCCTCATCCATTTGCAGCCATGCCTGGAAATTTCACATTCATATCATTATCTTGAGAAAACTGAAATTCCCTTTCATTTCCATGAAATACAATATTTGAGAAACAATTGCTATACCTTGCAAAAATCAGTACATCTCATATTTACCATGCAGCATTTCATGAAATCCAAAATTTCCATTTCATACTTACCTATGTTTTGAATTTCGGGATTTTTCATACCCATTGCATATTTCATTGCATGTCATTTTACATGTAATGCAATATGTAATCACCTCAAAAATCCCTGAATACATTTTTTGCCCAAATCCATTATAATTTCAAAATCGGGATTTTTGAGACCCATTACATGTACTGTTATATGTAATCAAAAGTGAAACTACCCCGGAAATCTCCACCCTAAGTTTACCCAAATCGGAGATTTTTACACCAACTGCATGTACTATTACATGCAGTCAAATGCGCAATCACATCTAAAATCTCCTACAATACCCAAGTTGAAAAAGCAATTCCAAGTGCAAATTGGGGATTTTTGACCCAATTGCAAAACGAACTACATATGCAACTATACATGCAATCCTAAGTGCAATTGGGTCCAAAAACCCCGATTTCACTTAAGGTCCTATGATTTTCCCTTGTAGGAGGAACTTTTTGGTCCAACTACATAAAATACTGCAAGTTGAACTACATGCAGTCAAATCTGCAGTGCACCCTAAAATCCCCGAATTGCATCCATGGATCACTAATGCAACATTTTTCAGCCTTGATTGAAGCATAGCTTGTAGACATGAGTCGCCAACATCTCGGTGCTACAAGTGTTCATCCAAAGTCAGAAGGGCCAACCATCACGAATGAGAAAAAGATGAAACTCAAAGTTTCATAAATATTAGAATGCTTTCAAGACTGATTCCAAGCAAGTGGTAGCAGGATCAATAAGAGGGATCGTGAACAGTTTTCCACTTATGGGTGATAACGAAAAATCAGTGACTGGTTGATAACACCAAATGCAGAGGTCAAAGTGTTATTTTCTGCAGATGTTCCCACTCATGTACAGATTTGGAGATTTCCAGCACTTGGTATTTTGGTGATAGGAAAACCTCTCCAATAGAGGTTAATGTAATAGGAGTCGTGTTTTGTCAGACACTTAGTTTATTTTTCATCATGCATTTTGACAAGTTACATGTAAAGCATATAATTGCAATTACATATGTAATGAAACATGTAAAGTAAAAATTTGCAATTACATATCTTGCTACATGTAATCACATTACAGAGAACTGTAATGTTGAATAAGTCAACTCTAGGTAGTTAGTTTTCCATATTTTTCTCATAGTCTCTCTCCTATAAATACAAGAGGGCTCATTGTAAACAGTTATCTTTATGCATTGGAAGGAAACTCTAGAGAAATTGTGCAAGTTCAAACTTTGCTTTAATTTGTGCAAGCTGATTTTGGAGTGAATAAAAAGCAAGTGTTTTTCAATCTTTGAGTTGAGGAGACTTGTGGAATTATTTGTGTTGTTCTAAAGAGACCCTTAAATCTGATTTTGTGTAGACTTTGTGCTATAATTGTCAATTTGAGTTAATTAAGAGTGAATGCATAGTCTTTGAGCTGTGGTTCATACCGATATTAAGAATAGAAAAGGAGTTTCATGTGTTCAAGTCTTTGTGCTTATCATATTGCTGCTTCATAGTTTAAAATCTCTTCAAGATAGTGTATAAGTCTGTGAGCTTATATATATTCCTTAGTTTATAGTCAACTAGTACGCTTAACAATTAATCTTTCGGTTAATTTTGAATTTATTGGTATTATTGCTCCAGTTAGTACTTAGAGGTGAAATTAGAAAAGTTTTCAGTTTGCAGAAGTGTATCTTTGTGAAAGTGAAATCCTTCCTGAAGAAAGAGGAAGTGATATGTGAAACACCCAATTTAGATTAAATTTGAGTTTCTTGTTAAGTTTTAGTTGAATTAGTTGCAATAAGAAGGGTGCCTCCCCTAAGTCGAGAGGAGAGATTATTTCTCATACACTGTGTCTAAATATCACATTTTGCAAGTAGTGTGTCTATGACTACCTACAAAATATTTAGCCAACACTCCCAAGTGCGCCTTGATGCTCACAGGAAGTACATCCACCCCTTGTGGATGCATCTAGATGCCCTTGATAGCGCATCCACAGGCACCCACAGGGGTGGATGCACTCCCTATGAGCATCCGAACACATCCCACCTCTGCATTCAGAGGTAGGGGGATGCATGAATCCAAAATCAAATATTCTATCTATGCCTAATTTGTGTTTGTGGTGAAAAGGAAAAAAGATGCAAAGCAAATAACACACAAGAAAGGCTTGTGCCAAATAGATATCATCTTGCAAACAAAGCGGAGCTTTGCAACACACAATGTAATAGTTGAGAGAGTGTATTAGAAATGTAATACTTATGCATCAAACAACCCAAACACATTAAAAGGAATTAGAACTCCTAGAGTGACAACTTCCATTATTGATGCTTATGAGTATCATAAACAACTCCATACAATGCTACATAACTAATTTTGGACACATACATAAAGTTTGTCTTGTATAATCAAAAAAGAAGTGAGACGAGTTCTTACATCAAGCTCAAAAGATCACTATATCTAACAAAGTCTAAACTATAAAACAACACATAACAAAATCATCCAACCCACAGTCAGCATTTATGCTCCCAAAAGTTTGCATTTCAATTCCAAAATAGGTGAGAGCAAGAATGCCAACCCTGCAAATCTAATGACTTCAGTGTCTCTACTAGCAGTTGGTATTTTCTAGAAAGAGTAGAAGGTACCTGGATCAATGAATTCCATAGAAAGTATTGCACAAGTTCTCTCTAGGTAGGGGAACTTTGTCCTGTTTATGCTCTATAGGACAAGGACTACAAAAATTGAAAGCTAGTGGATACCAGCAGGGAGAATTTTGAATCTCGCAAGCTGTAGCACACAACCCAATTCATTTTGTGTGCCAAAATTGTCTAAAGGTGTAGTGGAAGATCCAAGGGCATAAAACCAAAGAGGCGTAGGGAAATGTTAAAAAATGGCCATGCCTCCTACAAACCAATACGTGAAGCTTGCACTAGCAAATTAGACTGTTTGCACTATCCCTAAAAACTCCCAGGAACCTACCATGTGCCATTTGGGGGAAGCCTATGGGGCAAATAAAAGAGCAAAAGAAAAGGTGGACCCTGCATGTAGTATGCATATTGTCAACAGCACCAAATCAGAGAGGACTCACCATGTGATGTGGATAAATCATTGGAGTTGGTAACAAAAGTTCTCCTCACTGCACTAGAAATCCCTGCCCACCATTATATTAGATTGTTTGCAGCTCCATCAAACAGTGCATGCTTGTTACCCTTAGAAAGTTTGTTGAAATTTTCGGAGCACAGAAAAACTCAAAATTTCTGGAGAACTCAATTCAATGAAGCCTCAAGCTACCATGGCCATGATTTATCTAAGGCGGGAGAATTCTGCTGCCTATAGTGAAGAATTCACTACAATTACTGACAATGAGCCTCACGCCAAAGACGGTGATTGCATTTGCACTAAATATTTATTTCTTCAAACTATTGGAAATGACAAAAGATAGTGATAACAATGTTCTAGGTCATACTACAAAATGGTTCATAATATATCAGATGCTTCCATGGAAGCTAAAATAGAGCAGGCTTTTACTTGTTGAGAACAAAGTTGTCATGGAAGAAAGTGATGAAAAGATTTGCTTAGTGGCATAGTACCTCTTCCTGCTGGTCATCCTACTGCTATAACTATATTTGCTAACATGGAAATGACAAATGCTGTTGAAGAAAATGCTGATAATGTTTGAACTTAAAACTTCGATCAAATTTCTTTTATGTTGTCTTAGGAAGTTCTTTGAGCTACTTTGTTTCCTAGAATTAAAAACTCTTTAATTTCATATTTTGCCTTATTATACCATTTCAAAAGCAATGTTGTCTACAAAAAAAGATCCGAAGAATTGCTAACTGACAGAAAACCTCCTCCTATTGGCCATCCTACTCTTGTGACTTCATTTACTGGTGAGATAAGAAGAGCCTGCTTAAGACTATTCTGATGATATTTGATGGTACTGAACTTAATGTCTTGTTTTTAATTTCTTTTATGTTGTCTTTAAAATTGATTTCGGCTATTCGAAATGTGTTAGTATAAAAGTCATTGATTTGGTACTTTGGCTTAATATATCGTTTTGTAATGTTGAGCACGAATTTCTGTCAACTTAATTATGTTTTGTGTTAAGCCCAAACTTGGGACATATCTATTGTAAGACTTCTTATTTATCATTTTTTTCTTCAAATCTTGAGTACAGTAGATAATTTTCTAGAGCTTCAGAGACAGGTACTCACCATTCTAAGAAGCATTTCCTCAGTCCAGAACAGAACACAAAGAGCAGAAACAAAACAAGAATCAACTATAATCAGATGCGTGTTTCATAAATGAAAGTACAATAATCAATGTTATAGCATACAAAAGAATCAAAGACTCCAGTGCGCAACAGCATCCCATTGAGAAACATTCTATGGCATTAATATTACAGTCATTTATCAGCAAGAGTTATAAAGTACCCTTGGGTGTTAACATATTGGACACAAAAACAACCACTTGGACAGTAGCATTGAAATGAGTTCTTTATTCTGATCGCATCTGGCACTGAATATCAAATCCAAGAACCATGTGCTAAGGCAATTTTCTCTTAATGGTAACTTTGTGAAATTAATTGGATAAATATAACCATCAGCTTGTTTGTAATAAAAGGAAGAAAATTTGAAATACATGACCAAACAAATTCAACAACTAGTGAGCTTGATTAAACGTAAATCTAAAATAATTTAGGCCATTCCCTGGATATCAATAATAGTGGCAGCTTTCTTGCATGCAAGAATTTACAACTTCTATGCACACAATAAACACTTTCATTTTTTAGTGCCTATATAAGAAAGGAACGGGATGCTCTCTAGATATGTTTTCATAGAGAAGAAAATGTTTCTATGCTTAGGCTTCCGGCAGTAAACATTTTTGTAGAATTTGTGAACATACAAGTGAGATATAATGTCATATAGTCACAAGTCAGCTGTTGTTTTACAACTTCAACTGCAGAAAATTGTGATTACCTTGGAACCCTTTACACATGCTAAATGAATGCACCTTACACCACATGATGGTTCTGAAGCTTTGGTTCACCATTCTCTGAATTGGAATCATAACTCAAACCATCCCACTTACGACTTCTACTGCTAGCATCATAATCTTCTTCTTCCTGTTAATTTCTCAAAACGATAAAGGAACGGTGTATAAATTTCAATGAACATATCCTCATTCACAAAAGAAAAAACTTCCAAAGAAGCATATATAGATATACCATCTCAGGAAAATCTGTATCTGGAGGGCGCTCTTGAAATTGTACACTTGGCGCACATGGCATTTTATTAATATTCTCAAGAACTTTGGACCTGTCAATTAAAAACATTAACTGATATTTCCTTTAAGGTATACCAAATGCAGTGGCCTTAATTGATGAATGGGCTTATAAAATAACTAAGATTTCATATTTTAAAGCCCAATCAGTTCTACAGAATTTGTTCAAAATATGACTCAACCTGGAAAGAGAGAAATTCTTATCAACCTAATTTTATCCAACATCTGTTTTGAGTTTTTGTTTTCCATATTACTTGGAGCCACATTAATACTAAAATCTGGTCCAAAATACTCATAATATTTATGCTGGGGCATTTTCTCATCAATCGCTTTGCCAACTGCAACTCCTGTCTGGTCATTTGGGAGAGAAAAACTGATTAAATTACAATATTGAAGTCCGAACCTTTGAAACTTAAGAAACCCACAGATTACTTAAGATAAATACCTCATAGCACCAGCATCGAGCAACATTTCGAATTGTGTATCCACCACCACCCAAGAGCAAAAGTGGCACATTGAATGACCTCATGTATCGTACACACTCTGCATGCCCTTTTACAGAAAGATTAAAACGGCCTAGTCTGTCTCCAGCCAAGGAATCAGCTCCACACTGAAGTACAACTGCCTCAGGATCATAGACAGTCATCACTCGTTGAACAATGGGTTTAAATAGAGACTGAAAACTTTCATCATCAACTCCATCATCCAAGGGGACATTTACAGCATAATATTTTCCATTCCCATATCCAACATCTCGGATATCACCTGAACCAGGGAAATAGTCTCCATATTTGTGAAAAGAAACAGTCATGACCCTATCAGTTGTGTAAAAAGCCTCCTCGACTCCATCACCATGGTGAATGTCAATATCAACATACAAAACACGCTGACAACAACAAATTATCATAAGAATGTAATAAGAAAGTACATCTATGAACGGAATGATTTTGAAATGCCTGAACATATAATAAAAGAAACAAAACAAAAGTATTCAGATGCGGTCCCTTTTAACAACACTACAAAGGTAGAAGATAAATGTCATTAACCTTTGTCAACTATTAGAAGAAACTTTAAAATTACAACCAATCAAAACTAGGAATCTAAAGAAATTAAAGACAAGATATAGCAGAAAACGGCAAGATGCATATTTTAGAAAACTGCAAACCAAGGGAAAATTTCAATAAATTATTTCAAATTCAAAGCAAGAACAATTCCACAAAGCAAATAAACCCTAAAAACCAGTACCAACAGGCCCACAAAGGGTACAAAATACACCAATAAATTAATGCAAATCCAACATCCTCAAGCATCATGTAATCTTATACAACCTCTATGAAATTAAATTTAGGCAAACACAAGCTCTACTAATTTCATCTTCAATATCATCGGTTATTGCAACTTACAAAGTTTCATAAACACAATGCTTATTCATGATAACTACTTACACCAAGTGGATTGTTTGCTCATCCTAAATTTCTTATTAATGTGCAAACATGGTTTACAATATGCCACCTGGACTAAGAACTGAAGCTCACAATTTAGAATCAACGATGTTCAGAATGACAACTGAAGTTTATAAACCAAAAGCTAATGTTTTGTAGATTGTATGTACAGAGGAATGTGTAGGATGTTTATCACTAATATGCAACCACCATTCATCTTAGCAAAAATAGGTTTTGTGATAGAAGTGGAACTCCTCAAGCAGACATATCCAAGGTATGCATGCTAGGTATATCCAAGCCTACAACGGGGGTAAGGTGAAGGCTTCATTGTTGATGATAATTGGAGAGAAAATTGCAGATGCGTAATCACATATATTTACTCATATAGCCCAGGCTATCCATCATGCAGACATAAAGACTCCTACTATTTGAGAAATCTTTGAGATATTTGTTAAGATGTTAGAACAATTGAGGATTTGTAAGAGAGACCCCATTAACAATCCCATGAGGAGAGTATTCAAATTCATCATTCAGCATATGTGCAATCCTATGGGCATGCCCTTGCACAAGGCAGCAATGAACCCAAAAAGGTATTTTAAAGGGCTTTGAAGAGTGGCTTCCATTGATGGCAATAAAGTAAATCAATCTTTTTGTGATGCTATTGCAAAGATATGCATTGAGGAGGGAAACATGAAGCTAAAGGAGGAGTTTCTTCAATTTGCAGAACTCAATAGTCCTTTCAACAATTCCAACACAACTAAAAATGGCAAGTTTGGCACATACTAACCCATTGGACAGTGAAAGGTGTATGGTAACAAAACCATAGAACATAGATAGCTTATTATAATATTGCTATCTCACAAAGTCCAAGTTTCTTTGAAGCTAAGTGTAATTGATTCCCATATCTTCATTCACCATCAAGAAAAACAAAATTACCTCAAATGGGGCACAAAAGCTGATAGGAGTTCATATCACTTGTAGCTTAAACAAAGAAAAACAACATAGTATTTGTTGAGAACTACCAACCCTGGTATGTTCAACTTCAGGTTGCTATACAATTTGAAAAGGAAGATGCAGATCTCCGGGGATTAGTTCGGGCGCCCATGGGCATATTTCATAAGCAAGAATATTTTGGGTTTGATAATTACATTGCCCTTTATCATTTTTAACCTTGAAGCATTTTTTGCAGTCACACAAGCATGGGCATTAGCCAGGTATATCACATGTAATAGCCAAGAATATCCCATCCATTCGCCAAGTATGCTCCATCCTATTTTGGAAATTTAAAAAACTCTTAATTTTTTTCTTAATTACTACCTAGTCTATAACATAGTTCTAAATTGACCGTGCATATATGGTATTAGTCTAATTACTTTAACTTAGTGACTCAACTTATAGTCTCATGAGTACAAATGTTCATATGTGATAATGTGATTCATTGTATTTTTGTTCTTGTTCCATCTACCCAATTACTATTAAATGATAAGGTTGAGAAGTAAGAAGTAAAATTCAATTTATTTAGGATTTAAATTTTTTATTTCAATATAGTCATTAAAGTAAATAAAACTCTTATACCTTTATATGCCAACATTTCCCTAGAGCTCCCTGAAAGTTTCTAGACATTCTAGCAATGCAGTAGTAATTTCTGGGCACTTTCTGTAATATTTGAAATGATGCTGTAAAACATTTTAAACTTGTTTTTGCAAACATCATATTTATTTATTTTTATTATGTTATTCAAAACAAATACTTTTGTAGGGAGTAGGGAGCATCAAAATAATAATCAGAAAGAAAATTCCATAAAAACAAAAAGAGAATTTTATTAATTTTGGGGTCCATTTTAGATCCTGTGAAATGTGAGCATAAGCATGAAAGGAAATAAATTTAGAAATCATCAGAATATAGCTTCCAGATATAAGTGGTTCTTTTTACACACAACATAGGGTTTAAAAGTAAAAACAAAGACTTTCAGAGCCTCATAGATTATACCTGGACATTCTGTGGTCCATCTCAAAACACTTCAATGGGTGCAAGTTATCTCTTTAGTACTAGAATGATTTTGATCCAACTACACATATAAGGGGAAAAACAAGTTCTAATTGGAAAAAAGTAGCATCTACTTGGAAAAACAAATATAATAATTCCAGAAATGTTTTTTCTGCTGTATGGTATATAACTTCTAAATGTAAGATACTGTGTTCAAATTTCAAGCTGCGCAAAAGTTGAATATACTAACTGAATGAAATATATGGTTTATGGAGAATTTCAGTCATAATTATCCCCTCGTAATCAACCTCAGTACAAATCTGCATTTCAACATTAGTGTCTCTCATCCAATTTGTAACATGCGGCCCTTTTATAAATTTCAATTTTGAAATTAGTTTATCCAAGTTAGCAGCACTGGAATACTTATAAAATTGAATGCAAAAGTAGGGAGACATGACTAACAAATTACAAAAGACTACTTAGGGTCAATAGATGTAATCATGCTTGCAAAGAAAAGCATGACCTCTCAATAACTAATAAGACATTCACAATCAGAAAAATAAAATTAACAAAAAGGAAATCCCGAACTACTTTGACTAAATAAAGTAAAAGAAAACAATGCAGATACTGAAAACATTTGGAAACACACCTTGTGATACTTCAGTAGCTCCAGAATGGACAGAACAATGTCATTTACATAGCAAAATCCAGATGCCTCACACTTTTTTGCATGATGAAGACCTCCAGCCCAATTAATTGCAATGTCGCATTTTTTGTAATTAAGCTTGACAGCACACCCAATAGAGCCACCAGCATATGTTTGGCAGTATTGATACAACCCATTAAAAACTGGACAGTCATCTCCAACATTAAACCGTTCCAATGCTTTGGCTTGGTCCTGCATTGTGTCTGGAGTTATCCCTTTCAAAAATTCTACATAGTCATCTGCGTGGAACTGACAAAGATCTTTTTCTCTTGCAAGATAGGGCTTAACAATTTCCATTTCCTTGTGCAACCCATATTCAACGAGAAGAGTGTGTGTCAATCGTATGCGATGAGGCTTCATAGCGTGTCCTTGTCCATAATAATAGTTTCCCACATCTGGGTCATAAAAGTATGTTACTCTCCTCTTAGTCCCATCTGATCCAGATGGAAGAGAATTACCTCCGTTCTCCATTGGACAGTCTCTTCTTGTTGATCATGCAATAACTCCTGTCCTAACAGCTGCCATAACAGTCCATGCAAAGATCAATAATAAGTGAAAAACGGAATGACCTGAGTTCCACTAAAATTTTGAGAATTTTATCAACTATCATAATATTTATCCTAATGGAAAATCTGCTATCCTCCTTGACATCTAATGACACTAGTATCCCACAAAACTGTCAAAGGCAATTGTAATATAGAGAATAGAGAAAAACTTGATGGCTGACATTTTCCAAAAATTCTATCATCTCTGTCAAATATTAAAATACAATAGTTATGTCTGGTGGACCAAGGTTCAAATCCAGTATATGCTTGTCATGATCTCTGTGTTAGTGAGGCAATGCAAGCTGCTTTGGACAAGGGCGCCTCTGAATGGAAGTTCCAAAGATTCTATCATCTTTATCAAATATTAAAAGACAAAAGTTATGTCTAGTGGACCATTGTTGAAGTCCGGGATATGGTTGTCATGATCTCTGTCTTAATGAGGTAATGCAGACTGTTTTGGACAAGGGAGTCTCGGAACAAAAGTTCTAAACAAATATTGAGAATAGGGGAAAAACTTGATGGCTGACCTTTTCAAAAAATTCTATCATCTATATCAAATATTAAAATACAATAGTTATGTCTACTGGACAATGGTTCAAGTCCAGGATATGCTTGTCATGATCTCTTTGTTAATGAGGCAATGCAGGCTGTTTTGGACAAATGGAAGTTCCAAGCAAATCATTATGGAGCTCAGGCATATATGCAGTATAATAGTCTGAACTTCACAACGTATTCCCTTAAATTCTTATGATTGCGGCCAATCTACTTAGGAGAAATAAAGGATAAAAATATTCATAATTTGCAGACTTTGAAATGAAAAGATTCACCAACTATTTATGGGTGTTTAAAATAAATTCAATCCCTTAATTTTTCAATGTTGAAAAGAAAGAATAATAACAAACCAGTCACGTACAAATGCACCCTTGCTCTGTTTGTGGGTTTTGAAATTACAAGCCCAAGTACACATTGAGGTTATTTTCAGATAATCGAATTTCCATAAAAATTTGGGGCAATACTGGTTAATTTATTTTCAATAATAAAAGAAAATCAGGTTTACACTGAGCAAAGCAGATAAAATGAAGTATATGCAAAAGAGAGAGGTGTGTTCAAGGAAAAGGATTGCTTAAAAACTAAGGTTGAATCCGCAGAGCTTAAAAAAAAAATCTCATATACCATTGGAGAACCAATCAAAATAAATATTAAAATGTAAAAATCCCTGAACTTTCTAAGAAAATTCAAAACACCCACCAACGCAATTCATCATATTTCTTGACGAAAACGGCTGCATATAATGAGCTTGTTATTATATTTATCGGCGACACAAGATGTCAAGCTCCACTAGACACTACCCAAAACAATAAACACCATTAAAAACCAAGATAGCATTCAACGAAAAAACACAGAAAGCATCATACAAAAGCTAGATATTCTTACCTGGAGACTCCATCTTTGATTAAAGGAATTACCGGGAATGATTTATATATTGGCTCTCACAAATTACGTGAGACGATCCTTTCAAAAAAAAAAAAGGAAAAAAAAATAAAATTATTATTACAATTAATATGTTTAATCAAATTGAATAGATATGGGTCATTTGATCCAACTTCAATTTTTATATCTTTTTATTCTAGTTTTAAAATATTTTGGGTCAATAGATTTGGATGTTTGATCCTAGTACATTATCTTATAATTTTAAGATATTAAGTGTATCTTATGTCAATTAGACATGTTATATTTCTTTCCAAATTCTATTTGAATCAATTCGCAATTGTCCACCTACCCTAGACATGATCATATATGTGATCATAACTCTTAGAAATGATTGCTAGTATGATCTTGTTTCTAAATTTCAAAATTTAAAACTATGTTGTCCAGGTCTTGCATTCCTAGGATTTAGCCTTTGCCTATCAACATGACTATAAATATTTATGTATTTGAAGTCATCTATTTAAAGGTATCATCAAAGATTATTTATAAAATGATAACACATCCTTGGATAACATTGGAGAAGCATTTAGTGTAACGACAAGAAAAGATTAAAGGTAAATAACATAGAAGATAATGTGATACAGATGACATAACTTCACCTTAAACCTTGCTTTCTTCTCAAATAGAGCTTTGATAGAGTACACCTAATTACACTTGATATGCTCTTGATAATGATATGTTGATTACTCATAAATGAGTGGCATAAATTTACTTAAAAGCTTCTTCCACGTCTAATGGCTACATTTATGTTTGATTTATAGATTAATGAGTGATAAGATGGATACCTAGGATTAAGATACAATAGATGGTTAATATTTTATGTGAGAATATTAGGGCATATCCTTATGTGCAGGGTTGAGATTTGGAGACATGAGATGAAATGGATGGTTGAGATATGACACCAATATGACTTTGTTCCTCTAATTTATTATTGTAGCAAGTATATATGTTCAATAAATTTGGATAAACTCTTAGCCAGTCTCATGGTTTGTAATAATTAATTATTAGAAAAATATGATGTGGAAGGGTAAATTAATTAAATAGATTTATTTAATTAAATAGGTGATGGAGAAAATGGATAAAATTAAATTATTTATTAATTTAGAAAAGAGGAGAAATGTGACATAAGATGATCTTGGAAGGATAAATGACTAGATGATATGTTGAAAGGTGGTGTCCAGTTATTTTTAAAGGACAGATAATTTTAAGTTTCTAAGTAGTCTCTTAACCTTTGTGGGTATATTAAAGACATAAATCATTCTCTATAATGCATCTTGATTCAAGAGCATCCAGGTGTAGGTGCAATCATGCATAGCCAAAAGGAATGTCATTTTCTCTAATTTTTATTTTGGCCTTGTAAGTGTTATTTTTGTAATTCAAACTGCTCCAACACATTAAGTTGTGAATTAAAAATTTGTGAAATTGGGTTGAAATGCTTTCTATTAAATTGTATATTTTATGTTATTAATGTCATTTTTGTACCTAGGATAATCACATGTCTTGGCTTGAGGAGGAGAATTTAGTGTTTTTTGGAATCCATTTTTAATGGATCTTGGAGCCTATTTTGAGTCATGGTCAGCCTAAGTGGAGATAGTGGAAAAATAAAAAGATGGTAATTTAGGGAAAGTCTTCTTGGCACTTTAAAGAGATCGTTCTAGACATTTTTCCAATGCTTAAAAATGAGACAAAAAGAAAAATGATATTTGCTAGTCTAAGAAGATGCAAAAAGAAGAGGAAAAGAATGTGCGAGAATGGATTGATAGTACCTTAGCACCTAAAAGAAGGGGTTCCAATTGAAAGAGAGAATGGTTCTTGATATTTAAAGATGATGTTGATGCATTTGGATTAGATTTGCATGCAGAGGTTTATTTTTATGGCATTTGCAAAGTAAAGAGTAAATGTGTTTCATTGTTTTACTATAGCTAATCGTTGAAAGTGGAGCTCATGGCTTGAATTTTAGTGTAGTGTTGCTAGTAGGAAAAAAGGTATGAGCATGATATCACTCAAA